>JAEQBH010000546.1:0-263679 GCA_016808115.1 Tetrastigma voinierianum | reverse complement strand
TTTGGAAAAGATTTAAGTCACTAAAAGGCGAATTGCATGTCTTCATTAAATCAAAGGCCGCGTGATTTGCAAACCGGTGACTTCCGATGGCCAGAAATGGGTTATTTTGGTGAGAAGATCTAACTTCTCTAAAAATGCAGGCGGTCGGCCGTCGGAGTCTTCGGGGCAGAAGAAGCGCTCTGCGGAGGGCTTCGTGTGGGTACCAGATTTAGGGAGTTTTCTCAAACTCCTTGAGGTCGGGGTTTCTCCCTACTTGAGTTTTATTCTTATTTTAAGTGTTTTACGAATGTTTTAGCTGAATGAGGCCGTGAGGGGCCGTTTGATCGGTTCCAAATCTTGGAACCGAAGTATTAGATTTTGGAAACCCACGTGGACAGTCCGTGACTGTCAGGCTGATTGGAGTGTTTAGATGTTGCATTTTGTGATGGAAATCATGGATTGGTTTGGAAAAGGCGGGAATGGCCATGAGATGCGGGTTCCTGAAGAGTGGCAGATGACTGTTGAGTGTTGGAGCAAGTAAACCTGGGGTTTTCTTGTTCCTAGGAATAGTGACACGAAAATGTATTTTCGTGAAAATATGTGTTTGGTTAAGTAATTCGAATCGAATTGCTTGTGTTTGATCATTAGTCCAAGTGAGCTAATTTTGATGTTTGAAATGATAATTACATAACATGTTTGTGTGATTTAATTTTTATGTGAATATATTCGTGTTTATATATTTGCATGTGATTAAATTGTATTGGAATTGGCACACATGCATTCCATATGCACTGGAACATCCTAGGACTATAGGAGTTAGTGCATGAGATGAGTCTAAATGGTTGGAGGGTAGTCTAAAATATTAATTATCAGTTAGTCCACAAACTAAAAATATCAATCGTCAAACGTGATTATTCATCGGGTAGTCCCGCAACCAATTAATATATCAATCGTCGGCGGCCCGATTTATATATACACATCGGAGGGTTGTCCACTAATAAAACAATAATTCTCATATTACAAGGCTTAGAGGCGAGTGTGAGAGTCGGTCGAGAACTCGGGATCGAGTTGGTCATGTAGACATTCAAACAGGATCATGCATTTGCTTGAATATGTGTTTACTGGAACATTACTTGTGCACTTAGGTTGTGGTAGCCCGGCAGGGCGATTTTCTACTTGAGCTTTAGGCTGTACTGTCGTGGGACCGCTTATTTTACGAGGGTGCAGGGGAGCGTGCGAGGGACGAAACATCTAGAAAGTGAGATTAGAAGAAAAGTCGGATTGTGGCTTTGACTTGACGATATTTACATGTATTAGAATTTGAGTATTTTAATATATGTTGTATAAAAACTATTGGATATAGTTGGTATATTGTGATGAGTATTGTTTATGGGCCCAAGTGGCCGTTTTACTCATGTTGGAAATCATATTAGATTTATTTTGGGACGGTATATCTGATCACGTACTTGGGTAGAAACTCTCCATACAAGGAGACTACGCGGAATTTTACGAAGTGGTGTCGGGTAACAGACATTCACTTATCTATTCCGTGAGTTGGGTAGTCAACGAACCGGGTTTGAGCGTCATAACATATTAATATTTATACTTTATATTTTTAGAAACGGAGTTTAAAGTCTCTAAAGGCAACTCTATTTACGTCAATGTTCCCGCCATAATGTTCTGAACTAATATGCCTGATATCCCAGAACTATCCTATTCGTTCTTTTTTGAACCCCCGAGTTTATGTTTACCTAACCTAATGTTCCGTTTTTCCTATATACATTTACCATGTATGTAATTCACATAACACATTACACACGATCATGTAGCATATTAGGGCACAAAAACATGAAATGCACAATGAATGCAATGGTCTAAACCATGCCATTAAGCGCAGGTAATCGTATACCTAAGCTGCGATACTAAGGTGTGGCGCCCCCGAAAACTTAGGATCAGATTGACCGATACGTCGACCTAACGGAAAACTCATGGATATCGGGTGACTCGATACAGCACTATGTGTCCCATTTACCGGTATCCACATATTTAACAATTAAATGGACACCCAGGTCATTTATCCTTTCATCTAAAACATGCATGATTATAATTAAAAGCCAGCCCATAAGGGTTCGTGCAACTCTTTTGCATAATAAAATACATGGCAAACTAGTTTGCACATAAAGTTACAAAAATATTTTCATAAGCCTGTCCCGGCTTTCTTCACAATTGCGGCCTCGAATGAGCTCCATCCACCGGTGTACTCCCTGCACCTGAAATGTTTTCCCATATAGGGTGAGCCACGCCCAGTAGAGTAAACTCCTATAGAGGCTACTCCCCACCTAAGTGCACATGTAATGGTCATGTTCCACAAATTCACATCCACACTCCAAGTAAAAACATATGCCATTACACTATGAAATTGTACATGTCATGCTAAAAATGAGATGAGACTCAATCATGTACCATGCCTCAAGTCTATCGACTCCTCACACACAATCTGAATGCCAATGTGTGATAAGCGAATCATTGATGAATGGTATCCGATGAACACTTTGGAAGTAAAGTCGTTTGCTTATAAACGAAACTTTTTATGAATAACGTCATTCAAATGATCTTTTTATAGCCAAAACCATGTGTTTCGTGGGCGTAATTTAGGGGTCTCACCACGGGACTCACGCAGCCTTCACCTTTTTGTAGACAGAAATTCGATTTACGGAAAAAGGGCAAAATCGTAATTTCGATTACAAAATTGTTATTCGGTTAAAAATCAGAATTTATTCTCTAGATCTCAGATGATGAAGCGGTTCACCGTTGAAATCGTCCTAGTGAAATCTAATAGCCGCGTCCCGAATTTCGTCGGGTCAGAGGCAGGCCAGTCGACATGTTTCGGGCATCGGGTTCGGGTGCTTGAAGTAAAATGATTTCGATGCAATGAAAGTCATATAACAGTAACTCATGTGCCATAAGTGGTATGAGTAGGGAAATGATGAAGATGGATAGTAGAGATAGTCTGAATGTCAAAAGCTTGGGAAAATGATGACCTCTTGAATTATTAATGGAATTGTTTAAGTCATAAAAAGACAAAATAGCCAATAGGACTTGTCTTCTCCAATTAAACCAAGAGCAAAACGTGAATTTGGGGAGGGGATGATGCAGTAGACGAAAATGGAGTTCTTTTAGAGTGAGAAGATCTAGCTTTTCTCTAAAATATCGTGCGATCTGACCGTCGGCAGTCTTCGGGACAAGAAGGGAAGTTGCTGCGCGAGGAGGAAGCCGTGGGTGCCACTAAGGAGTTTAGACAAACTCCTTGAGGTAGAGGTTTCTCCCTACTTGGGTTTTATTCATTCTTTAAATACTTTGTCAATGTTTGAGCTGAATGAGGCCGTGAGGGGCCATTTGATCGGTCCCAAAACTTGGGACCGAATTGATATAAATTTTTGAAACCCAAATGGTGCAGCCGTGACTGTCCATGGCTGATTTGGGTTGTTAAATGGTTCCCAGTGTAATGCATGGGATGGTTTGTTTGAGGCGAGAATGGCGGTGAGTCGGGTTCACAAAGTGAGCAGGCTATTGAGTAGATTTTTCGGGGAATAGTAATAGGGTTTACTATTCCCAAGAATAGTGTTCACAAAATAATTTTGTGAAATAATGTGTTTGGTTGAGTAATTCAAATCGAATTGCTCGTGTTTGATCATTAGCCCATGTGAGCTAATTTTGATGTGATGAAATGCGTAATTACATAACATGATTGTGTGATTGAATTTTATGTGAATATATGCATGTTTATATTTGTGATATAGGCTGTAATGGAATTGGCATCATACATTCCATATGCAGGAGCTTTTAAGATGATAGAGTGAGTGCATGAGGTGAGTCTAGAAAATGGTTTTGGAGGGTTATTAAAACTAAATATGATCGGAGGGTAGTCCATGCAAAGAAAATGATCGTCGAAGACGGCCCAGATTGATATACATCGGAGGGTAGTCCTGAATAATATCAATCATCGGAGGCGGTCAGTTGATATATACATATCGGAGGGTTGTCCACAAACAAATAAATATAATAATTCTCATACGAGGCTTAGGCGAGTGTGAGGGTCGATGAGGACTCGGTGCGAGATGTCAGTTAGACATTCAAGTAGGATCATGCATTTGCCAGATATTGTGTTTATTTAGACATTGCATTGCACTTAGGTGGAAGTAGCCCGCCAGGGTGATTCACTGCGGGCACTGGCTCACCTGTCGAGGATACTATTTTACGGGTACGGGAGCGTGCGGGCGGCTCGTCTAGAGAATTTGTGGTTTAAGAAGAAAGTCGGATTGTGGCTTTGGGTTATGATGTATGACATGTATTAAAATTCTCTAATTTTAATATATGTGTTGTATAAGAGTAAAATTTGAACTCTTGAAACTATTGGAAATAGTTGGATATATATGTTTTATGAGTATTGTCCATGGGCCCAAGTGGTCGTTTTACTCATGTTATTGTTATATTGATGTTTGGGACAGGTTATATGCAGGTTTTGTATTTGGGTAGAGCTCCTCGTACAAAGGAGACTACGCCGATTTTGCGTGAAAATCGGGTCTGAGCATTCATGGGCCATTATGCGGGTTGACGGGTAGTCAACGGACTCGGATCGGGTGTCACATTTTAGACTTCACTTGGATTGGAGTGTATGAACCAGTCGGGACTTTCGCCCAAGGGATGTCTAGCGCTATGCTAGTACCACACACGTTTTCCATGTTATGTGATCTTGCGACTGCGGTGAACATCGTCCCGATGATGCAGAGCCCACCCGTTAATCACAAGTATGGTGATTGATCATAATCACGCACTCACATCCATTCATATAATGTCTCCGTGCATATGCATAATACATCATTGCATGTTATTTCATGCCACATGTATAATGAATGCTACATGGACAATTCAAACCATACAATTCACCATGTATTATGGATAATTATATTATGAGCATATAATTTCCAAACAAACAATCATCTCAATGTCAATATAAAAACACATATATATTAATATTCAATCGATTACCTGAGCATGTCATCCAAAACTCAAGCAATGACAACCTTGATCCCTGAGATAGCGTGGCACGGCATGCCCATAAAGCAGTTTACACAATGGCCTTAAGGCAACCCGTAGTAGTGGAACTAGACCACACCACCAGCCATAGCGGCCACAAACTAGCGTACGAAGCTATAGAACAGAGTTAGAGACTCAACTTAGAAATCGGTCCCAAGCAGGTCCCCAAATCTAGCTTGAAATAATCCACAAGACTAATTACAATTAAGCCATGAAACCAGCCCGCAGTAGCCTCGACATTGGCCATAAACGATACAAATAAAACCCTGAAATAGGCCGTAATTTTGTCCCTAGCTGAGTAAAGAGCCTAAGCTACGGTAGTCTCAGAAAAGGACCATAACTTGGAGGCTGTAAAGGTCCAATTTAGGTGATTCAAAAGCCTAACATCAAGTTGACAGATGCAGCTATAATTTCTATGAAGAACACAAGTCCAAAATCCCTCCGTTTCCCAACTGAAAACCAGGCCCAAAATCTAGACACATACTGTTAAACAGCATAAGTTGTGGCAGTCCCGGGAAATGGACCATAACTTGAGCTATAGAGGTCAAATTTTGGTGATTCAAAAGCCTAACATCAAGGTCATAGATGCAACTACAACTTCTATGAAAGACACGAGTTCAAATACCCTCTGTTTACCAACTGAAATCTAGTCCCAAAATCTGGATAGGGTGTAGGTTCAAAACAAGGCAACATTCCCAACAATCCCAAAACACGGCCAAACAGCCCTTAGGGTTGAAATAAACCAAGTAGGAAGAATCCCTACCTCTTAGAGCGTAACCCTCGTCGAGTAGACAAACTTTACTTCCTTGTCCGATGAGTTCTGACCATCAGAGATCAGAGGAAGAACAGTCGGCTTTTTTTCCTTCATCTCCCTCTCTTTCTTTTCTTTCTTCTCTTTGTTTCTCTCCTTCTTTTCTTTCTTCACTTTGTTTCTCTCCATTGGCCAAGACTAGTAGTAGATTTCTCCTCTCCCCCCACTCACTCTCATCGACCTCCTTTCTATGGGCATGACACATGGCTGTCATCATGCCATGTGTGCCCACATGTACACATCATGCCATGTGTCACCCACTCATTTGGGTTCATTTTTTCCTCAAAAAACGTGAAAATTATGATTTTCTCGGAATTTGACAAAATTCGTTGGGGTAACTAGATTTCGTGAGACAAATCCAACGGTGAGGTCCATTTCGTCATCTAAGATCTAGAGAATTTCAGGTTCACAACCTGTACTATAGTGGCAATTTACCATTTTTGATCTTTTCAAAAGAGTTCAAATTTTCCCGGGTTTTATATTAAAGATGCCTTTCGTATCTACACGGACCTACTCAATTATAGGCCTTTGGGAGAGATCCCCGTTTTTTATTATTTCTAAAACATCACCCATACCCACGTCTTGGTTCCCTTTAACTAAAGGAAAGATTTTTCAAATGTTTAACATCTTAATGCCCCATTGGATTACAAGTTATCGTTACAAAGTTCAACCAACATTTCCAACGTTATAGATTCTAATATTGTCTTAAATTGTTTTCTAATATTGTCTTAAATTGTTTAGTCATTTTTCGATATGGGATCAGCAAGTAAGTTTTTTTTTTCCTTGGGGTATCGTTAAATTATAATTCTTATATTTATGGTATTTATATTTGTTAATAGTTTAATCTTGAAAATTGAAATATTCATCATTTATGATTAGGCTAATGAATAATTCCAAATAGTAGTTAATATTAAATTTTGAGATATTAGCTAAAATAGAGAAATAAATTTTTTTACTATAAAATTTTATTTTCAGTCATCATTATCAAAAAAATATTTCGATAAAAAGCCAAAAATATGAAACAATTTTTTTTTCAACATTTGGTTAAAAATTAGGAAAAACACATTTTGTGCCCCCTGTATTTTCACTTTTTTTTTTTTATTTACCTCATGCACTTTAAAATGTTCAAATTAACCACTACACTATCTAAAACATGAAAGTAAGTCATTTTTTAACGGAGATGGTAATAGTCCAACTCCTGCACTTTAACTTTCACTGTTACTACCATTAACTCCTACACTTTCACTTTTATTGATATTTAAGTCATCTACTTTGAAATGATAAAATTAACATCTTATACTATCAAAAACATGAAAAGTGAAAACTAACATCTAAACCTATTTTTGAATTTTCATTTCAAATTTAAATAAATTAAAAAATTAACCCTTATATTTATTTAATAATTAATTTTCTTTTAATTATTTTTATATAATATAAAGAATTTCAAATGTATAAATTATTTTTTTCCGTTTATAAATTGTATATATTTAATATTTATAATAGCGATAGTCATTTTCCATCATTTTTAAAAGTAACTTAAAAAGAAATTATCCTATATGAAAAAATATATATTAAATTTTGAAAATTAATTTTAAAATAAACATAAATATCTATCTACCCGAATTATTTTAAAAAAATATTTTAATTTATCAATATTTATATGAAGTAATTGTATAACATTCTAATTAACTTATCAAAAATAAAAATATTAAAGAATTTCTTTTATTAAGTTATTTAAAAATAAAAATAAAATACCATAATAAAAATCATCCTCATTATGAGGTAAAGGTGGTTCGAATAGGCACGTTGGCGACCGTATGGATTGAAGTCCGGTGTTGAAATGGAAACCATGAAATTTGACAAACCAACCATTTGGGTATTGGGTAATTGTGGAGTAAGGGGGTGTAGGTAAATGGCAATGATATGGAAGTAACTACAAACTACTGTTGTGTTATTACATTAAAGGAAGGGATTGACTAGATCCATTAGGCCTTCCCCAAATAGAGGACCATGCGGATGTCCTAATTGAATGGGCTTGTGGTGGTGGACCCAAAACGCCAACGATTGGAGGAAGGAGAAATAGTTGGTTGCGATACTGAGCCAATTATTGAGGAAGTGAATAATTTGATGGTTTTGCAAAAAAATGGGTCATTGGTGGGCTTTGGAATCCAGGCCCACCAACAGTCATGATGTGTTTAAGTTGAAATTGTCGTGGGCTTGGCAACCCATGGACAGTTCAAGTCCTAAGAGAATTAGTTCTCTCTAAGAGGCCCAATTTTTTATTTTTTTTTTTTTTTTTTTTTTATTTATGGGCAATTGAAGTGGATAAGGTGGATGTTATCAAGAAATTGATCAAATATGAGGGCTGTCATGTGGTTGATAATGAAGGTCATAGTAGTGGTCTTGTTATGTTCTAGCAAACTAAAAGATGGGTGACAGTTATATCTTCCTTGAGAGATCACATTGATTTGGCAGTAGAGATTGGAGTTGGAGGTTTGTGGCGGCTACGGGATGTTGTGGATATCTTGAAAGAAACAGAAGGCATGAAGCGTGGTGTATGTTGCGTACTGGTGCTCAAGCTTCTTCTCTCCCCTAGTGTTGTATAGGGGACTACAATGATTTATTCGCTCATGGGAAAAAAAGAGGGAGATGTAGTCATCCAAATTGGTTGATAAATGGTTTTTGTAAAACCCGAGAAATTTAAATTTAAGGAAAAATATTAATCGTAATTTCGGTTAAAAATTCGTAATTTATTCTCTAGATCTCGGATGATGAAAAGAATTTCATCGTTTGAATCGTCTCGCGAAATCTAGCTAGCACGTAAAATTTCGTCGAATTCTGAGATAGTCGAATTTACCGCGTTTTTGGTATCGCGGTTGGGTCTTAGTAAAGCAGATTTCGATCTCGGCGAAAGTCATATATAACACAAATGCTCATGTGCGTAAGTGGTATAAGTAAGAGAAATGATGAAAATGGACCAATGAGATAGTGCCGAATGTCAAAAGCGGGAAAAGAGAGGACAAAATGGTCATTTGGGATTTGATTAAATGAGAAAGGACAAAAGTTTGAGATAGTGCATCTTCTTCTTCCTTTAAAGCCAAGACAAGAGCGTGAAAAGAAGGAAGAACCAATAGCAGGCAAATTTTGTTTTAGAGAGAACACCATTATATACAAAATGTCGCGTCACGGCCAGGTCGGCGGAATCTTCGGGACGAGAAGGAAAGCTGCTCTATGCGGAGAGGCCTACGCATGAATGCCGAAGTTTAAAGGGAGTTTGAACAGCTCAGTGAGGTGAGGTTTCTCCCTACTTGGGTTTTACACTTTATTTAAGTGTTTTTCAATGTTTATTTGGTATGAGGCCTTGAACGGCCGTTTGATCGGTCCCAAAACATGTGACCGAATTGATACAATTTTTTTTTGGAGCCATGGTGCAGCCCGTAACTGTTTTAGGGGCTGTTTGGTTGGTAAATCATGAAATTTGTGAAATAAATCATGCTTTGATGTGAAAAAGGCCGGGAATGGCCATGAAACGAGGTTCACTAAGTGAGCAGATGATTTCTTGATTTTCGGGGAATAGTAGCAAGGGTTTCATTCGAAGCAGTGTTCTCAAAATAATTTTTGTGAATTAATATGTTTGGTCAAGTAATTCAAGTAGAATTGCTCGTGTTTGATCGATAGCCACGTGACTATTTTAGTGTGATAAATGCGTAATTACATATGATTGTGTGATTGAATTTATGCCCAGAATATATGCATGTTTTATATATTTACATGTTACATAAGCGTAATGGAATTGGCATCATGCATTCCATATGCCTTTGAGCACCACAGGATAATATGGTGAGTGCATGAGGTGAGTCTAGAGTGGAGAATGGTTTCGGAGGGTTTAATGCAAACTAAAATGTGATCGGAGGGTAGTCCATACTAAAAATATCAATCGTCGAGGAACTGACCCAGATTGATATATATATATATATATCGTCGGAGGGTTGTCATGAAACGAATAAATATAATAATTCTCATACGAGGCTTAGAGCGAGTGTGAGGAATCGGTGAGGGCTCAGTGCGAGATGATCGGATTAGACATTAGTAGGATCATGCATTTCCTTGGATGTGTGTTTATTTTAGACATTACTTGCACTTAGGTGGAGAGTGGCCCTTAGGGTGATTCCACTATTGAGCATTAGCTCACCACAATCGAGGGATACTATTTTAAAGGTACGGGGCGCGTGCGAGGACGGCTAGATCCTGGGGCGAGGTTTAGAAGAGATTTGGATTGTGGCTTTGGTTTATGACATGTATTAGAATTCTCTAATTTTAATATATGTGTTGTATAAGAGTAAACTTTGAAACTTTGAACTCTTGAACTATGGTTGGATAGTTGGAAATATATATACATTGTTATAAGTATTGGTTTATGAGCCTAAGTGGCCGTTTTAATCATAGACTGTTATATTGGGCCCATTTGGGACCGGGTTTTATGCGGAGTTTTGTATTTGGGTTGAGCTCCGTACAAAGGAGACTACTTGGATTGCCTGTGAAAAATGTCGAGTTGCAGGCATTCCGCGAGTGGAGTGGGTTGATGGGTAGTCAACGGACACCGGTTGGGGCGTCACGGCGGTATCGAGCCTGGGTATACGGCTACCTGGGGGCTTGAGGTTGAGCTTAGGCCATAGTCTTTGAGGTATAAGAAAATCACCACTAGGTGTGGTTCGATGTTGAGCGTAGGTATGAGATTACCTAGGAAATCACGGGACAAAACTAGGACACTACATGCATGTGTTTTAGGTGATTGTTTGATAAATGATGTGTGAACATGTGAATGTTTGATGAATAGTGTATATACTATGTTATATATTAATTTATGTTTGTTTATTGTGATTAGTGATTTAGCACATAGGAAAGCAGTGATGTGTTAGGAAATTTTTTAAAAGCTTTTCACAGTGTGTAAGCCCGGAACGACAAGGAGAAATAAAATAAATTTGAATCAATTTATTTGGTTGTTGGATAATGAAATAAAATTTTAATAAATTTGAGGTTGAACTAGGGTTAGTGTTATGGCAGGGAGGCTTTGAGAAATTATGGACCATTTTTTGAAATTAAATGAAAAAAAAAAATAAACAAAATAAATTTTAAGCAATTTATTTGGTTTATTGAAAATGAGAGAAAAAAAAATATATTTATATATATCTATATATATATAAGGTGGAAAATTTTTTACGATGTAAAGCTGGAAAAAGAAAGTAAAAAGAAAATAAATTTATAAATTTATTTTGGTTATGAATGAAAGAAAATAATTTTCTAATGTTTTACAAGTTGTAAAAATTTAAGAAAATGGAGTAAAATAAATTTTTATAAATTTATTTGAGTATTATGGAAAATGAAAAAAAAAATAGGTTATATTTTTATTTTCTGTCATTTGAAAAAAAAATGAAAAACGAGAAAAAAAAAAAAAAAAAACCCAGTTTTTGGGCTACTACCCAAATTGTGAAAAAACATTTGTATTGCAAGAGAATGTATTGTATCGTGATTGTAAAGAGGTGCAGTTAGCTTGGGTTGTATTGCAATAGGATCCAATTGTATTGAAGGGTGGTTTAGGAGGCGTTGAGGTGTTGCAATACGAGAAGTGTGTGCGGTGCAGGAAAAGGACATGGGAGCGGGGATTGTATTGCAATATAATTGCGTATTAGCGGCACCTAGTGGGGCTGAATTGTATTGCAATACAACTGCATTGTATTGTGACGAGCCCGATGGAGCAAAGGTGGTGTGTAGCGACACGGTAGGAGTGTCTTGTGGCCGGTATTGCGACACGCGGCATGGCGGAACGTGACCGCGGCGTGGGCGCGGCAGGCGTCTGTTTGGAACATTACGCGAATGCGTCGGCTGTTTTGACCGGTTTGACTCGGTCGCGTTCTGGTGATTTTTGACATTGTTCGTGAACAGATTCATGAACGCGTTAAATCACAAAAATTTCGAGATTTTTTTTTATTAAATTAAATTCAAATCAAATCAAATCAAATCAAATGGGACAAAATTTTGAAAAAATGAAATTTTCGAAAATAAAATTTTTGTGGAAAAAAAAATGATTTAACATGTGAATTAATTGTCTCGCATTGCGTATAAATGCAGGGACATCAGTACTATGATTCTGCGGTTACATTAGGATATTATATGCATGATGTAATACGTATAGAAAAGGGTGAATGCTAAGGTTAGAATTCACGACCTTGGTAATTTGGATAATGAAATGGACGGGAAGCTTAAATTTTATTGAAATAAATGAATTGAGTGGTTGGAATTTAGCGCCACTTAGGAAATGAACAGGTCAGTTCATGGTTGTCAAGTCTATTAGTAATTGGCATGTGCATTACTAGTTGGACTGAAATGAAAAGTAAATGATTCTTGTTGCCATTGGACATAAGTAGATGGCTAGTCGAGGGACGAGGACGTGGGGGCGTCCGCAGTCTTGATCATTTCATCGACATTTGAGCGACCACCGATGTTTGATCGACGGGGCTTTGGCCGAAATTTGTAGGGATGCGGCTCTTTATCGCCTGAGGCTAGTGTAGCGGTGGTCGGGGAGGTCTTAGTAACCTCACAGAGGTTTAGAGCATCATCCTCGGGCATTCACGGGG
The DNA here is from genome assembly GCA_016808115.1 of Tetrastigma voinierianum. Taxonomy (NCBI): domain Eukaryota; kingdom Viridiplantae; phylum Streptophyta; class Magnoliopsida; order Vitales; family Vitaceae; genus Tetrastigma; species Tetrastigma voinierianum. The sequence continues at coordinate 251,157 of JAEQBH010000546.1, read as the reverse complement.
AGGGAAGTCGGGTGGTGGCGGACCATTGGCACATATCGTCGAGGAAGGTGTTAGAGGCCATGGAGATTACCTCGACGCACCGAGTTAGACTAGGCGTGATTTCGACTAGAGGAATGAGGCCCAGTATGAGTGGAATGGGCGGGACATCTTGAGACCTTAGAGGAACCTTTGTATGTGAGTTCTCCCCTGGGGATTAGGGCGAGAATAGGGATGATATGTCGAGGTTGCGAGTTGGAGATCTCGGGGACTCCTCCAGTGGACCTGAGGATCATGGACATGTCAGAGTTCGATGTCATCCTGGGGATGGATTGGCTGATAGCTTACGGGTTGTTATCCAATTGTGAGTGTAGGAGGCGCTCGCTACACGCGGGAGGGCCGGTACTCGTGTGGTATTTAGGGGACAAGCATGATATTTTACCACTAGACAATATACGAGTCAAATGTCGAGACGGTGGCGAGTTGGCTACTTGAGCCTTACTAGAGGACGAGGTGAGACTAGACTTAGATACACCTCGAGTAATGTGCTAGTATGTGGATGTTTTCCCGGATGAGCTACTGGGTACCTCCAGAGGGTTGTAGACTATAATGGTATCGGTTACACCACGATAGTTCACCCATCTCTATGACTCACTTGCAGGATGGCACTGGATTGAGTTGCAAGAACTTCGAGTCAGTTACGGGGAGCTCTTTGAATGAGGGTTTTATTAGGTAGAGCACTTCACCATGGGCGCTCCGGTCTTATTTGCGAAGAAGAAGGACAAGACCCAGCCATTTGTGCATTGATTCTGCGACGGAGTTGAACGGGGTTACGATCAGAATCGGGTACCATTCTGGGGATTGACGATTTGTTCGATCGGTTAGGGAAGGAGCGCGAGTCTACTCGAGATGAACTAACCGCTGGTTACCATCAGTTGAGAGTTAGGGAGATAGATATCCCTAAGACAGCGTTTAGGACAAGTTATGGGCACTATGAGTTTACGGTGATGCCCTTTGGATTGACGAATGCGCCAGCAACATTCATGGATCTCATGCATAGGGTGTTCCAACCTTATCTAGATCAGTTTGTCGTGGTCTTCGTGGTTGACATTTTGATCTACTCCCAGTCAGAGTGGGAGCATGAGTATCACTTGAGGATTGTGTTATAGTTATTGAGAGACCATCGGTATGCGCTAAGTTCGGTGAGTGCGGTTTAGCTTACTGAGGGGAGATTTTGGGACACGTGGTGTCAACACCAGGAGTGTCAGTCGACCTAGAGAGGTTGAGGCAGTGATGAGTTGGGAGAGACCGAATGTCAATCTTGGTCACGTAGTTTCTGGGATTGGTACGGGTATTACGGAAGTCGAGAATGGGGTGAAGTTGTCGTTAGGCGGGATCGTAAGTTTAAGCCTACGGGACATGGACTCCGTGGTTTGGGCTGACCACGGTAGTAGAGAGAATCGAGGATGCTCGGAGCACTCGGGATGCGGGTGTTAGTAGCAAGAGGAAGGATCATTTTTCTTCTAGTTAGGAGAAAAGGTAGAAGACACGCTTCACTGCAGAGTTTAGGACTAGGGCCGGGATTAGGCATGTGTGTGAGGGCGAGTTGCCACAGAGACGGGGATCACGAGGCTTTGGGACAATGTGATCCAGTCTTGTAGAACAAGAGTACTCTGATTCATTCCCTCCACACCACAAATGCGGGTCAGAGGAGCGATTTAGTTTGGGGTGCTATACGAAGCACTCCTACTTGACATAGATAGACGGAAGGGGCGAAGTGTGGGTCGAGTCGGGGATAGATCGAGGTTGGCATATGAGGCGTGGTAGACAGGGTGGTGACCATATGTGATTGTTGATGTCGGGCTGACATGGATGAATTGGCCGACCATCGGTTGTCGTAATTTAAGACCTTAAGCGGGTTGTCATGCAGGCCACGACCTTAGTTTGAGCTTAGAGGTTAAGGCCTTTAGAGAAGCCGAATAGATCTCTTCCCTAGGATACGAGGTGAGAGTTAACACGATAGGTCGGGATTATGAGTGAGTGATCTGCGAGATTATTGCTTTCGTAGGTGGACCGGGATTGGGTGTCACGATTATGGCATTATTGCGTTCATGTGCGTTAACGCCGGCGTTGGTCGGGTGTGCGGGTGCACGGTGCGACCATTCACGCTCTTGGTGAGTGTGGGTTGGTGGTTGTCTTTAGGGTACGTCCAATGAAGACTCATAGTGTGATTCGATAGATGAAGAGTAATTAGAGTGTGTTAGGCGAAACGAGTAGTTAAACCACCAGGTGAGAATCTTGGAGTTAGGGTGTAGGGCAGGGGAGATATCCACTAAGTTTACGTAGTAAATGTATGAGGCTCGAAGTGTAAGCCGAAGAGTTAAGTTGCCCGAGATGAAAACACCGCGGCCCGGTTATCGACTTAGAATTGAGTGATAGAGTCGGTATTTCGAGATTTGGATACCTTGCCCCAGAAAATTGCATTGGGTGTTGTTGAGCCGGCAAGGGCTCGGTACATGGATGTCGTTCATGACATGGACTAGGTGGACGATCCATTGGATTGTCAGTGATTGTGACCTTGGGAAGGTCAGCGTTTACACACCAAGCAAGGGTTGTGTAGGGTTACATGTTGTGTGGATTATGTCACGGTGTTAGGACACGTTGTGAGCATGCGTCCTGAGTGATAAGGGTAGAAGATCAATTGCCCTTAGTGGGATTCGCCTACAACAACAGTTACCAGGCGAGTATACAGATGGCGCCATATGAGGCTTTGTATGGGAGGCCATGTAGATTCACCAGATTATGATTGGATAGGGTGGAAGAGAGCTCCATCCACGGGTCTGATCGATAGAACACCTCGGAGAGGTGAGCTTGATCACGACAAGCGCCTTCTCCGGCTCCACGACTGCCGGAGAAAATTTATGCGGATGTCTGACGTCGACCCTTAGAGTTCGGGTTGGTGATCACGTTTCCTTGAAGGTGATTACCAAGAGAGGAATTAGTCGGGGTTCGGCAAGCGTGGGAAGAGTTTATCAGCCAGAGATTCATTGGGCCTTCGAGATGCCGAGGCTAGGCATGATAGCACGTGCCAGGTTGGCGTTAGCCATGTCGGTGTCACGGGTGTTTCATGTCTCGTGCTCGGAGTAGGCGCGGATCCAACTCATATAGTGGATTGGGGACAAATCGAGGTTGACACTGATGGGACCTTTGAGGAGGGACCAGTATGTATTTTGGATAGCCGTGATCAGGTTTTGCAACGCAAGACCGTGAGGCTAGTGAGGGTGTTATGGCGGCACTATAGAGTGGAGGAGTCTACGTGGGAGCGCGAGGACATGACGCGGACCACCTATCCCTTCTTGTTTAGGGATGAAGGTACGTAGTTTAGTCGTTGAGATTTAAATAATTTGTTTACATCATGGTGAAGTGCCGTTGCATATGCATGTGAGTGTTTTAATTAATCCCGAGTTCGACGAAATTCGGCTGAGAGGGGAGAATGTAAGACCCGAGAAATTTAAATTTCTGGAAAAATGGCAAAATCGTAATTTCAGTTACGAAATTGTAATTTCGGTTAAAAATCCATAATTTATTCTCTAGACCTCGGATGACAAAACGGATTTCACCGTTGGAATCGTCTCGCGAAATCTAGCTAGCACGTAAAATTTCGTCGAATTCCAAGACAGTCGAAATTTACACGTTTTTTGAGGTATCGCGGTTCGAGTGCCGTAAAACGAATTTCAATGTGACGAAAGTCACATATAATAAGTACTCATGTGCCATAAGTGGTATGAGTAGAGAGGAAATGATGATGAAAATGAATGACGAGATAGTGTAGAATGTCATAGGAAAAGAGGGACAAAATGGTCATTTGGGATTTGATTAAATGAGGAAAGGACAAAAAGTTTGAATAGTCACTCCTTCTTCTTCCTTTAAACCAAGACAAAACGTGAAAAAAAAAAGAAGGAAGAACCAGTAGCCAAACAAATTTCGTTTTAGAGAGAGAACCTCAAGCTTCTCTCTAAAATATCGGGCGATCCGACCGTCGGCAGTCTTCGGGACGAGAAGGAAAGCTGCTCTACGCGGAGAGGCCTACGCATGGGTACCGGATTTAAGGAGTTTAGACAAACTCCGTGAGGTAGGGGTTTCTCCCTACTTGGGTTTTACACTTTATTTAAGTGTTTTCAATGTTCGATTGGTATGAGGCCTTGAGCGGTAGTTTGATCGATCGAAACATGGGACGAATTGATACATTTTTTGGAGCCATGGTGCAGCGAAGTAGCATTTTAGGGGCTGTTTGGTTGGTAAATCATGAAATTTGTGAAATAAATCATGCTTTGATGTGAAAGAGGTCGGGAATGGCCATGAAACCCGGGTTCACTAAGTGAATCGATGATTTGTGATTTCCAGGAATAGTAACCGAGGGTTTCACTATTCCCGAAACAGTGTTCTCAAAATAATTTTTGTAAATTAATATGTTTGGTCGAGTAATTCAAGTAGAATTGCTCGTGTTTGATCATTAGCCCACGTGAGCTAATTTTGGTGTGATGAAATGCGTAATTACATAACATGATTGTGTGAATGAATTTTATGTGAATATATGCATGTTTATATATTTACATGTGACATAGACTGTAATGGAATTGATATCATGCATTCCATATGCATTGGGAGCACCCTAGGATAATAGGAGTGAGTGCATGAGGTGAGTCTAGAGTGAATGGTTTCGGAGGGTTGTCTAAAACTAAAATGATCGGAGGGTAGTCCATACTAAAAATATCAATCGTCGGAGACGACCCAATTGATATATATATACATCGGAGGGTTGTCCACAAACAAATAAACATAATAATTCTCATACGAGGCTTAGGCGAGTGTGAGGGAGTCGGTGAGGACTCGAGTACGAGATGATCAGTTAGACATTCAAGTAGGATCATGCATTTGCTTGGATGTGTGTTTATTTTGGAGCATTGCACTGCACTTAGGTGAGAGTAGCCCACTTAGGGTGATTCCACTGCGGGCATTAGCTGTATCGAGGATCTTATTTTGAACAGGAAGCGTGCGGGGACGGCTCGTCCTAGAGGCAGGTTAGAAGAAAATTTGGATTATTGGCTTTGGTTTATGACATGTATTAGAATTCTCTAATTTTAATATATGTGTTGTATAAGAGTAAACTTTGAACTCTTGAACTATGGTTGGATAGTTGGAAATATATATACATTGTTATTAGTATTGGTTTATGAGACCAAGTGGTCGTTTAATCATCAGACATTATATTAATTTGTTGGGACGGGTTTATGCGGAGTTTTGTATTTGGGTAGAGCTCCCCGTCTGAAAGGAGACTCTATCAGATTTTCGTGAAAAAATGTCGGGTTACCCGGCGTTCCACAGTATTCCGCGAGGTTGACGGGTAGTCAGCCAGACACCGGTTGGGCGTCCTGGTTTCTTGGCTTCTTCATCATGGCTTTCGAAATTCCCACATTGCATTGTGTATATCGAGGCTTGAGTGGAGCCATCATCGGTATTTTTAGATCCTAGACCTAACACCAGCGTTGGAAATTTGAGGAGATTCGTTTGAAAATTATTGGATCGGAGAAGAGGGTTACGGTGAGGTTATTCAACAAAGTTGGTTGAGTTCAGAGGGTGAACCAATTCAGAATAAAATACGAGTATGTGGTCAAGCTTTATCTGCTTGGGGACGTTATGGATTTTATGAGGGATATTGTGGACTCTAAACAACAAATGGTGAGGTACAGAGGTAGGAAGGATGCCATAAGTTAACAAGAATTTCTTATTGCCAAATCTAGGTATGTTTCTTTGTTTCATCAAAGTGAAGTCTTCTGGAAACGATGTTCAAAGCAGTTTTGGTTGGCATCAGGTGACATGAATACAAAGTACTTCCATTCTATGGCTTCAACTAAACGAAAAAAAAAAATCAAATTCTCAAATTGAAAGATAATAATGGGGTGTGAAAATATCAGGAGAATGGGATGTATGGGGTCATTTTGGAGTATCTTTTAATCACTTTATATGTTGGAGGGATGCAAACAAGGTTCATGTTTGAATGCAATTGGACAAGTGATCACAGCAGCAAATAATGAGACTTTGATGGCTCCGTACTCTGAATTGGAAATCACAAATGCTCTATTTTCCAGATGGGGTGGAGCTGCCTTCTTCCAAAAGTATTGGCACATTGTTGGTCAAAGGTTAGTTCAACTTGTTTATTAGTCCTGACTCATAATATTATGCCAGATGGTTTCGATGACACTCATATGGGGCTTATACCAAAGAAGCAACCTGTTGAAAGTATGGGAGATTTGAGACCTATTTCCCTGTACAATGTTATTTAAAAAATTGTGGCTAAGGTTTTGGCGAATAGGCTCCGAAAGGTAATGTCGAAGGTCGTCTCACATACACAGAGTGCATTTATAAAAGGAGATCGGCCTGAATAATATCCTTATATCATTTGAAGTATTGCATTTTTGAAACGGAAGATGCAAGGTAAACATAGGTTTGCGATGTTAAAGTGGATATGGCAAAGGCCTATGATAGGGTTGAATAGGGATTTCTAGAGGAAATTATGATTAGAATGGGCTTTCATAAACGTTGGATCCAACTGATAATAGTCTACATCTCTACAGTTAAGTTTACCATTTTACGAGATAGAATGGAGTTAGGGCTTGTGATACCTTGGAGGGGACAAAGGCAAGGGGATCCTTTATCCCCTTATTTGTTCATTATATGTGCAAAGGCCCTTAGTTCTCTTATTCGGGCTAAGGAAAGTTCAGGGCACATACATGGGTGTAGAATAGCTCGTGGGGCTCCCACTATATCCCACTTATTTTTCGCTGATGCCTGTTTTATTTATTTCCGAGCTAATGAGACTGAAGCTCACAATGTTAGGTAGACCCTTTGGGAGTATGGAGCAGCAATGAGGCAAAGAGTTAATTTCAACAAATCCTCAATCTCCCTTAGTCATAATGTATGCTCATCGCAATAGGATACAATCTGTACCATTTTGGAAGTGCGTGGAACATTAGACCAAGGCAAATATTTGGGCATAAGTTCTCTCATTGGACGAAGCAACAGCAGGTGTTTAACTATTTAAAAGATTGCGTTTGGAAGCGGTTAACCAATTGGAATTCCAAAAAGCTATCACGAGCAAGCAAAGAAACCTTTCTTAAGACTCTAGCATAGGCGATTCCGAACTATGTAATGTCAGTATTCCTTATTCCCAAAGGAGTGTGTAAAGATATTGAGAATATGTTTAACTCATTCTGGTGGAGGGAAAGGTATTTCTTGGGTACGATGGAATAGATTATGTTCTCCAAAGGCAGCTGGAGGACTTGGATTTCGGAAACATTATGAATTTAATCTTGCCCTTTTAAGTAAACAAGGTTGGAAATTGATTATGGACCTTCTTCGTTGGTTACTCAAATCTATAAAGCTAGGTATTTTTCTAACTCATCGTTTTTGAATTCCAACTTGGGGACCAATCCTAGCTACATCTAGCCTAGTATATGGAATACTAGGGACCTCCTTCGGAAGCACAGTCGAATGAGAGTGGGAGATGCAGCCAATATTAGAGTTATGATGGATCCGTGGTTACCTGCACAAGATTCTAGATTTATCACTACTCCTCTAGGTCCAGAATATGAGAATGTCTAGGTGAAGGACTTAATGCATCCGGGTTCTCTCCAGTGGGATTTGGACTTAATTGCTGATATTTTCCAACCCAGAGATCAACAGTTGATTTTCAATATTCCCCTAAGTAGTAGGGTCGTGGATGATCAGTGGTATTGGACCCAAGAAGAAAGAGGTATCTATTCAGTCAAGACAGGATATAGAGTACGAATGGATCCTATCATAAGCCCTTTTTCCCATCTTTGGACTAAAATCTGTCACTTACAGATTCCACCAAAGGTTAGAATATTTGTATGGAGAGCTCTACGAGGGTTCCTACCCACGGCGGATATTTACGATCTCACAATATGGTCCATATCTCTCAATTTGCCCGGTGTGTTCCAGCTGAAAGAGAGTCGGTTCAGCACCTATTTCTTCGTTGCCCATAGCTGTAAGAATGTTGGATGCTAACCCCTCTTCCCCCCCATGGGAGATTTGAAACTATGATGGCCTGGTTTAACAGGATTTTGTGTTTATGCTCTCAGGAGATGGCTTCATTAGCTGGGATTCTATGTTGGATGTTATGGACGAACCGAAATAATATAGTGTGGAGGAACAGTGGCTGGAATGCAGGACAAATACTGGCTATAGCGGACAAATACTGGAGTTCTTGCATTCATGCTTGAATTCTGATCTTTAATTCAATCTTATCTTTTCCTCAAAAAAATAAAAAAATAAAAAAAATATTGGTCAATTGATTAATTCTTCTTTTAATTATAAAAAATATTAAAATTTTATACCACACCACTAAAAAAAACTTATAAAAAGCTGTTACATAGACATTAAATAAAAAATATCTGTCCCTATTGATTTTTAACTTTTTAACTTTTATCTTTATTGATTTTAATTAGTTATAGACCACATTAAACACAAAATAATTAGTAGAACAAAATGAACAAATTAAGATTTTTAGGATATAAGATTTGATTTATTCACTCACAAAAATATTGAATTTATTTAAATCCCTATTAGATATACATTAAATAAAAATATCTTTGTCCTATTGTTTCTTTAGTTTATATTTTAAATATTTGATTTAATATGAAAATTAAGTGAATGATGATAGTTTTTATTTTTATTCATAATACTAAGCTTGATCCAGAATTTCACCTTTATAAACAAAAATCAAATAAAAACTAAGTCAATATTAGAAATGTTGAGATATAAACTAAAATAGAGAAAATAAAAAAATAGTTTTTACGATAAAATTTTATTTTCGCATTAATCAATTTATTTGAAAAATATATTTCTAATGAAATCAAAAACATATGAAACAAATTTTCCTTTTCCTTTTTGGGCTGCAATATTTGATTAAAATTTGTAATTCTCTTAATTAACATCCAGAAAATTAGTAATCCTCTAATAAGGTAGTATTTTTTTTTTTTTTTTGACCATGATGTAAATCCCAGAAAATTATTTTTTTTTTTTTTGCAATATTTTATTTTTTTGTTTGACCAGAAAATTTTAAAATATATACATATCAGTAGTTTATAAATAAAAGAAATACAAAAAATTTTCAAGATAAAATTTCTTATCAAGCTAATGATGGAATTTGTCATCCCCTAATAAGTAACTAAAGATAAGTTTAGTCAGTTAAGAAAATAATAGTTTTAATTGAATCTATTTTCTATAGTTTGCACTATTGGTTTTGATAATGAAATATAAATTTTGATTCAAATTTGAATTTTTTTAAAAAGGAAAATAAATTTTATTGATTTAAACTTACAAATGGTAAGCAGAAAAGATGAAACAATATCAAGCTAATAGCGTAATAAATTGGCATAAATCTTATAAATTTGATAATATAACAGACTTGAATATCTACACCTTGGATTCTTGACATCTGCCGGCCAATAATATAATATCTTGAGTTTGATCGTACTCGTACAAATAAAGCGCGTCATGATAAGATAACAAAAAAACACCACATCGTGACAAGCGGACAACAAACCAAGCGTGTGATAAGGCGGTGACCATCGAAATAACTCTGATAAGACGGTGACAGAAGCTAAACGCCGCACTAAGATTGCGACACTGCTAAAAACAAGAAAATATATAAATATTTGTGAAAAAACCACTTTATTAAGAGATAAACTGAAAAAAAAAAAAACTAAAAAAAAGTTATAGATGGAGTGATTCAAGCCAAAAATGACTGAAAATTACCCGTTCTAAATTAAGGAAGATAAGTGGCTAGAAGAAAAGAGCATGAAGTGAAAAAGATTTAAATTTGAACATTAGAGAATTAGAAATGCGAACTTTGACTTTAAATTGTTGAATGCAGCTTAAGTTGTTTTGTGATATTGAAATATATATTTTGATTTAAATTTGAATATCGAATTTAGAAATGTGAATTTTAATTTAAAAAATTTATTTGTTTTGAACGTTTTAAAATTGATTTTAATAGCTTAAGGTTTAATTCATAGTATGAAATGTAAACGTTGGGTAAAATATAACATATAATTTTCCTTACATATTATGTTTGGTAACAAAAGGTTGGTTGTTTATATTATAGGGCCTTTTCTAAGATATGGGATATAACCCATTATTGGAGACTCAAATCATTGTTTGGCTACCCACCTATGTAAGATGGGAGTTGGGGGAATCCCCAAGATTATTTTTCAAGGCTACCCAACCACACGGAGTGTGGGTTCCCTTTATTTGGGAGAATGGATTTTCTATAAATGTTCAACCACCTTAATGCCCTACTCAATTACAAGCTTCCGTTACAAAGCTCGGCGAACAATTTCAACGTCATACATTCTAATATTGCTCTGAATTGTTTGGTCGTTTTCCATGGGATAGGTAAGTAAGTTATTTATCTCTTTAACTTTATTTATATTTGTCAAATTAAATGTTTAATCTTCCAAATTAAAATATGCGTCATTTATGGTAAGGGTGCAATAAGAAGGGATTTAATTATTAGCTTTATTCAGGATTAAATTATCATAAAAAGTTTATTTATTAAAAGATTTATGGCATTGAGATTATTTACTTAGGACGAAGACAATATTTTATAGCCACCATTTCAATTATCAGTTTACATGAACTTATTACAAATTTTTTAAGGATTTAAACCTTGTTACAACCTTTACAAATATATATATATATATATTTGATTAAACAAAAGTAAAATTACAATAAAACTAAAAAAACATGAAATAAAGCATATGGAATAGGTGATCTCTTCTTATCTACGGGTCAAAGCTATTAAATTTGAACTCCAAAATTCAGAAGCTAAATTTTCTATCATTCTCAATATAATGACTAAAAAGACTCTTACTTGTAAGAGTTTTTGGCTATAATCTAATAAATAATTTTATTTTTATTTTTAAATTCGATTTTAAAATTTCAATTCAAGATGTTTTTATTTTTATTTTTATTTGTTTTTAAAAAAATTGAATACATCAACAATTTATTTATTTATTATTTAGAGTTTTAAAATAAAAGTTAAAAATTCAAGTGAAATATACATATTATTCCGGTAAATGCGTTAAAAATTCAACAATTCGATTTTTATTTTTTTTTTGAATCGTTGGAAGATTAAACTCATAACAAGTATAAATACCATAAATATAAGAATTAGAATTTAACAATACCCTAAAAAAATATTAAAAAGGAATAAAGTTAAAGAGATAAATAGCTTGCCTATCCCACATGGAAAAACTACTAAACAATTTAAGACAATATAAGAATCTATAATGTTGGAATTATTCGCCGAGCTTTGCTGTAACAGAAGAGGGCATTAAAGTGGTTGAACATTAGTAGAAAACTCCATCCAGTGATTTAGGAAACCCTATGAGTGGATAGCCTTTAGAAATAACATAATCTTGGGGATTCCCGTCTTATGGAATTGGGTAGCCAAGCAATTATTATCTCCAACAACAGGGGATCTCTCACATCTTACATGGAATTAGGTAGCCAAAACATGATATTTGAGTCTCAACAAGTCCTCAAAGGCCATATAAAATGAACAACCAACCTTTGTTAACAAGCTTATATTAGGAGACTTTACATTCATCCATCTTAGTAGCAGAGGCAAGGAAAATTAAATTTTATATTTTGATATTTTACCTAATTTTTACATTTCAGGCGTAATTAAATCTTAAGCTAGCTATTAAAATAAATTTTAATGACTAAACAAATTATGTCAATATTAGAATCCATAACACCAACTTTTATAGGGTTTTGCAATGGAAGCTTGTAACCAAGTGGGGCATTAAGATGGTTGAATATTGATTAGAATTAGAATAATCTCGGGGTTATGTTTTGGGTAGATAGTCAAAATTTTGGGAATTAAGGGTATGTTTGGTTCCTATTTTTTGAAAATTGTTTTAAAAAAGAACACCATTTTGGTGTTCTCTCAAACCTATTCTTATTCATTAAATTTATTGTTTTTTGTTAACATGTTTTAAGAACAAAAAATTGGGAAATCAAACTGTTATCTGTGTTTTCCTTGCTTTTTAGAATAAAAAATAGTTTTTAAAAGCGTTAAACAAACAGGTCCATAGGGGAGTAACCAAAAATTGGGATTTTGGTCTTTAGAATCATTCCTGAAGGCCTTACAATATAAACAACCAACTTTTTGTTGTGAAAATAAATTTTATCTTTGTCAATATTTTAAGTTTTTCATAAATTTATATTATAATGTAGGAAAATATTATTTGTCATGTTTGATAATGGGAGTTTATGATCAAGTGGAGTTAAGATGATGGAATATTAACATTTACCAGAGGACATAAAATTAGCAAACAATTTTTTTATTGAAAAGAAAATTATATACTTATTGTTTTTCTGTCTTTCCTTGACCTTTTTAATTTAGACTATGATTAAAATAAAAAGCTATTAAAATATATTTTACCGTCAAAATTCAGGTTTGCCTTTGTTTTTCCTTTTTTTCGTGTATTTATCATCGACTTGTTGCGGAGAGTAGTTGTGTCATCCATAGTTGGCTATTTTATGAGTTTTTGCATTTAAGATGACAAAGTTTTCAGATAGTCATCATATCAAATCTTGTTCTTTAATATCTTGCATATATAGAATCTTAGAAATGCTACTGTCGTCCTTTAAAGTTTTTAGCATTTTTTATTCCGTGTTTAAATAAAGTTATAAAAAAATTTAATTAAAAAATCTATATTTAAATATGAGAAATAATATTTCCATGCATATTTATGAATGGAAAAATGAAAATTTTCAAAACAGTTTACCCAATTTATTTTTTTTCCTAAACAGAGTTCCAAATATTAGTTTAACTTTATTTGAATTCTTTTTGAAAAAAAAGGCAAAGAGTAGCAACTTCTCCATTATTCGCAATTTTTTTTTGAAATTAAAGAAAACCTAAAATTATTGAGATTTGAGATAAAAAATAGAGAAGAAAGAAAAAGCAACTCCTATTTACAGTATATATTTTAAATAAGGATAAAAGATAATATATGACAAGTTAATCTACCTAGAACATGTCATGTTGTTATTAGAAAATAAATTTTCTATCATTTTTTAAAAGTTAATGTGTCAACTTTTCCAAAATAGAAAAAATGGAAAATTACTACACTATTTATATAATCAACCCTTTTTAAATCTTTCAAAGATTCTTATTTTAAGAGTTTATCTTTACAATGCTAATAATTATTTTTATTTTTATTTGATTTTAAAAACTAAGTCAAGACATAGTTTTTGTAAAATTAAATATACTAAAATTTTTTCTTTAAAAGGAATATATATATATATATATATATATATATATATATATATATATATATATATATATATATATATATATATATAATTAATAACGCCCATTCAGAGGTCGTTGACTATCCGTCCTTGCATGGAATACAGTGGATGTCGGTTACACGATGCCACTTGAGAAAATCGGGGCGAGTCTCGCTTTGTATGGGGAGCTCTGCAAAATAAAACACTGCGTGAAACACATCAGCGATCCGATATAATCAAAATGATACAAATATGGATAAAAACAGCCTCTTGGGCCCATACTACAATATCTATAAAAACATACCAACTATATATCCAATAGTTCTAAGAGTTCAAATGTTTTACTCTTATACAACATATATTAAAATACTCGAATTCTAATACCACATGTAAACATCGTCAAAGCGAAGCCCGCAATCAGGCTTTCTTCTAATCCTCGGTCTGGGGCCAATTAGTCACTTATAGCTCCACGTGCATATGTAAATAGTATCGCCGACGGGAGTGAGCTAATCTTTCGATAGTGGAATGTCGCCCTAAGTGGAATACTCTCCACCCCTAAGTGCCGGTGCCTTTGTTCCAGTAAACAGCGTTCAAAGTGCATGATCCTCTTGAATGTCTGCAGCCTTGACTCGAGATCAGGAGTCCTCCCTGGAAGCTCCCTCACGCTCGCCTAAGCCTCGTGTGAGAATATAATGTTCTATTGGTGGACTACCCTCCGATGTTATAAGAATTGTGGACCATCTCAGTGTTATATTTAGTGGACTACCCTCCGATGTATATCAATTGGTAGTCTGACGATTGATATTGTGCCATGGTTTACCCTTAGTGTATATCAATTGGGCCGTCTCCGACGATTGATATTTTTTTTTAGTTTTTAGACAACCCTCAGATAATTCACATTTTAAACAACCCTCCGAACCATTTTCTCTAGACTCATCTCATGCACTCCTCCCTATAGTCTGGAATTCAGTGCATATGGAATGCATGTATGCCAATTCCGATACAGTCTAATCACATGCAAATATGTAAACATGCGCATATCCACATAATATCCAATCACACAATCATGTCATGTAATTAATCAATTCATACATCAAAATTAGCTCACTTGGGCTAATGATCAAACACGAGCAATTTAGTAATCACTCGACCCGACACATATTTTCATGAATTTATTTGTGATCAGCATTCGAGAACATTAAAACCCTAGGTTACTTGTTCGCTCAAGCCTGATTTATCGGTTCACTTGAGTGAACCCAGGGTTTCAATTTATTTCGACCTCACACAAACGATACATGATTTATTATCTGAACCTGATTTGACACCCAAAACCGGCCAAGTAGCCAGTCTGGCATTTTCACTTTACTCTGGGTTTCAAAATTTATATCGGTCGGCCGAGTTTGGGGGCCAGATCAATGGCACCCGTTGATGCCTCGTCAGCGAAACATTAACATAGTACTTAAACGAAGAATAAAACCCAGTAGGGGAGAAACCCCTACCTCTTGGAGTTTGAGGAAACTCTATCTGGTACCCTGACGAAGCTCTGCGCGTAGAGCAGTTCTCCCTCTTGTCCCGAAGACTGCCGACGGTCGGATCGTGCAGAAACTTAGAGAGAAGGAAGACACTCTCTCTCTAAAAACGGATTTCAAACCTCACTGTAAGTCTCCCTTTTTTCTTCCCATGTTTTTCCCTTTTTAGCATTTGGAGAAGACAGTCACTATGCTTCTTTTGTCCTTTAGTGACTTAAACTTTTCTCTAAATGACCATTATGTCCCTTCATTTCCCAGTTTTGATATCGGCACTATCTCGTAGTCCATTTTCATCATTTCTCTCTCCTTGCCACTTATGACACATGAGTGCGTGTTATATGTGACTTTCGTCTCGCATCGAAAATCGTTTCTTGCACCAGAACCGCGATGCCTCGTAAACGTGCCAACTCAAACATCTCGAATTCTCTGAAATTTTACGTGCTAGCTAGATTTCCGCGAGGCGATTCCAACAGTGCAATCCATTTAGGTCATCGAGATCTAGATAATAAATTACGGATTTTTAAGCGAAATTAACAATTTTGTGTCGAGTACGATTTTACCATTTTCAGTGGAATTTCTCGGGTCTTACGATTAGAATTTTATATGTTGTGTAGTTATAGGTTGTTTGAATAAAGTCGAACTAGAGCAAAATTATATATATTGTTTGGATAAATGAATCTTTATCCTTACTAAAATTGATGCATCTTTATCCTTATAATATATATATATATATATATATATATATATATATATATATATATGGTTAAACATTTTAGTTACAATGTATAAAATTGTTCCCTTTGGTCTCCTCCCCTCTCTTTACCTTTCCTTTTTGAAACGTTGGGTGGTGGCTAGGCATGATGGGCAAATTCATAACAAATATTAATTGCATAAATTTGAGAAATACAACTTTTATAGGAAAATTTAAAAAGGAATTAATTACAGATAAATATGTTATTTTGCTTGTTCCACATCGAAAAATGACTAACAGATGTATTGGATTAGGACTTTAATGAGTTTTAAATTATTTTTAATTTTTTGATAACTTATTGTTTAATTTTTGAAGTACTGATTGAATAAAAAAACCAAAAGATTAGAATTTTTTAGATTTTTTAATGTATTTTTCTATTAAGAAAAAAAATAGATATTCAAATATAAATATCATGTGATACAATGGGAAACATATGGAGGTAGTTTTGGTGGGAACGCATGACATTAGATATGATGTGAGTCACTGTTCATCAAACCAATAAATAATATTTGAATTTGACAAGAACCAAGTGTGACGAGTGATAATTTAGTTTACATAACGATTTTTAAATTTTTCTTTAAAATATTATTTTATTATCTCTTGCGACTTAAGTGAAAGATGTTAGAGAAGTACTAAAGGCTTTATACTTTTGACAATATCACGATACGGCGCCCCAAAACCGAAGTCAGTTGACAACCATCAACACAACGGAATACTTCTAAGTGGATACTCGGGTAACGAGCACCACTCACAAATCGACGAGAGTCTCTTTTATAGAAGGAGCTCTACTCAAGGTACAAACCTATCCCAATAATCAACAATGACCACACAGGGTGCATATACAATTAAAAGTGAGTAAAAATGGCCACTTGGGCCCCTGCATTAATACCCACCAAATACATATCAACTATATATACCATAGTTCAAGAGTTAATAATTCACTCTTATTACAAACATATATTAAAATTATAAAGTTATGATATATGTCATACATCATAACACCAAAGCCATAACCCGACTTTCTTCTCAAACGGCCTCTAACTAGTGCCGTTTTCCCGAGTCAGCTCCTTGTGCACGAAATGGTGATCCTGACGGGGTGAGCAAAGCCCGATGAAATAATTTTCTACATGGGTTACTCCCCACCTAAGTGCACATGCATGGCAAAACAAACACATTCAAACAATCACATGAAGCTACTCGAATGTCTACATGACCGATCACATGTCTCGAGTCCTCATCGACTTCCTCACACATGCCTAAGCCAACATGCGAGTAAAATAATCAGTTTTCAAAACAAAAGCTTTTTGTTCTTGAAAACACCTCTGATTTCGGTAAAATATTGGATTACCCTCCGAGGCGAATGTGTTGGAGAACCTTCCTAAACAATTCATGGGCTCATCCGACATGTAATTGTTAGACCATCTCCCAACACAATTCTCCGGAAAATCATCCTTCGAAATTCCTTTCACAAACATTTTCATTTAACTTTCAATTTCATGTCATGCACTCACTCCTAATATTCTAGGGTGCCCCAGTGCATATGGAATGTATGATGCCAATTCCAACACATTCATGCTAATATATTCACATGCATATATATTAACATAATTCAATCATATAAAAAGCATGTTATATGGGATTCTCAACCAATTACACCAAATTAGCTCATGAAGCTAATTAACAAACACAACAATTCATTTTGAATCACTTTCAAACACATCTGAATTCACACAAAAAATATTCCGTGTCACTATTCACATGAGCAGTGGAACCCTCGGGTTCTTGTTCACGACCACAAAATAGGAATTTTCTCCGCTCCCGGTTCAAAGCTTTTGAGGCGAGTTTCTGATAAAATAAGCCTGCGAGCGTTTTTAACCATTTACATGGTTCTTAAACAAGGATTAACACAAGTAGGAAAAGATCCCTACCTCTTGGAGTTATCGGAACTCCACCAAATTGGTGCACACGCGTAGTCTTCGTAGCGTGAAACGCTTTTCCTTTTTGCTTCGTCAAAAATCGATGTTCCGTCGGTAGTGAAATCTAGAGAAGGTGCTCTCTCTGCAAAAAATCACAAAATCTGCTCTTTGCATCACCTCCTCTTGATCTTGCACGTTTTGGTCTCTTTGAAGGAAGAAGATGTACACTATTTGCTATTTTGTGTTTATACTCATTAAACATTCAAATAATGCCACTTATGTCCCATTTCTTGGATTTTTGACACTTGGCTCTATCTCGGTCATCCATTTCCATCATCTCTCTACTCATGCAACATCATTTCCTATGAGTACATATAAGCGAACTTTTGTCACATCACATGTCGTTTCACGACTTCGATGCCGATGCCTTGAAAAGCGTGCAAATTGTTTGTCTCGGGTCGATGAAGTGGCGTGGTAGCTAGATTTGTGGCAGTTCAACGGTGGTCAGTTTCGTCATCCGAGGATCTAAAATTTTTCGAATTTTTGCCAAAAATGACCATTTGCCACTTTTTAGAAAAATTGGAATTTTCGAATCTTATTCTCCACTCCTTAAAAGGAATTTCGTCTGAAATTACGGACAATCACAACAACTCACATGCATACAACATGCTATACCATGCATGTAAACTGATCATTTAAGTACTAAGCGACTAAACCACGCTTCATCCCACTAGCGAAGGGATAGGTGGCGCACGTGTGTCCTCACAAGCTTCCACGTTGACTCCTCCACTCCACAGTGTTGCCATAGCACCCTCACTAGCCTCACGGTCTTGCGTTGCAAAACCTGCTCCCGGCTATCCATAATGCTGCTGGTCCTCCCCATAGAGACCTCGATCTCTCCCCGATCCGCTACATGGGGTACGGATGCGGGTATACTTCAGTATGAAGACGTGAAATACCTCGTGGACACTTGACATGCTGGGTGGTAAAGCCAATCAGCACACTACAGTGCCTACCCTCTATAGTATCTCGAAGGGGTCGAAAAGAACACAGGCGATAGCTTGGTTGTTTGCTAGAACGACCAGCTCCTCTCTTAGGCATCACGCGAGAAGACATGATCTCCGACCTCGAACTCTAAGGGTCGGCGTCGTATCTGCCTAACTCTTAGGCTGCGAGCCATGAGAAGGCATTTGTCGTATCAAGCTCACCTTCTCGGAGGTGTCTCTAATCGAGATCGGGACTAGTAATGAAGCTCTCTCCCGCCTCGATCCGACATATCCCGGTGATTTGCATGGCCTCCGTACAACGCCTCTCATATGGTCTTAAATACATTATGCTACGCACAGCGTCGTTGTGGGAGGAATTCCACTAAGGGCAAGTGCTCTTCACAACTACCCTTATGATCCAGGACGCATGCTCGCATCATGTCCTCTAACCCCTGTATATAATCCACACAACATGTAACCTGCATGACCCACGCTTGGTGACCGCAGCGCTAGCCTTCTCAAGGTGCGATCAGCGCGGCTTGACCCGATGGCGAGTCAACCTAATCCCATGTCATGAATGACATCCATATATGTACTTGACACCGACAACGCAAATACAATCTCGAAAGGGTATCGAATCTCGAATCGCCGACTCCACATCCTCGACTCTAAGTCACGTGATAGCTTGGCCGTGTGATGTTTTCATCTCGAGTCACTCACGGAAGGCTCATCACTTTCGGCTCTAAGTCTTCGTGATAACACTGATCCTTAATGTTTCTCTCTCGGGCAACATAACTCTTCGACCTACACTGCGAGCCTCTTACATTCACACAGAAATTTCGGATATCTCCACGGGTCTCTTACACCCACACAGAAATTTTGGATATCTCCCCGGGTCTCTTACACCACAGAGAGGGAGGTCGGGATAGCTCCCGGGTCTCACCACCACACGAAATTTGGGATCTCTCCCCGAGTCTCTTACACCCACACAGAAATTCGGGATACCTTCTCGGGTCTCTTACACTCACATAGAAATTTAAGATCTCTCCCCGGGTCTCTTACACCCACACAGAAATTTGGGATAGCTCCCCGGGTCTCTTACACCCACACAGAAATTTGGGATCTCTCCGAATAAGCCACGAAATTTGGGATAGCTCTCGGGTCTCTTACACCCACCACGAAATTGGGATATCTCCCCAGTCTCTTACACCCACCTGGGACCTTTCGGATACTAAGCGGGTCTCCCTTCACCTAACTCAGGGCTTCTCACCTTAGGGGATTAACAACCCCCTTCTTGCTTTGCCAACCACTTTAGTGCTCTTCATTTTCTGATTCGAACTATGAGTCTTCATTGGACGTAGTCCCAAAACGAGCCTAACCACTTTCGCGAGAGTGGTGAACCAATATACCATGCACCCATGCAGGCTCGACGCGATGTTAAGTGCACATGAATCTGATGCCATCTTTGTGACACCCAATCCCCGGGGTCCTGAGACGGGAATCTTAGAGATCTACAGCTTCACAATCTCGTCCTATCCAGGTCGACTCTCACCTTACACCTTAGGGAAGAACATCCCACAATCTAGTTTCTCTAAAGGCCTCGACCCTCTAGCCCTGAATGTGACACTGAGCAGGGTTCGTTGGTTGCCGTCGGCCGCGAATCTGAAGTGGATGTCTGGTTGCAGACGCCGCCCGGAAAATAGGGGCGAGCCTCCTTTGTGCAGGGGGGGCTCTGCGGGGAATGCAATACACATACATGAAACTGTCCCAAACGGTCAATATAATCAAGATATAAATGGATACAAATGGCCTCTTGGGCCATCTTATAATACCCGTAAATACATACCAAGTATGAATCCAACTATATCCATCTAGTTCTAAAGGTTCCAATTTTACTCTTATACTATATATATTAAAATCTAAAATTTTAATACACATAGTACATCACGAGAATCAAAGCCTGGCTCGGCTTTCTTCTAAAAGCAGCCTCATGATGGCGTCTCCGTCTTGCTCTCATTGCTGAAATAAATTCCCACGGCCAGGGTGAGCTATCGCTCGAGTAGTGGAATCGCCTAAGTGGGCTACTCTCCCACCCTAAGTGCGTCTGATACTCCAAAAATATACACATTCAAGCAAATGCATGATCTACTTGAATGTCACCATGACCAGCTTCAGGAGACCAGAAGTCCTCAGGCTCTCTCACACTCCTTTAAGCCTCAGTATGAAATTATAATTTTGTTAGTTTGTAGGTAACCCTCAGGTGTGTATATATCAATTGGGCCGCTTTCAGGCGATTGATATATTATTTGTTAATGGATACCACCTTTGTGATGAATATCAATTGGGCCGCTCCTACGATTGATATTTTTAATTTGGACTACCCTCCGATAATTAACATTTTTAGACAACCCTCAGAACCATTTTCTCTAGACTCATCTCATGCACTCACTCCTATAGTCCTAGGATGTTCCAGTGCATATGGAATGCATGTATGCCAATTCCAATACGGTCTAATTCACATGCAAATATGTACATGAATATATTCACATAAAAATTAAATCACACAATCATGTTATGTAATTATCATTTCAAACATCAA
Organism: Tetrastigma voinierianum; assembly: GCA_016808115.1. Lineage (NCBI taxonomy): Eukaryota > Viridiplantae > Streptophyta > Magnoliopsida > Vitales > Vitaceae > Tetrastigma > Tetrastigma voinierianum. The sequence goes on along the minus strand of JAEQBH010000546.1, from coordinate 230,014 downwards.
AATTAGCTCACTTGGGCTAATGATCAAACACAACAATTCGATTTGAATTACTTGACCAAACCCATATTTTCACAAATTATATTTTGCGAAAATTATATTCAGGAAAAAACGGTAAAACCCTCGTTCTTGTTCTATCAAACTATAATCATCGGTTCACTTTGCGAGCAGTATTTCGGCATTCAGAGCCTCGATCAAACCAATACATGATTTATGGAACCATTCATCATTTAACCCAAGCAGTCCATAGAGGCGATGCAATTTGTTACCGTGGGTCTCAAATCCAAACATTTCGGTTCCCGAGATTTGGAGCCAGATCAAGCTCAGCCAGGATTCAAGGCCTCAACCAGCAAAGGAAACATTTATGGTACTTAAGCAAAGAATAAAACCTAAGTGGGAGAAACCTACCTCTCGGAGTTAGAGGAAACTCCTAAATACGAAGTGCCTGAGCCCTCTCGCGTAGACTGAGTTCTCCTTCTTGTCCGAAGGCGCCTACGGTCGGATGGATCGAAACTAGAGAGAAGGAAGACACTCTCTCTAAATGAATCTAAGCTTCTGTGCAAGCCCCTCCTCCCTCTCACGTTTTTCTCCTTTTGATTTTTGAAGAAGACAAGTCACTATGCTTCTTTTGTCCTTTAGTGACTTAAACAATTCCCAAAATGCCCATTAAGTCCCTTCATTTCCCATAATTGATATTCGACACTATCTCGGCCGTCCATTTTCATCATTTCTCTACTTATACCACTTATGGCATGTGAGTACGTGTTATATGTGACTTTCGTCGCATCGAAAATCCAATTTCTACGGCACGGTATGATGCCTCGTAAAACGTGCCAGCTCCGACTGTCTCGGAATTCTACGAAATTCTACGTGCTAGCTAGATTTCGCGAGATGATTCCAACGGTGCAATCCATTTCGTCATCCAAGATCTAGAGAATAAATTTTGGATTGCAACCAGTAGTAATTTTGTATCAAAATTACCATTTTGCCCTTTTTCGGTGGAATTTATAGGGTCTTACTACCAAATCTATCACAAAAATCTGACAATGAATGAATATGATGCATCGATTTAAGCCTTACTACAGTCAACAAGTGCGAGAGTGAAGCGTGCCACTACATATCCCAGAATTTGTTTTGTATGCTCGGGCTTTTTGCCAGTACCACATGAGACCTTTGCCTCCTAGGGCAATCTCGTCTCATATGCCTAAGCCATCGACATAAATAACATATAATCTTCCCTGCATGACTAGAAGTCCTGGTCACATGAGTCTGTGCGACCTCGACCCACTTTGGCCTACGCCCACAAATGGCTATGAAGGTGCTTATATAGCACCAAGCGAGCTGGTTCCTCGATGAATGCTTAGGGTGTGGAGGAATGAAGCGCTAACACTCTCTGTTCTCATTCGCGGGACTACGCTGTCCCCGAAATCACGGGATCCTTGTCTTTGGGGGATAAGTACCACATGCCCATTTTGTCGGTAGAAATAACATATCATCTGCCCTGCCTGACTAAATGCCCTATCCTGGCCTTGGTCTTGAAACTCGTGTGAAGCAGAAGTCTTCTGCCTCTTCCCCGAACTAGAAGAAGGCTGATCCTCCCTCTTGCTACCAACACCCGCATCCCGAGTGCTCCGAGCATCCTCGTCTCTCTACTACATGAATTGAGGGTCGTCCTGACCATGGAGTCCATTGTCACGTAGCGAAGTCCTACGATCCACATAAGATGGACAACTTCAGCCAATTCTCGAATCTCCTAACCTTGGCCATGTCCGTGGCCACGTAATCATCAGCAAAACGGGCTAGCTCCGTGAATCTAGCCACATACTCCATCACAGTCATCGTCCCCTGCTTCAGCTTTAGGAACTCCTGAGCCTTCGCATGTCTCGCACTATCCGGAAAATACTTACCCATGAACAGCTCTAGGAACTTTGCCCATGTCATTGCCTCTAGGTCTCTAGAGGTCTTTGCCCAGTTCCTGTACTTGGGCTCATCTACAGCTGGAGCCTTGGTAGTCTAATCTTGGTCGTATCGGAGGTAATCTCAGCCTCTGGCTGCCTTCTCGATCTTGCATGAACCAATGATGCGCCACCACTCCGGATCTCCTCCCCTTTATTGAATGTCGAGAGGATGATGTACCACTAAACCTCTGGAGGTTACTCGATATCCACAGCTACTTCTTTGCAGCTTGTGCGATGGTACCGCCGCGATCCACTACGGCCTCAACAAAGGCTGATGATCAACGGGGTGGCTAAATTGAATCTTTGGTGGTGCTGACCCGATTACCTTGTGGGCGACCTCCCCATGTCCCTCGCCCTCGACTAATACATCTCTGATTGAATGGCAAGTTAAACTTCAATGCGATTATCTACAAGGCTTAAACACGACCACAGAGACACTATTCATATCTGAGAAAATATTTTATATACTAAGTCCACATTTATTCATAGGCAATCTTGAGACAATTAATTCAATATATCAAATCATATTCAACATCAAAAATTTTATTTTTTTGAAAATTTCATTTTAAAAGATTTTATCTCATTTTATTTTATTTTATTTTTATTTGTTTTTTGAAAAATTTTTTGTGAACAGTGTCCCAAATAGTGACTGAAGCGGTGCGTGAGTCGAAACTAGGTCGAGTGCAGTGTGCACACACTTTGGACCACAGTTGCACGCATGGAGTGCGCCGGTTGGGCACGATCGCGCCAGGTTGCGCGTGGTGCGCTTAGGCCGCGTGTTTGGCGGGTGTCGGTGGGCCGTGCCCGGTCGTGTCGCGACCTGCGACGGTAGGTGTCGTGAACTGGGCGGGCGTATCGTGGCCACAGTGTCGCGCGCCCTGCGGCGTGTGCGGTGCGCGTGTGTCGCAACCACGGGCGTGTTGTGTCGCGACCATGACTAGTGGCCACGCCTCGACCCGCTTGTCAAGATACGATCGATTGTATCGTGACACGCCTCAACTAAGCGTAAAAGCGTCGCGATACAAATTGTTGTGTCGTGACCACGATTCCAAACTGTCGAGCCTTCTCTGTCACGATACAATTTGTGTATCGTGACCCTCCTCAATCGAGTCCTCGGCTGTCCAGTGCAGTGATTGTATCGTGACACACTCCCCGACCCCTGGCCCCGTCTCCTTTGTCACGTGTCAGATTGTATCGTGACATGCTCCAGCTCCTTTACCCAAGCCCAGGCTATGTCACGATACAATTCCATTGTATTGTGACACCGGTTGTGATAGCCCAACCAGTGCAACTTAGTTTTTTTTTGTCACGCACACACACACACACACACACACATATATATATATATATATATTTGATCATTCATGCTACTAGAAAAACACCTAAAAACATATATATACATTTTTTTTTCTCATTTTCAGTACACGAATAAATTTATAAAAATTTATTTTTATCGATTTCTTCGGAGTTTTACACCTTTGTAAAACCTTAGAAAATTTCTTCTCATCATAATTTTTTTCCTCCGATAGCCTTCCTTGCTACTCCATGAAAGCCACGATAGCTCGAACAACTACAAACTAAAAAAAAAAATATTTTAGGGATGATCAGAACCCTTTTTCTTATCACAAAAAGCTGGTATAATTTTCCCGGTTCCGCAGAGCTTCATTATGTTCTTGTCAGCTGGAGCAAGTTTGTCGAATTTTTTATTTTCCATTTAATTACGGACAATTTTGCTAATTCTAGAACACCTAAGTTACCTTTTCCCGACCCTAGTGTTGGCGTTCTTCCCTATGCTACTCACCGAGCATGCAATTTCAATCCGCAAATTCATACACAACGATTCATCGCACATCAATCATCCAAAGTGCACAAGGAATGTGATCGCTTAGATGCCCATTAAGTCACATGTAATCATATACTAACTTATTGACACTAAGCTCTAGGTATTTATAAACCTAGGCGATGCAGCGTGATGCCACAAGAGCACGGGGGTCAGTTGACAACCGTCGGCACTTCGGAATGCTCGTGGATGTCGGGTGCCCCAGGCACCACTCACGAAATCGAGCTGAGTCTCCTTTAATGCACGGGGAGCTTCACGAGTACAAACCTGTCCCAATATTAACAATGACCACCGCAGGGGGTCCATATACAATTAAAATGAGTAAAAATGGCCACTTGAATTTGCATTAATACCATAAATACATATCAACTATATATACCATAGTTCAAGAGTTAATAATTCACTCTTATTACAAACATATATTAAAATTATAAAGTTCTAATATATGTCATACATCATAATACCAAAGCCACAACCCGACTTTCTTCTCAAACGACCTCTAACTAGTGTCGCCTTCGGTTGCTCCACATTGCACGAAATCGCGATCCCTCGATAGGGTGAAAGCGAAGCCCGATAGAATAATTTCATAGGTTACTCCCCACCTAAGTGCACATACATGACAAAACAAACACATTCAAGCAATTACATGAACCTGCTCGAATGTCTGCGCATTGATCCCGTGTCACGAGTCTCACCCAGAGCTCCTCACACATACTAACCACCATGCGAGTAAAATAATCAGTTTTCAAAATAAATGCTTTTTGTTCTTGAAAACACATTACTGAGTTTCGGTAAAAATATTAGACTACCCTCCGAGGCGAATGTGTTGGAGAACCTTCCTAAACAATTCATTGGGCTCCTCAGACGTGTAATTGTTGGACCTCTCAAACCTGTGATTCTTCGGAGAAAATCATCCCGTCTAAATTCCTTTCACAAACATTTTTCTGTTCCAACTTTCAATTTCATGTCATGCACTCACTCCTAATATTCTAGGGTGCCCCAGTGAATATGGAATGCATGATGCCAATTCCAACACATTCATGCTAATATATTCACATGCATATATATATTAACATAATTCAATCACATAAAGCATGTTATGTAAATTCTCAACCAATTACACCAAAATTAGCTCACGTGGGCTAATTAACAAACACAAGCAATTCATTTTGAATCACTCAACACATACAAATTCACACAAAAATAGTCACGTGTCACTATTCACATGAACAGTAAAACCCTCGGGTTACTGTTCATGACCACACAAAATAGGAATTTTCTCCACTCGGTTAAGCTTTTGAGGCCAGGGTTGCGAAAAAATAAAACAAGCCTCGAGCGTTCCTAACCATTTACATGGTTCTTAAACAAGTTAACACAAGTAGGAAAGATCCCTACCTCTTGGGTTGTCGGGCGCAAATTGGGGCCCACGTGTAGTCCTCACAGCATAGAGCAACTTTCCTTTTTGCTCCGTCGAAAACCGACGGTTCGATCGGCCGCAAATCTAGAGAGAAGGTGCTTTTTCTCTAAAAAAAAAAAATCACAAAATCTGCTACTCCATCACCTCCTCTTCATCCTGCACGTTTTTGGTCTCTTTGAAGGAAGAAGATGTACACTATTTGCTATTTTGTCTTTATACTCATTAAACATTCAAATAATGCCACTTATTTCCACTCTATTGGTTTTGGCCTTGGCACTATACCGGTAGTCCATTTCATCGTCTCTCTACTCATCTGACATGTGTCACATGAGTACATGTTATAGGTGACTTTTGTCACATCACATGTCGTTTTACGGCACCCGATACCTGGTGCCTTGAAAAATGTGCAAATTCCAACTGTCTTGGAATTCGACGAAATTCGACTTGGTAGCTAGATTTCGCGAGACGATTCCAACGGTGAAGTCCATTTCGACATCCAAGATCTAGAAAAATTTCGGATTTTTACCGAAATGATCATTTTACCCTTTTCCGAAAATTGGAATTTTTCTCGGGTCTTACACACATATTGTTGAATATAAAAAGCTTATTCATGAATTTGATATTTGTTGGACCAAAACAGTTTTTTAAGTGTAAAAACTGAGTTGTTAGTTGACTTTGAGTATAAATTAAAGTGAGACCCAGTTGTTATTTTGAACAATATTTCGTGGATTCATATTCTACTATGTGAGGAGAATAATTTAATATATTAATTTGCTCAAATCGAGTAAGAAATGAATGAGAAAATAGGCTTCCAAGTGACCCTCTTGTGAATGTGGAAATAAAGGAAGTGTAATGTGGGTTGTGACACCAATCCCACATTGGTTAAGGAAGAGACTCAACATGGACATATGTAGGCAAAGGTTTTCTCTATGGGTTGGGCCCTAAGGGGAACCATAATTTTATGAGGGAAGCGAGCACCTACATGCCTATGGTTCAACCACACTGCAGCGTGCTTGTGTACGCGCCTCACCCACGACCCGGCCGGGCTTGGGTGTGAGTGTGATTTAGCCAAGCCTTATCTTTTTGGCGTGAATTCCTTAACCCGATCGAAATTAATTAATTTAATTCCAGTATCCATGGGTCGGATTTATCCAGTCCGAAGATTTAATTGTGTCTATTCATGAAGAACAACTATCAAAGGTGTCCACAACTTTCGTTTTGAGTTGTGTCTCTTAGGATGGTGACTGTCCGGAAAGTCACCAAGAGGTTTATAAATACTCAGGTTCATTGTCATTCTTCATATAAAAAACGAATTTCAGTCATTTTCATTCATAAAATAGTACATTGAGGCAGCCTTTAGTGCATTAATTTTCGGCATTTAAGGTAGTGCTTCGGAGAGTACACAACATAATTTAGTTCCATTTGGACAAAATGGTCAGTGCTACTTCTATCTGTGAGAAGATCATTGTATCATTGGAGGCAGACGCTCGATATTCCATAAGCACCAAGAGTGGGGGTGAAATATGTCTTAAGGACATAGTGTCAAACACTAGCCTTGTCAAACACTAACCTGTTCTGAAATCGAGTTAGTATATAGTTTGCATATATCGATGTATTACTGTTACACTTTATCTTTACGTGTAAACTTTCCCATACAGCCCTGGCTATTCTTTGTTTATATACATTGCATGTTTCAAAACTAAAACTTCAACAAGTTATTTTACTCTATTTTGAATGCCTTTATCGACACTCTTAAGATAGAGTTAATTAGTTTAATCACTTGTTGTGGTTATCAGTTTGATTTAAAACAATGACTTTGTTTGTTTTAATTCAAGCGTACACTAAACGGTGACTTTTGATAAACCATACAAGCGTTAAAGTAGTTGTGGACCATTACAGATCCACGGCGCGCGACTAAGCTTTTAAATGGAAGGAAAAATGTGGATTGATTTTGGTACCCCAGAAAATCCGTCCTCGAGGAGGGCAGATTTTTTCTTTGGGTCGCCACTTACTTTTTGTTGTTATTTTATAAAGGGGAAAACCGAAATGAAACAAAAAACCCCGATGACTCCGAGTATGGAAAAGCGGTGCGAAAACTAGATTTACGGGTTGGGGTCGGATTACCTATCGGAAAGGTACCTCGTATGGTAGCACCCCTCCCAGGCTCGGAACTCGGTCTCTACTAGTGGTGGAGCATGTAGGAGCATATGGGTCACCGAATCGAGACAGTCTCTTACGCTAAACATACAACTTAGATCACACCAACCTAATTGGTATCTAACATGCTTAAAACACTGACGAGAGGCGAATGGCGTACGGGTCCACGGCCCATGCTACATCAAGGTTAGCCAACAAACGCCATGACATGCCATGACACCCAAACGAAGCATCCAGCATGAGAATTCATTTACCCGACATTAAAGCACATACACGTGGTCCCTAACCCAGCTACATAAAGTCGATCAAAAAAAGCTCAAATGCATCCTACCAAATGTCGAATCCAAACACCGTAATAAGCATATGAATACAAATACCAACGACTAAGCATGTACGAGGTCCCACACAGCCATGTATGGTAGGAATAGATAGAACCAAAATAATACATCATACATCATGCATTTAAAACCAAATATTGGATCTATGCCAAAAGAAAGGAGCGAAATTTGAAAAAGGAGGTAAGTAGTTTTGCTTACTTTGCTTTACATTCCCTTCAAATCCCACAAACTAAACCATACATACCAATCCCACATTGCCACTACCTCACTTTGTTCAAACCAAAGCTGAACTCGAGACCACAAGGCAGCTATAGGTTTTCACAGGGTAACTAAAACACGCCATGATAGATTCGGGATTGAAACATGCTAAAATATGAAATTTGCCATGAAGTCTTTCACAGCCAGGATGAATCAGTTTCAACAAGTCCAAGAACGATTGAAAAAATTCTGAAACTTTGTAGAAAATCCTCGGAGATTTCGGGGAATCATAAAATAGGCAGTGCAATTCCAACTCAGAATAACCAAAAACCCATTACAAACGAGGCAAAGTACCTAAAGCTAGTTTGGAAAACCTAACTTGATAGGCCGGTTGGTTGGTTTCCCAATCAGTCCCGAGATGATTGAGAAAAAATTTAAAATTTCAGAACCATCCTTATAAAGTCAAGGAATTCCAAAAACAAACGGTGATCGATTCTGACTTGGATAGTGAGAATCAACCAAAAGCAGCATAAACTACTGGCTAACATTTCTGCAAACCTAATCTAATAGGCAAACGATCTGGTTTCCCAACCAGTACATCCGGTTAAGAGAGGCTCTCAAAATTTTTCAAAACCTTCCTAAAAGAGTCGAGGAATCTGAAAAAAATAGCGGTGATCGATTCATTTCGGATGGTGAAGACAAGCAAAACAAAGCTCCCCAAACTGCCATTCACCAAACCTAACCCTAATGAGCAGAAACGACGTCGATTTCCCAACTAGTCCATACCATTGATAGAGGCTCTCAAAATTTTTAAGAAACTTCATGAAGAGTCGAAGTCTAAAAAAGTAAATGGTGATTGATTCTCAATTTAGGATGAGTGAACCAGCAAACAAACAAAACTTATGGCTTGCAGTTCTTGCAAACTAACCTAATGAGCCAGAGCGATACGGTTTCTGACAAATCATACCGTTGAGAGAGGCTCTCGAATTTGTAAGAAACTTCTAAAAGAGTCAACCAATCTAAAACAAGCGGTGATCGATTCTCATCTCGGATGAGTGAGAACTTGACAAAACAAACCAAACTTCATAAGCTGCGGTTCTATGAGCCTAACCTAATGAATCGAGGCGATCTGGTTTCCCAACCAGTTCATACCATTGAAGGCGCTCTCAAAATTTGTAAGAAACTTCCACAAAAGGTCAGAAATCTAAAACAAACGGTGATAGATTCTCATCTCGGATGAGTGAGAACAAACCAACGGCAAAACTCCCCAAGCGCCATTCACCCGGAAACCTAACCTAATGGGCGGGCGATCTTGTTTCCCAACCAGTCCATACCATTGAGAGAGGCTCTCAAAATTTTTCAGAAACTTCGTAAAAGAGTCAGGAATCTAACAAGATAAACGGTGAGTAATTCTCATCTCGGATGAGTGAGAACCAACCAAAATAAACCAAACTACCCAAAGCGCCCGTGGCTGTTGAGCAGAAACTCCACGTATGGCGTGGCAGAGGCTCAATGGTTGAGGAGAAACCTCAAATTTGATCGAATGTCTCTTAAGAATAGATTGGAGCCGGTATATTTCTTACCTCTTCCACAAAAGCGAAGAAACCAAGCTAAGCATCGATCGGAATCGTAAGCGTGCGTTTGATCGGAAAAATGTCCCTCGAAGGTCCCTTCCACTTTGATCTTTCTCCCCTTTATCACGATTCCCACCTCGGCATCTCAACCTGCACAGTGTTTTCCACCCATTGGCTTGGAAAGAATTTGTCCGGTCTCGGAAAGCGACTTCCCATTAACTCCTCTCCTCATTCTCCCATCTGGTAGATATCTTATTTTCGACTTGCTTCACCATCAAGTATCCATATGGATTCATGGTGGGCTGCATGTAAGCAAGCGAGGCCCAAAATAGACCTAATACGCCCATGGTCGGCGGAGCTTATGGGCCTAACCATATAGGATTTGGGCTCCAATCACAAAACAGCGCTCCACAAGTTGGCCCCTTCTTAGGTTGAACCCGGATGCCAGTAGGATCCATCCGTGAGGAAAATTATGAAACTTTGATATAATGTTTCCTGAAGAATAAGGAGACCAACAAAAAGAAACAGTGCACCATTACAAGTCCGGATGAGGGAGATATGATCGAAACAAGGAGGAATGCTCACCAAAATCACCCAAAAAAAACAGTGTTGTATACGTATTGCTCTGATGAACCAGTCAAACCGATTAGTCAAACGGTTGACAAAAATTATGAAATTTTAACAAAAACCTCCTTGGCAATAAAGGAATTCAACAAAACAACCAGTGAACAATTACGAGTTCGGATAAGGAGATATGATGAAACAAGCTCAAGTGCTCACGAATTTGACATACTCTAATAAAACTTTGATTGAGCTAAAACGAGGGGCCCACTTGTACCTGGCAGATCTTATAACTAAAAAATAATCCATGATGACACTATAAAGTGAACTTTACATACGCACTCAACGGACCACATGCAAGTCCCACAGAGGCTCGAGTGAGACTAAACCTAAAAGGGCCTAATGGTGTTATATGAGAACGATGGGTGAGTGTGACACCATAGGAAAAATGCTTTGAGTGTTGAGGGCAAGGGTGAGGGGTCTACAAATATGCCTCTTCGGTAAGTGAATGGCTTGAGTGAATCGTGGGTGCGAAGTGCAAGCGATGCAAGTGAAATGAATTCTAGTGAAGAACGAAGATGACCAACAATTTGTCCTTACTTAGTACCGAAGACTAACGGAACAAAGTCACTCCGATTGAAGGACTTAAAGAAAACTAGGCACAATGCCTGTGAAGATGAGTGATCCGGGCACAATACCAGAAAAGATAATGAAATCCGGGCGATGCACGAAAAGGAGTGGGATCAGGGATAGTGCTTGGGAAGGTAAAATCGGGGGTGAGTCTCAGGAAAAGGTAGGATCAGGCCGAGTCTGGGAAATGGGGGATGGGAGCGAGTACACCGAGAAATGTGGGATCGGGCGAAGTGCGGTAACATCAGGGTTGAGTCTTAGGAAGGTAGGATCTGACGATGCGGAAATGTGGGGATGCGGGCGTACCGAAATGTGGGATGCAGGCGATGCCGAAATGTGAATCAGGGCGAGTGCAGGAAGGGTGGCTTATCAGGGTAGTCTTGGGAAAGGTAGGATCCGGGCGAGTATCGGAAGGTAAAATCCGGGTGAGTGCGGGAAGGACATGATCCCGATCACTGGAATGTGGGATGCAGTAGTGCGAAATGGGGATCATAACACCGAAATATACTAGTCGTTTTCGACATGTTTAGGGTATTTGTAAGCATAATTTGATTGTTTCTTGAGTTAAATGCGAGACCACGTAAATGAGGGCCGGAAAGTTACAAGACTTAGGACAATTTGGTAATTGGTCCAAGGGGCTTAAAAGTCCCTAATGTGAAAAGATTTGAGACGAAATGAAATAAGGAAAGTGTATTCATAAATAGAAGGAGTTATGGGGCTTAAAAACAAATAAAGCAACTTAGCAAAAATGGGTTTTGAGGGCCAAACAAGGCCTAAGAAAATGCGGATTTAAAGACCAAAATTGGTCGTTTGGAGGAGGGAACAAATCGTGAAGAGAGAAGAAGAGAGGAGGAAGAGAGAAGAAGAGAGGAGGAAGAGGAAGAGAAGCCCAGTCAAGCCCACAAGGTATGGAAACCTTTGGCTATGGATTCCTAGAGATTATGTATGAATTGTCATGCTTGGTTGGTTAGTAGTTTGTCCCCGAACATGGGGTTTTGCTAGGAGTTCATTTTAACCCAAAAATGATGGCAAGTAAGGTGGGTAAAACCCCATATGGCACATGAAGCTCATGAAATCCTCTCTTTGAGGATGAATTCATGGTTAAATGAAAGGAAATTGAGTTAGGGTTTAGAACAAACCCTAACAAATCTTGGTAATTGGTTTGTATATGGGTCATAACCCATATTAGAATGATTTTGGAGGAATTCATGAAAGAAGTTTGAAGAAAGATATGAAATTGAAAGATGAATTGAGTAGAAAAGAGATTCCAATGTGAATTTGGAATGGTTTGATGTGTGTTTAGTATAGAATTGATTTGAGTATCAAATATATATGGAAAAAAAGGGAGAAAAACACACGTGCAGGCACTTTTTCGGAACTTGTACCGAGGCTGAATTTGAACTTGTGCGAGTCTGACATGTGTTCTGGTCATTTTGGCGACTATGCCGTCTGAGTTAGACATGTACGGTACAACCACGTCACAGTTTTCAGTTTGACCAGTTTTTAGTATTTTGGCCATAACTTCCTCATTTCTTATCGATTTGAGTGATTCAAGTATACGTAAAATAGACTTCAAGGAGAACAAAACTTAAGATTGAAATCTGAATTCTGATCCTAAGTGGCCTAAAGAAATTCACTCAAGGAGTGGGACCATTAATATGACAAGTGCGGTTCCAGCTTTGAACATAGAAAGAAGTCCAGGGATGTTTCGGACATTAACTTGAGATTCGGTACTCAATTGGGTGATTCCAGTTGAATAGAACCCTTAGCACCTTAAATTTAAGGAATTTTCAGATCCAGTGTCAAATATGAGACAAGGCACTGGAAAATAAATATTTCAAACTGTCCCTCGGTAAAATCGGTAGCAGAGCTAGTTGGCATGAAAATGCCATAACTTGAGTTTGGATGATCGGGTGGATTGATTCCAATTCTAAGAAAAATATATTCATAAGAGGACTAGAATACATGAATGATGTGTGGATAGACATCATATCGTACAAATATCCATGCCATATGGAATAGGCATGAAACACGAATATTATGAAACACGAAAGCAGCTGAAACATGAACATGAACATGAAAAACAATATGTCATGATCTGAATGTGATTAAGATGGCTTATAAGTTATGAAAGATATATGATCATATGATACCTAGGACGAAGAATGAATGAGTGGGCGTCTGATTAGTGCTTTCTGACACTCTGTTTGAATGCCGGTACTCTCTGACTAGTGCGATGGCACTCTCTGATCGTGCTGGCACGTAGTACTTGAGCCTCCCGATTAGTGCGGCCGGCACTCTGCGATCGTCTTGACCTGATAGTACCGGTACTCTACGATTAGTGCGACGGCACTCTCGATCGTGCCCGGTGCATTAGTGCCCGGTACTCACGATTAGTGCTCACGACACTCTGATTCGGTGCCGGTACTCTGCGGTGCTATGGCTTGATGCTAATATCGTACCTTGGTGCTATCCGTGCCGTCTACTCATTCTTATAATTGAATTACAGGTAATTCGAGACAGACATATGATAAGACCTTTGAATAAAGAATAAAGTAAAGATCACGAGCATTATCGTCTGTCTGTAAGTAGTACTCCGTATCGATAGGATGCAGCTAGTACCTGGGTACTCGTATTGACAAGTCTGTCTCACGAATAAGTTACGCCCAGTACCTACGGGTACTCCTGTCTCTGATTTAGTTATGTAGTACCTTCGGGTACTCCTGTATCTGAATAAGTTATGTAGTACCTTCGGGTACTCCTGTATCTGAATAAGTTATGTAGTACCTTCGGGTACTCCTGTCTCTGATTGAGTTCTGTAGTACCTACGGGTACTCCTGTATCTGAATAAGTTAAGTCCTGTATCTCCCGAATAACTCACTTGTCTCACAGATAAGTCGTATGAGTACCTCTGGTGCTCGATCGATGAGTTAAAGTAGTACCTAAAGAGAGATGCTCTTGTATCCCCGATTAAGTTAAAGTAGTACCTCACAGTACTCCTGGCTGTCACGAATAAGTTTTGTAAGTACCTACGGGTACTCTTGTATGCGAATAAGTCGATGGTACTACGGGTACTCATGTATCTAATAAGTCACAATATCTATCTGAAGTCTGTGGTACCCTACGGGTACTCCTATATACGATATGATTAAGTCTTGTATACGATTAAGTTACGTAGTACCTAATGGTACTCCTGTATTGGATTAAGTTCTGTCTGCCTCTGATTAAGTTCTGTAGTACCTATGGGTACTCGCGTTTAAATGAGTTACGAAGTACTGGGGTACTCGTATACGATTAAATTACCGTAATTTCTGGTACTCACATGCAGAGATTAAGTTACGTGGTACCTACGGGTACTCACAGTTTGATAAGTTACGTAGTACTTACGGTACTCTCGTATCGATATAGTCATAGGATTACATGTACCCGAGGGTACTCTTGTCTCGATAACATAAGTATAAGTTACATGTGCACGGGTACTCTCGTAACGGTAAAATAAGTATAATAACTACGCCAAGACATGTATAAGATCAGAAATACATGTCGAGTTAACAAAGACCGGAGTATAAATTCCAGTAAGATAAGTATATGCTCAGTAAGATCGAGTATAAGTTCGTAAGATAAGTATATTCTACGTCAGACATGTATAAGATCAAATACATGTCGAGTTACGTAAGACAGTGTAAGTTCAGGTAAGACGATTATAAGTTTTGTAGTACTTACAGTACTTGAGTATAAGAATAAGTTCTACAATATCGGTATCACGTTCGTAATTTCGGCGATACTACGGTACCTCAGGAATAAAGGGTAACTCAGTAATATAAGGATAAGTTCTATAACTCCTACGAAGTCAGAATGAATGTGAGTACATTTATAAGTAGAAGTCACATAAGATAGGATTACGTAACTCCCGAAGTCCGTGAAAATAAGTGTTAAGTATAAGTTCTTGTAACTCTACGGGTCACGAATAAACATAAGTGGTAAGTATGAGTTTTGAATAAGTATGGATTACGTAACTCCTACGGGAGATCCGAATAAACATAAGTTTGTTATAAGCATAAGTTACACATAAGAATAAGATATGTAACTCTGAGGAGATCAGAGATAGGTAAACTGTTATCGAGAAAAAGTACCGATATAAGTTCATAATATAAATACATAAAATTTATATTATATGTTGTGTTTTATGCATTAAATGTGTATATGCATAAGACACGTGTTTCCAGCTAAAGCGTAAAGCATACGGGTTTTAATCAGGTGTAGGTACGGAGAAACATCCCGAAGACTTCCGCATACGGTGAGCTGACACACCGGGAAGGGTTCACTACATGTAGGTTCAGATTATACGATTTGTAAATGTAAAGTAAAGTTTTGTATTTGTAAATGGGACTCGGTTATGTGTATATAATATTTTGATTACGTTATAGGATGTGGGCGTACCCGCAGTGCAGTTGGCTTTAAAAAAAAATAAGGTAAAGTCCAGGTCCACGAGTCTCGCGTCTGGAAAGCCGGGCGTGACGGGGATGCGGGCGGTGCCGAAATGTGGGATCCGGCGAGTCTTAGGAAAGTGGCGTATCAGTGAGTGTCGGAAAAGGTAGGATCAGAGCAAGTATCGGAGAAAGGTAAAATCAGGGTGAGTCTTAGGAAAGGTAGGATCAGGAATGAGTACACCCCGAAGTGAGGGATGCAAAACTAAGGCTCTAGGCGAACTAGGCCGAATGGGGATGACCTAAAAACGAAACCTAGAGCATAATGGGAAACTTGGATGCTTAGTTGAGATCTGACCTTGATGACAAAGGGTATGCCCCAGTGTGACGTCAGAAAGTGCCACAAATGATAAGCGAGAAACCAGAACTTAATAACAAGACGAAAATAAGGGGTAATACTTACAATGGGACAATCTACAAATGTGACCAAGGGTGAAAGAAAGGGGTTATGCCTCGATCACAGGGTATCGCGCCATCTTCGAAATCTCATATTTCTTTGTCAAAGTCAGAGAGCTGAAAACATCACAATCACTCATTCGTGAAAAAAAATCAATCATTTCATTCCATAAGACTAATATAAGGTATGCCCCAGTGTGCACATCTGATATGCAAGTGCCTTGATGAAAAAAAACTCTGAAATAAATTTATGAAGAACCCGATTATGCGACAGCGAACAAGACAACATGGGGTGTGCACCGGTGTACCCTATTGAGTTAGCGAATATGGCGAATCTTACTAGGTTGGCCTTTAGAAGCACTGTTTGTATGAAGAAACCCAGTTAACCTATGTGGAGCACATCTGAAGCTTTGATGCCAAAACATCTCTAGGCGAAATGGGATTTTGCGGTGTGTACATACGTCTGAGCCAATGCCAACATGAAAGGATAGGGGTATGCCCCAGTGTGAACGTGTCAAAGCATTAAGCTAATGGGCTATCCATGGTCCCGACTCTCTATATCATCTATATCGATCCTTGGACACGAGAGCGAAGCAAACTAAATGGAAGCAATATAGTGACCCTTGATACTTCGAAACGAGAACTTTGTCGGCGTCACATGCTGTCGGTAGATAGAACGTCCATATAAAATGCTTGAAAGCGAAACGCCACGAGATCTCATGGTCTCGAGTGGTCTTACGACTGAGGCCAGTAATGTAGGCGGGGGTGAAAGGTGAATGACATGATGAAACAAGGCCCCGAATACCCGATAAATGCACACTTGAAGCCCTTGTGCATGATGTCAAATATCAAAGTTCATGTGAGCAAGGTGACTCAATAACATCCAGAGATATGAACAATGTGAAATGACCAGTGAAGTGCACCAAAGGACACGTCAGCAAAAGTGAGACGATGATCAATAAAAGGTAGAAGAAGACTGGAAGTGATAAGGCGATGTATGGATAAAGAAAAAAAGGAAGAAATAATGGGATCTGAATGTGACGTGTGTGACAACGACCGAACAACTCGTCCCCGAGCGTCAAGTGAAGCAAGTCAGCATAAGATGGGAGTGTTGATGCGGTGACCAGTCCGGGGACCTAGTGTGAAGCAACCCAAACCTCATACCCGATGTGTTACCCAAATCCGTGGAGAAGATGCCTGATGCTTTCACTTTCGACCCTCGGAGGAATAATAAATCTCTCAAACCTAAATGATTAACGAATATTAAACAAACACACTTTTTTTTTTTTTTTTGCTTTTGTTTTTTGTTTTTTTGTTTTTGTTTTTTTTTGTTTTGTTTTGTTTTTTTTTTTTTTTGTTTTTTTTTTTGCGTCGAACCTTGAGTAGATCGAATGCCCTTCAACACAATCAGCGAAAGAACCTCGAACCTCTAGCCCCGAATGGTCCCCTCGACTAGAATCACAGGATCAAAACCTATGAGGCGGAATGAAGGGTGTGACAAACTGTGGTAGCTCTGGGATGAAACACGTCGTCGTCATCTGAGAATAAAAGTGAAATGAATAGAATGATTATTTGGAGCTCAAGAGCGAACGATTGTGAAGATCTGAAATGGAAGAAAGAAACATGCAATGATGCGAGAAAGAACAAGTAAGAATGACACAATGCTCATAATGCTCACAGTCAAATAATAAATGAAAAGCGCACGGCGACTGACCCGAGTCAGAAAAGTATGCAAAAATTTGAATGAAGAATAGGCCATAATAGCCGCGTGAGGCTCAAAGGGCTATGATAGGATATATCGATGTATGGGTGTGTAATAGGAATATGGCTACTCAAAATGATGGCCACCCATCCTACAACCATGATCCTGGCGTAAAACCTCTTGGTGATCCCATTGACGCTCACGTGGGCGATTCCGTCTGAGTGCGTCGGCCAGTTTTGCTCCCTCTTGAGTCGGATCTCGGATGACATAAGGCCACGCTCGGTCGGTCTAAACTTTCCTCTAGAATTCGTTGATCAATCCGGAGGACCTTGAAGACTAGGTGCGCCTTTTTGAAACTCTGGGCTGACCCTTTTTCCAGATGCACGAGGTCATTTTCCTCATTAGGCACGAACATGATCTGCCCTCAATCTCCTCTCGTCAAGGTTGAGGGCGATCATAGCAGGTGAACCCTTTCAGTCTCGGATATCTAATGCTCCCAATGCTACTCTTAAGGATCTAGCTCTCGATTTCGGCGAGCGTGACGCCTCCCATGCCGTATACCAAAGAATAAGGTGTAGACCCGGTGAAGTAGAAAAGATGCGATAAGCCCACAATCACGAGAGCTTCGACCCGATCCTAGAAGTCTCGACCATCTTTCTCAGGAAATCCTCTTGATATTCTTATTGGCGGCCTCATTGCACCATTGGTCACGTGGCTTTATGCGGATGTCGATGATGCGGGAATACCATACTCTTGGACCGATTAATATCCGCCAAGCCTGCAGAAATCGCTCCTCTATCTAAGATCAACTCATGAGGACCATGATAGATAATGTGCGTCCCGATGAATTTGGCCACTCTGGCGTGTCGATCGGCGTAAGTAGCTTCCACGCTTAGTGAAATAATCAATAGCCACCGGGGATGTACTCATGTCCACTAGAAGACTTGGGTGAGATCTTCCGATAATATCAATACCCCATGCGAAACGGCGAGGGATGTAAGTGCATGCAACTCGAGAAGGTGGCACGATATCAGAATCTCCGTGCATTTGACACTGAGACATCTACCATGTAGCAGCAGCAATCATCTTCATAGTCAACCAAAAGTAACCAGTCCTCATGATCTTACGCGCTAGCATGTGGCATCCCATGTGTGGGCCACAGACTCCGGCATGAACCTCTCTCATTACTCGATTCGCAGAGGCATGGTCCAGACATAATAATAACAGGCCATCGGGTGATCTCACTTATAAAGGAGCATCCCACGAAATAACAAATGCGGTGGCCAAGCGTCTCCAATACTCTCTATCCTTGGGTGTAGGTATTTCGGGGTAAACGCCACATAATGACGATCAATATCGGGATACCATGTTAGCTCATCTGATTCTCAATATCTCCAATCAAGAAAGCAACCCATTGAGCGGGTGCGAACTCGGATCTCGATCATCAATGGTCGCATAGTCACTCCGCGGGAATCTCGACCACGAAGCTAAGGTGGCTAATGCATCGAAAGACAAAGTGATTCTACGCCCTAGAGCGGATCATGTATATATCTTAACTCATCAAATCGGCAGCCCGGTAGGTCTAAGTAAGCATGGTGGGAACGACTTCTCATCTCGAGTCCTCCGGATACCTTGGAGTGCTATTGTATATGCTTAAATTGGAATCCCCCAATGGATCTCCAGTCTAATGCCAAGATCAGTAGCAGTCTCTGAGCGTATTAAGCCTCCTTTTCGACTATTGATCGTCCAGCCCAGGTGATGATCGAAAATACTAATCGGCCCGATCGGGAATGTGATCACGTTGTGGTGATATTAATAAGATGCGATGCAAACCCACAGGCCCGATTAGGCGGCACCTTCGAAGTACAATTGCCATCCTATAATCTTTGGTCATTGAAACAAATTGCTCATCAGGAAAATCATCGTCAATCGATCTATCATCGGATACTGGAAAAGAAGCCAAATGATCTGCCGGTAATGCTTCCCTTTCTGGAGTTTTTGTGTCACGTATTGAATATCGAGCTACGTCGATAGAACCAACCATCTCATGAGCCTACCCGATCGAGGCAATTGGTCGAACAAATATCTCGATGGATCGATCGTGAGACGAAGTATGGAATACTACGTCACATAGTGCCTAAGTCTTGGTGGCCCCAGGCAATGACTAAGCGAGGCGCCGATCATAGGTATTTGCACTCGTATTCGACATCCTCTTGCTTAGATAATAAATAGCTCGCTCCTTTCTGAATCATCGGTGAGCTAACATACATCTAGCTATATCAGAAATGACAAATATAGAAGCTGAGGGCCGCCCGGAATAGAACCTTAAAGCGAGGAAAGTAAACACTCCTTAATCTTCACCGAAAGCACGTGGCAATCATCATTCAAGCCAGGTAGGTTGGTTCTTCCTCAGAAGAAGAAAGATAGGCTCGCATATGTCTGTTAGTCTAGCAATGAAGCGGCCGATGTATTGTAGTACGCACAAAGCCTCTAATCTCTCTTTCTCGATCTTGAGACTAGCATGTCAAGTATGGCCTTAATTAACTGGATCGACCTCATCACAGCGCTCACTAACAATGTGACCTAGCAATTTCCCAGAAGTTACCCCAAAGGTGCACTTCTTGGGATTCAATCTCAATCTGAAAGATTATGCGATCCTCTCAAAAGAATCTCGTAAAGTACACGCTAAGTGATACGCCACGCCTTGGGATTTCCTTTATCATGTCATCCACACGTATACCTCGACATCTTTATCATCATATCATGGAATAGGTAGTAGCGGCTCTCGATAGGTGGCTTTGCGTTTTCAACCCCGAATGGCATAACCCGGTAGCAGTAAGTACCCCATTCAGTGATGAAAGAAGTCTTCTCCACATCCTCTGGAGCCATCAAAATCTGATTATAACCAGAAAACCCATCCATGAAGGACAGCATAGGGTGACTTGCAGTACTATCAACTAACATATCGATGTGTGGGAGGGGAAAATCATCCTTAGGGTTGGCCTTATTCAAATCTCGAAAGTCAACACAAACTCTAACCTTGCCATCCTTTTTTTAGGAGCAGGGGGCGACATTGCCGACCCGCACCAGGGGATGCACCGACCAGCGATGAAACTGACACGAAGTTGCTTTTGAATTTCTTCTTTAACACAGAGACTCCGTAGGTGTAGCCTCCTCAATTACATGCGGCCTGGCATGTGGCGAAATAGGCGGTGATCTTGGTATAGTGGGGTGAGGCACAGCATGTCCTCATGCGACCATGCAAACACGTCAGCCTTGATATGACTGACGGTCGATCGATTTACTCTTCTCATAGGAGATAGGAAGAGCGATCCCTATCTCTACGGGGGCGTCACGGTACACCAAGATCTGCTCCACTGCGTGCTGTCGAAGCAGTGTAACTTTCCTATCCTACGTATGTGTGTTAGATTCACGATGACCACCCAGTGGGTCGATCACGTGTCTCCAGTATCATTAACATCTTATACATGTGCCAGGAAGCTGGTGGTGCAATCTAAAAATCTTTGTGACATGGCAGTACTCGAAAATACTCATGTCATTATTACCATCGAAATGTCATCAAGCGGGTGTGAGCAGGACATAGTGTCGAAAGAAAGAGGTGGGTCCACGAGTCGGACGGCTCCCTCAACGATATCATGAGTATGCTCGGTAGCAACAAGCCCATCATCATGAGCTTCGAGCATAGAAATTCCAAACACATCAAAGAGAATCGGGCGGGTGAAACATCGGAGAATGCGGTCAGTGTCGATCATGTCCATTGCGTCGGTCTGGCGTCATAAAGTGTCGCGACGCGGAGATCAATCGCCGAAACTCAAAACATGTCAAAAGTAGAATGGGGCCCTCGTAGTTGTATCCGCGAGCTTGGCCGGTCTTGATCCGTATCCATCTCGTCCATGTAGGTATCGGGAAGAATTCGCTCGTCCGGTTTCATCCGAATCCATAGGTAGATCATAGTTAGGGATCTCCTCAGGAAAGCACATGGAAAAAACACTGGCTCTATCCGGTGATGGGGGTGCAACTGTCACGGCATCGAGTGGCTTGGTGGTCTCAGAATTCAAACAAATCTGTCCTAGGGCATGTTGAATGCCCTGAATCTCAGCCATCTTTGAAAATTGGTCAACTCCCTCTGTGCGGGGTGCATACTCTGTTCCTCTGGTAAAATAGTCAACCAACTGAAAAGTGTATGGGGCGAAGGGATAATCGGCGAATGGAATGCCGGACATGCGAGCTCTCTCACTCCTCTCTGTGATCGTGCCATGTCGCGCATCATGCCCAGTTGGGATATAACCCGACCCATAAGATATGTCATGATCAAGCGTACCGGGCCGCGCTGACCCAATCCCAAACCGCCATATAAGACATGCCTCTCATCATGCTGGCACCAAAGTGCCATCAGACCGGTCGAATGACATGGGTACCATGTCCCTCGCGGGTCATCCTCTAGGCTAACAACTCGAACTTCGCCGAATGTAAACCCGGCCAAATGTAGTCATCCTCATTGCGGGCTGATCCGCAGCACCGGGTTCGTGAGGGAAGCACAACATCTCATCGCATCAGACGTGAGACGCGCCCCTCATGTATGAAACCACTGATGAAGGGAAGATGGTATAGCTCTGGCCTTATGAATCCAAGGGCGACTAAGAAGGGTTAAATGATGATCGATCCTCAAAACCTGAAAAGTATGGAGTATATGACCTGACCCAATCATGACATGTGTGCCGAGTGTACCCAACCGTCCTCCGAGTCCCATCATAAGCTTTGACGACCGTGTGGATGGCCCAAAATCTATGGTGAAAATCCTAAGGCAATGGCAAAGAACTGGATAAACTTAGTGGCGGAGCTGTCCAAGAAGACCGGAGCATCCTTCGACCGAACAAGAAACATCAATGAATAAGGGACGAACATGGCTTAATCCTCGTGTAAATCATTGTCGAAAAATGTTATGCATGTAGCCCTATCCACAAGAAAGTGGATCGCTTCCTGGGGTAGTAGTGTCAATCTAATCCACTAAGAGCCCGATCAACGCATCTCTATGTGTGCTGGATGAGGCCAATAAGCTCCAAATGGAAATACGGGCCTGAGTGGTGCGCAACTGGCGTAAAATTTCATCATCTTCCCTCTGAATCTCATCTCTAGCATTAATGCCAAGAAAAGGCTCCACAACAGTGGAGGCCGAGCTACCCTCCCACTCCAGGAATAATCAACATCTCTATGTAATCGCCCATACCGGAACGTAACAGCAGTCATGGGGAGCAACATGTCGCAAGTATACCTGGGCCGATATCATTGCCCGTCGGGGAACATCATCCTGAGTCAATCTAAATGGACTGAGACCGCGACTCGGGTGTATATTCAAACTCGAAGCTCGTGATACAAACCGATGAATGGCGAGCCTCCATCCCATCCCATCATGAATATCTCATCTCCCGAATACTAATCAATGTACACCCAGGTGGAGGTACGTGCCTCTAGTGTCATGAGCGGGTAGTGGGTCTCGTAGTCACCAGATCGCCCTAAATCAACCAAACCTCGATCAATCAAGTCCCAATACAAGGTTTCAAGCAGATCACAATTGTCTCAGATTACGACCAAATTCTTTTGATGATAAGCACGTTGAAGATCCGGCCCCGAATCCAGGTGCTATAAAGGGTGGTCCTGGGTGGTAGTGGAATAATCAAACCCCTTCAACCAATTCCGAAATGTTCTACTGGCATCCCGAGTCAGGAATTGCCTAGCCGTCTCTGGGTGGAGGTGGTGGCCTATACCGCTGATGGTACTGCATGCGGCCTGAGGTGCCCGCAGCATATAATCGGCCGTGGTGGCGATGTAGAAAAGTAGCCCAACCTACCGGGAAGCGAGCAGCTGGTCCCCAGACCGATCCCGCCCTATCATCCGTAAGGAGGCTCGAGAACTCGTCAAACGGAGGGCACGGGGACCGAACCTGGTCATGCCACGAAGATCAATGACCGATGATCTGGGTCCCGACCCTGGCTTCTTCCCCTTTGAGTCTGAAGGAGAAGAGTCTGCCCATAATCCTCTAGATATGCCCTCCTCAATGCCATAGAGGGCCTGAACCAATGATCCAAAGTCTGTCTGTGGGAAGCCCATGAGATGCCTAGCAAAGCGAGATCAAGATTGCGCATAATCATGCCGACTGATCGCATTCGAGGGTCTATCTATAATCTCAGGCGTATCTTCCTCCATCTGAGATAAATGAAGTAATCGATCATCCATTCCGCCTGAGGGCCTCCAACTCCCTTCAGGATACGTCCACTAGAGTACTAAAAGAATACTGTCTGATAAACTCCAATCCTAAATCAACCCATGTCCTACGCTAAGGGTCTAATGATGGGGAAACCAACGCCGAGATGCACCACTCAACGATAGAGGAAAAGCATAACTAACTCGTGACTCATCCACCTATGCCCGCGCATGAACAATGGCCAGATAACCCAAGTGAATACTGGGGCACCCTATCCCAGCAGGCTCCCAATGTCCTGGTATGCAAACCTCAATCGCAAGGCCGCACCGGAAGGTCATCATATCCGCCCCAAATCTATAACCCATCAAAAACATGCAGACTCCGATCCTCGCTCAACCGATCGATACGGCCCGGGTGTCATCAATAACGGAATACGGGTCACAACAATGCGGGCACGGTCCCGGGCCCCGACCATGGAACAAAGCCCAACTCGCGGGCCGATTGAACCAAAGGGTGGTGGTGGAGGTGGAATCAGATAGTCCCGCCGCACAAAGGTCCAGATAATGGTGGGCGCGGAGGTGGAACTGTAATCCCGCCAGAGGGAAGGGTCCGTATGACGGTGGGTGGGCGGAGGGGCGTGGGTAGAGTCACAAAGGGGTGCCCCAACTGGCAAATGGTCATTCGATGCTCATCAATCCTACAAACCCGGGGCCCCAATATAGCATCCCGAGAGATGCCATGGTATCTAAATCTCAACAAATTGGTCGACAAGAGTACACCAGCCTGAGATCTCTACGATTTGATGTCTGTCGAATCGACCGTGGTGGATCCGAATCTCTAACAAGCTCCACCTCCGATCCGAACTAAGCTCGAGAACCTGTGTCAGCTTCTTAATCAATAAACTCGAAGAGCAAAGGGGGCATGTCAAATTCTCATGACTATCAACCGGGAATCGCCCAATAATGCAATCCCGCGAATGGAATCCTCGAGGAATGATCACATGTGATGTTAACATCTTATCCGAGCAAATGGCCCCACATGCGTGGAGCGGATTCCGACATGATAATGTCTTAGGGTAAGATGGCCCTTGCTTTCAACAAAGAGAAGAGTCCCAAAAGGCTATAAGGACTGCACTCCACAAGGATGGCACAAACCCGAGATCCTAATCAACAATCAAGTGATTAATCGCCACGCATGTATCCATGAAATCTAGCTCAAAATATACAGTCTTCATTGGGTTCTGGACATCCGTCACCTCCATAAGGTTCTATACATCGATATAGCTCCTTATGTTAGACTCCTATTCCAAACCCCTAGCTTGGTCGATGTGCCGCTGGAATGACTCCTGCCAAACTCAAGCAAATCAATGAGAATAATCGACCAAGACTAGTGGATTCAAACAAGGTGATACAACCGTGTCTCCACAAACATAAACAACCGTATGGGCCATGTAAGAGAGTGTAGTCATGCAACAATTTGTCATGCGCAAACAGCAAGCCTATCACAATATTTACACACAATCTGATCCTCTGAGCCTAATTCCAAATATCATAGCTAGATACCGATCAATAATGAGAAAGCATGCTATAATCCAACAGGTGAACACACAAGACAAACAAATCACAAATGTGCCAAAATACCAACTAAGTGTATGATCATCAATTATCTATGTAAATTTCAAGAGCTATCTGGACGTAGAACCATGTGCTTCAATACTGTAATTCTATCTCAAGTTCAAGTTTGATCCTTATGAAACCGTAGACTCGGGTCTGATTCTGCAAGAGTCGCTAATTTGTGGACCATTACCCGATCCACGTGCCTAAGGCGACTCGCTTTAAATGGAAGGAAAATGTGGATTGATTTTCGAATTTAGAAAACTGGCCCTCGAGGAGGACATTTTTCTTGAGCTCCACTTACTTTTGTTGTTATTTTATAAAGGAAAACCAAGTAAGAACAAAAACCCCAATGACTCCAAAGATGGAAAAGCGGTCTCGCGAAAACTAGATTTCCGGGTTCGGGGTCGATTACTCCATCTGGGAAGGTACCATATGAGGTAGCACCCCTCTAGGTCCTAACTCGGTCTCTCTACTAGTGAATTGGGTATGTAGGAGCATATGGGTCAAGAGCATCGACAGTCTCTTAGGGCTAAACATACAACTTAGATCAGACCAACCTAATTGGTAGCATGCTTAAAACACTCAACCAAAAGGGCAAATGGCGCGTACCTGTGGTCCCTGGCCACGCGCTACATCAAAGGTTAGCCAACAAACATAGCAAGCATGCATGACACCCAAACACAAAGCATCCATGTGAAATTCATTACCCAACATTAAAGCACATACCTGTGGTCCCTAGCCAAGCGCTACATAAGAGGTCAGTAAAAAAAAGCTCAAATGCATCACAAATGTCGAATCCAAAACACCATGCACGTGATATGAATACAAATACCAACGACTACATGTAAATTCGAGGTCCCAGCCATGTATAGCAGGAATAGATAGGGCAAATAATACATCATACATCATGCATTTAAAAACCAAATATTGATCCTATACTAAAAGAAAGGCTAAAATGAAAAGCGAGGTAAGTGGTCGGCTTTACTAGCACACATTCCATTTAAAATCCCACAAACTAAACCATACATACCAATCCCACATTGCCCACTACCTCACTTTGTTCAAACCAAAGCTGAACTCAGACCCTAAAGGCAGCCTACAGGTTTCCTGGGGTAACTAAGAGCACGCCATGATAGATCTCTGATCAAACATGCTAAAATATGGAGTCGTATTTACGAGCCGCTGCCTTTTCACAACCGGTTGAATCGGTTTTCAACAAGTCCAAACGATTGAGAAAAATTCTGAAACTTTGTCAGAAAATCCCTCAGAGACTCAGGAATCTAATAAAATAGACGGAGTGCAATTCCAACTCCGAATGACCAAAAACCAATACAAACAGAGCAAAGTACCTAAACCGCCGTCTTCTTAAACCTAACCCAATGAACCGGGTTATCTGGCTTCCAATCAGTCCAGATGATTGAGAAAAGATTTCAAAAAATTTCAGAACCATCCTTATAAAGTCAGGAATTCCAAAAAACAAACGGTGATCGATTCTCAGCTCGGATGAGTGAGAATCAACCAAAACGACGCAAACTACCCAAACTGCCGTTCCTGCAAACCTAATCTAATGAACCGACTGATCTGGTTTCCCAACCAGTCCATCTCGTTGAGAGAGGCTCTCAAAATTTTTCAAAACCTTCCTAAAAGAGTCAGGAATCTGAAAAAATAAACGGTGATCGATTCTCAGCTCGGATGAGTGAGAACCAACCAAAACAAAGCAAACTCCCCAAACTGCCATTCCTGCAAACCTAACCTAATGAACCGACTGATCTAGTTTCTCAACCAGTCTATCCCATTGATAAAGGCTCTCAAATTTTGTAAGAAACTTCATAAAATAGTCAGGAATCTGAAAAAATAAACGGTGATCGATTCTCAGCTCGGATGAGTGAGAACCAACCAAAACAAAGCAAACTCCCCAAACTGCCATTCCTGCAAACCTAACCTAATGAACCGACTGATCTGATTTCCCAACCAGTCCATACCATTGATAGAGGCTCTCAAAATTTTTAAGAAACTTCATAAAAGAGTCAGGAATCTAAAAAAATAAATGGTGATTAATTCTCATCTGGGATGAGTGAGAACCAACCAAAACAAACCAAACTCGCCAAATTGCCGTTCTTGCAAACCTAACCTAATGAACAGACTGATCTGGTTTCCCAACCAGTTCATACCATTGAGAGAGGCTCTCAAAATTTGTAAGAAACTTCCTAAAAGAGTTAGTAATCTAAAAAAACAAACGGTGATTGATTCTCATCTCGGATGAGTGAGAACCAACCAAAACAAACCAAACTCGCCAAACTGCAGTTCCT
Organism: Tetrastigma voinierianum; assembly: GCA_016808115.1. Taxonomy (NCBI): domain Eukaryota; kingdom Viridiplantae; phylum Streptophyta; class Magnoliopsida; order Vitales; family Vitaceae; genus Tetrastigma; species Tetrastigma voinierianum. The sequence continues at coordinate 202,611 of JAEQBH010000546.1, read as the reverse complement.
GCAAACCTAACCTAATGAACCGACTGATCTGGTTTCCCAACCAGTTCATACCATTGAGAGAGGCTCTCAAAATTTGTAAGAAACTTCCTAAAAGAGTCAGCAATCTAAAAAAACAAACGGTGATCGATTCTCATCTCGGATGAGTGAGAACCAACCAACACAAACCAAACTCCCCAAACTGCCATTCCTGGAAACCTAACCTAATGAACTGACTGATCTGGTTTCCCAACCAGTCCATACCATTGAGAGAGGCTCTCAAAATTTGTCAAAAACTTCCTAAAAGAGTCAGGAATCTAACAAGATAAACAGTGAGCAATTCTCATCTCGGATGAGTGAGAACCAACCAAAATAAACCAAACTACCCAAACTGCCCAGCAGAAACTGTTGAACCGGCTTTCACGTATGAGCGTGAAAACCGGCACAAATGGTTGAGGAGAAACCTCAAATTTGATCAGAATGTCTCTTAAAGAATAGATTGGAGCCAGGGTATATTTCTTACCTCTTCCACAAAACGCAGAAAAGAAACCAAGCTAGGCATCCAATCAGAATCAGCAAACGTGCGTTTGATCCCGAAAATGTCCTCTCCAAAGGTCCTCCACTTTGATCTTTCTCCTTTATACTGATTCCCACCTCAGCATCTGAACCTACCTGGTGTTTTCCACCTTCTGCTTTTGGAAGGGCCCCAATCAATTTCTAAACGCTTCCCATTAACTCTTCTCCTCATTCTCCATGCAAGCTAATATCTTCTATTTTCAGCTTGCTTCACCATCAAGTATCCATATGGATTCATGGTGGGCTGCATGTAACTTAAGCCAAGGCCCAAAATAGACCCACAATACTGCCCATGGTCGAGCTGGAGCTTATGGGCCCGAACCATATAGGATTTGGGCTCCAAAATCACAAAAAAACAGCGCTCCACACAAGCTGGCCCAACTAACCGGTTGAACTAGATGCGTCCATCCGGTTGAGGAAAATTATGAAACTTTGATATAATGTTTCCTGAAGAATAAGGAGACAACAAAAAAAATGGTGCACCATTCCAAGTCCGGATGAGGGAGATATGATCAAAACAAGGAGTGCTCACCAAAATCACCCAAAAAAAACAGTGTTGTATACGTATTGCCCTGATGAACCAGTGAAACTGATTAGTCAAACGGTTGACAAAAATTATGAAATTTTAACAAAAACCTCCTTGGCAAATAAGGAATTCAAATAAAAATAAACAAGGAACAATTCTGAAGTTCTGATAAGGGAGAGATATGATCAAACAACCAAGTGCTCCAATTTGACATACTTATTAAACTTGATCGGAGCTAAACCTCAAGGGGGCCCCACTTGCTTCCTATAGCACGAGATGCCAATAACTAAAAAATAAGCCATGATGACACTCTAAAGTGAACTACATACGCACTCAACTGACCACATACAAGCCCACCCGAGGCCCGCAGACGTACTAAACCTAAAAGTGGCCCTAATGAAAAGAGATGAGAACGATGGGTGAGTGTGATAATCTATTAGATAAAATGTAAGTAGCTGGGAGGGGCAAAATTGGAGGGTCTACAAAGAGGGGTAACTTCAAAACAAAGAACTTAATCAAGCCGGGTTTTATAACTTGCTATTTTTCTATTGTTTAAATAGTTTGTAATCTGCTTATCGTAAATGGATGCAAATGATACATCGTACCTACTACTAAATCATGTCAGTCCGTGGTGCCTATTCCTACTCATGTATCTCATCGGGAGAAACCCGAAAAGTTCAATGTGAATGATTTCAAGAGATGGCAATAGAAAATGTTGTTCTATCTCACTACATTGAATCTCACAAAGTTTCTTCGTGAGGATGCTCCCGCTTGTGCTGGAGAGACTGAGGCCGACCGCCGGTTGTTGTCATTTGAACGATGGAAGCACCTCGATGCATATGCAAAAACTATATCCTCAATGGATTGGATAACACATTATATAATGTGTATAGTCCAATCAAGACAACTAGAGAGTTGTGGGAATCATTGGATAGAAAATACAAGACGGAGGATGCCGAAATGAAGAAATTCGTTGTGGGCAGATTCCTAGATTATAAAATGGTGGATTCCAAGACTATCATAAGTCAAGTTTAAGATCTTCAAGTTATCCTACATGAAATTCATGCTAAAGGGATGGTGCTTAGTGAATCTTTTCAAGTGGCTGCAATTATTGAGAAATTACCGCCAAATTGGAAGGACTTCAAAATTTATTTGAAACACAAACACAAAGAAATGAAGCTTGAAGACTTGATAGTGAGATTGACGATAGAGGAGGACAATAGAGTCTCCGAAAAGAAAGTAGGTAACTGAGGTTCAAGCTGAGTCGGATGAGCGTGAGTTGGCTTATCCATTAGGGCTTCATTGGAGAGTACCTTTATCATGGGTGCATAACCCATTCTCAGAAGCCGCTTATATCGAGATCTAGTTGGATGCATAGACTCAAGGATTAGGTAATTATATATTAATATATATTATTTTAGTCATATGCCACAATGATAATTTTAGTCATATATTAACATTGAGGTAAATTGTAGGTGTTATGGGAGCCATACATCGGAGAGTCAGTTGCCCATCTACTTGATATATGTCTTGCTGATTAGGAGATTTGGCCGAAGATGTCACCACTTACTACTTTGAGACTGTAGAGTGGCATCATCCAGAGCAAGTCTCATGTCAGTTTAGCCTTCATTAGGCGATACCTCCATCTTGCTTATTAGAGCAAGAGTTACATTTGGTTGACAAATGAGGATGCCACAAGTACAATTAATAGACATATCATGCACCATACGTCGCCTTATGGGCTACACATGTAGAGAAGATCGTCACATCACCTCTTATGAATGGTATTATGGACTTCCATGATCCATATATGGAGTGGTATCGACGTATTACACGACGTTTGATCACACCACTACTCCACAGGGATAAAATGAGGTACCATAATATAATTGCAGCATCCCACTTGTTGTTAAGTAAGCGTCTTTAAATTCTAAATTATTTCCAATATTTAATGCATAGAGCAGACATTTACTTTTGTTTGGTTTGTTTTTTTTAGATATCTGGGATGGTAGAGATCGCTACTATATCTCATGGGGCTTTCTCAGGCTTGCTATACGACATTCATCATATTGGTAGATCAGTTTTACGCCTGATTGGAGAGGACCAACACATCGCTACACAAGATGAGGAGGCATCTACGTCAAATGGAACATCCATCAGACCTCATGCGTCATCCACTGTAGTTAGGATGCAGCGGATCCGAGGTCGAGGGAGAGAGAGAGGTGGTGGGCTAGATCGTGGTCGACTTGGTCGTTGACTAGGTGGTCGTGCTTCTGGTCGTTCCACTGATAAGACTTCCATGCCACCCGAGTATTCCACACCACCCCCCGAGGCTTCCATACCACGGAGTTTCCACACCACCTGTACTTTCATACCACCGGCATTATTCCACCACCCCTAGAGATTTTCCCTTCACATGTCATCCCACCATTATCACCTACATCTCCGGCCTTAGAGGTCACATTATTACCATCTATGACATCACCTACATTGTAGCGCTCCAAAAATACCCTAACAGTTTCAGAACATGTTTAGGGTATAAAATAAAGTAAATGAAATTTTTCCGGAATTTAAATCCTAAGAACGAAAAAAAAATATACAACCGAAAATTTATAGAAGCCAAATAAATTTGGTAAAAATGTCAAATGGGGACCTAAGGGTCATAAATAGAGAATGTAGTTGCCAAAATGTAAATGAAATGAAGAATTAAAGTGAAATGAAGAGTTAAAATGAAAAAATGGGAAATAGGAATTTATGGCAAGCCAAACAAGGCCTTAATTTAAGGCTTAGACCAAGTTTAGTCTTGTAAGTACCATTTCTCACATTTAGCAAAAGAGAGAGGAGAAAGGCTAGGGCTTGATTTGAGAGAAGAAGAGAAAGGAGTTTGTGATTTCTTCTCCATGTAATCATGTAATCAAAGGACAAGTTGATCAAGAAGAAGGAGGAAGAAGAAAGGAAAGAGAATCAAGGTTTAAGGTAAGAAAAACCAAACCCTAACCCCCTTTCTACTTGTGTTTGGGTTTAATAAAACCCTAAATGTGGTATAAAAGTGTTATTGGATGGTTTTAGTTCATTTTGATGTTGTTTTGCATCGTTTTGATTGGTTTGGATTGGTTTTGAGGAACGGTTGTAAAAAGGAGAATGTTGGGTTTTCAAAGGAAATGCTGTCAAAATTTTATCAAAACCCCTATTCTTGTTTTGGCTATAGATTAAGTTATAATCATCCAAATGAAGTGATTCCAATTGGTAAAGAACCATAAGAGATAGGGATACAAATGTATAGAAGGGACCAAGAGAAAATTGTAGCTCGAGGCTCCCCGAATACGGGCTTAAAGGTGAGTTCTAGCCTATGGGTATGCTCGCTTTGGGTGTTATTATGGTGTTTCTCAGCTATGTTGAGTTTCAATTAATCCAAATTAAGTATCCAAAATTATGGGTAAAATATACTTCTAGGTAAATAATTTACTTGAAGGAAGTGTATGAAAATTGTTACCCCAAAGTTCCCAAAAATCTGTCAAAGTGGAGCTATGTGTAAGAATAATCTGATTCTACTTTGGAAATTAGAGTAGTCTGGATGTAAAATGCACACCATAGAGTTTTGGTGATCCAAATCGATGATTCCAATTGGAGAAAAACCCTAAAAACATAGCTTCAAATGATTAGAAGGGAACCATTACCAATTTATATACTTAAGACCCCATAAATTGAGAATAATAAAGAGTGATCCAAAGAGTTAACCAATTTGCATTAAAATGCAAGAATCGAGTTTGGGACTCCATTTAGGATAAGTGTGTTTTGAATTTATGAAAATAGATTGTTGGGATGATTAGTTGTCTTGGGAAGGAATAAATGGTCTTTAAAAATATTAACTTTTATGCTAGACAAATTTATTTGGAAATTTATTTGATTTTAGAAAGTGTTTTGTTACAAGTTGTCAAAGTGACAAAGTAGGGTTTTTGGGATGTTAAAGTTAAAATTGACCAATTGGTTTATAATCTTTAATTCCTCGGTGTCAGGCCAAGCTGCACTGCTCCAAGCTAATCAAATCAATTTGAAGTTAATTTGACAACATTAGGATTGGTTTTGGTGAGACTTTAAAGGTATTGTCGCTTGAAAAAAAGAGCATGTTTACTCGTTTGTGCTAGTGTGTTGAGGGTCTTAGAGAAGGAAATTTTAAATTGAAAATTTTCGTAGATGTCATTGATATAAGGAAGGACTAAACTAGAGAGATTCATAATTTTTGAATACCGTTTGAATAATGTTTGGTTAATAAAGTCCAGAGAGTACAAAACTGGAAAATAACAGTCCTTGCATGTGTTGTTAGTGTCTCTGATGGAGGTTTTGACTTAATCTTCCTTGGGGATGGTTTAATCTGATCAAGAGTACCATTGGAAAAGGATTAAAAGGTAAGCAATTCTTAGTATTTTTGTTAGCAGGATGGATTAAAGTTGGGAAACTAACAACCATACCGGGCTTGTATCTTACCCTTATTTTCTAATGAGATTAAGAATACGATATTAAGCTTTGAAAATCAACCCTAACCAAAATCACTAGTACGCATCAATAATATTGTTCTTTAATTGTATTGGAATAGGGGCTGTCGAGGAGGAAAGCCCGAACTGAGATCGAGATTCCGAGGATTGGAATCAAAGTGCAATGCTTTTTGGGTTTGTTCTGTATTAATCTTCTCTCATTATTTTGAATCTCTATCTCCAAAATGTTTGAATTGCATGTTGAATTGTTTTAAATTGATTTGATGCAAATAAATTCTGCAAAATGAATTGCAAGTTGATTTAAGTTAAGAAGAGAAATTGATTGATTAAGTAAATGAATGACATGAAAATTGCATGAGTATTGAAATGATTTGTTTGTATAAAATACATACTTTTTATTGTATTTTTCCTATAAATGATTTGAATGTCCTTAATAGAATGTTAACCGTTAAATTCGAAAGTTAAAGATAGATTGGGTATACTAATAAGAGTCGAACAAACGTACTATTGCGGGTATGCCAATTCAGAGCCTGGATAGTACCTGGGAGGTACACTAACCGGAGTACATATTTTTATAAAACTGAGGCTATATCCGCTGTAATAAACCACCAGATCATGCTGCGACTCGTTATTCAAAAACAAAACAAGGAAAAATTCAGCAGAATAAAAAAAGCCTGATAACTATATGAACAAAGCACAGATTTATGATCATCCGATCCGTTGTACAAGAAATCATGTCAGACATCAATGAATAAATTGAACAAATGAACATCTTTATGCGTGTCACCGAATGGTCAGCTGAAAGAACATGCCACACTGGTTTATGAAACGCAATAAGATCTTATCCCAACAAACAAAGATATAAACGAGAAACCATTCAAGCAGGAAATGCTAGTCGTAGTTTTTTATCTATGCAAGAAATGTATGAATAGGATCGAAGGACAAGATCGAGAAGCACAGAGTCATCAAGAAAGCTGCGGAGTAAAAGTATATACTCCGTCATATGCATCCATTCTACTTTTGAACAATTGATGTTTTATGATCAAAACAGTTAAACTTTGAAACAATTTTGTATATTATTTTGAATGGGCATGGAATGCCTTCATTATGAATGAATTTTGTTAAATGTAAATGTTTATGGGCCTACCGAATTGAAATCATCCGCATATTTGAAAGTGTCGCATAATGAAACGGAATGCTCACTAAACGATTATTTTGTTTTTGTATACAGCCATAAATGAACTCCTGGCAAGAATCCCTGACTCGGGTCATCCGCCTAACTCCAAGTCCTGGGTCTGTCCTGGGGCGCTACACACATTATTGTCTCCCATTGAGGAGACCATGATTGACCTTGTTCCGCACTGGGCTATTCACCTAGGGCGAATCTCACTTTCCACGCACAATAATCGGTCATTCTCGCCATCTGCCCCTCAACTCTCTCGACCCCTTCAACTCCCTCAACTCCCTCGACTCCTTCAACTCCATCAAATCCATTTGAGATTGCACATGCCCCTATAGATCATCTAACCATGTATTCTATGCATCCTAAGAGAAAGACAAAGCCTCCATCATGTGGGACTCATTGATGTTTATTTATATTTGTATATATTGTTATTTGTATTACGTTGTGTATATATTTATATGATTTGGTTTATATATGAATGACTAATTGTTGTGTATCGTTATCATTTCGACGAAAGTCAAGCTAATTCGATGAAATGTTTGTAATGCAAAGGATATGTATCGTTGTTACTTTGATGCAATTAGGTTAGCTCGATGAAAGTCAAGTTAATTTGGATGAATTGCTCAGAATGCCGCTGATGTGATTGGTTATCATTTTGATGAAATTAGTTCGATTCGATGAAAGTCAGGGTTAATTGGATGAATTGTTTGTGATGTGTGATGGGAATTGCTGTATTTTTTGGATAGATGTTTCAGAATTGCTCTGTAATTTGCATGGCCCAAATTTCGCCATGATCCCCTATACAACTCCGACGTTCAAGGTCCGAGAACGAATTCTCAAAGTGATCCCCTCATGATCCTCCTGGGACTCGAGTAGATCAAGATGTCATCCATGAAAACCACAATGAACCGATCTAGGTAGGGTTGGAACACCCTATGCATAAGATCCATGAATGCCGCTGGAGCATTCATCAATTCGAACGAAGACACTATGAACTCAAAATGCCTATATTGCGCTCTGAATGCCGTCTTAGGGGTATTTGCCTCCCTAACTCTCAACTAAAGGTAACGGGTGTAGAGATTTATCTTGGAGTAGACCCGTGCCCATCTCAACTGATCAAATAAATCATCAATCCTCGAAAAAGGGTACCTATTCTTAATGGTAGCCTTATTCAACTACCGATAATCTATACACAACCGAAGAGTCTTATCTCTCTTCTTGGCAAACAGAGCCGGAGCACCCTAAGGTGAAGTGCTCGGTCTAATAAAACATCCGTCTAAATTCCTGTAATCAACCTTGAGTCTCGCAACTCGACGAGAAACCATCTGGCAAGAGTCAGCATAGAAATGCTATGTACTGTGGTGCAAACTCCTTCAATAACGAAGTCTACATCCCTATGCGATGGTAATCTAGGTAGTTCATCCGGAAAAACATCCTCGTACTCACAAACCACCCGAGGTAGACCCAAATCCTGCATAGCCTCATCCTCCAACGTAAGCCTTGCCAGCAAACTCACCAACTCCAAGTGCCACCTAGAGTCGTACATGGCTCTGCAAAGTGCGTCATTTATCCCCCTAAACGTAACGTGAATACCCATCCAGCAGCTCTGGGCTTATGATCACAATCAATGACAACTCGATATGTCGTCAACTAGTCCATCCCAAGGATGACATCAAACTCTGACATGTCCATGACCCTAAGGTCCACAATGAGTAGAATCCCTGAAATCCCTTGCTCAATCCCAAATATTATCTTATCAACACTAACCCTAGTTCCTAGGGGAGAATTCAAATGTAACGATTCTTCCAAGGTTTCAACCTCTAAGCCCAAATCTTTTACACATGATGCCGTAATTAATGAATGAGATGCACCAGCATCAAACAATAATCTTGCCTATAAGCAAAAGAGTAGAAAAGTACCCTGAATAACCGATTGATCTGCAAGCTCAGTCTGAGGTGTAATGACATAGACATGCCCTTAGTCCCCGGTCCTACTGTGAGCTGCCATTCCTCGACCTAACCCATGCCCCACCTAATGGACCGTCCCGCGAAATAAGAAAAGCTTCTGTAGAACCTCGGGGATCGATACTATCTTCCCTGGCCCATGGCAGGGTAGGGCATAACAAACTACATCTGTGCATGTCCCATCGATGATTGACCGGTGTCCCTGCCATAACCCATGATCCCTATCTCCTCGGTGACAATCCCGCCTCATGTGTCGGGTCGTGGTGTGACGCCCCCCAACCCGCACCCCGTGTCAAAGGTGTCACAACCGAGAACTATAAAACTTGTTCACTTACATCATTCTAAACAATTATCTTGAAAATATAAACTTCTATGCAAAAAAATACAAATTTATAAATTATCACATTACAAAATAATACTTCCTCATACCTACCATTGGAGTGATCAACATATTCAATTACGTTATATACAAAATTTTTCATTGTTTTCAAAATATACGTATTATCATCTCAAATAAACCAAAACATCAATGATGAGCACCTATTGTTGTGTTGGCCTTTGCTGATGTGGGACGTCCTTTTCTATCATCGCACCCTCGATACCTACATGGATAAACACTCATGCTAAGGTGTATAGCTTAGTGGGGATCCATAAATATGGACGACCACTATAACGATCATCACAAACACATGTATAAATGCATCTAACTATACATATACATATACATTTAACCACTTATCACCAATGATTTACCATATAAAAATAAATCATAACAATTCCACTAATTGATTTATTTGCATATACATGACATTCATTCATCTTTAGCCTCATGAGTTATGCTTCATGTCTTATATCTTGTCATTTATAATTTCATTTCATGTAATTTCCATGTTTTATGCCTTTTATAAACATTACAAAATTTTCATCTCATCTTATGTCATGCCTGAATATTCTAAAGAAGTGGATAATGGGACGGAATTGTATGTACCCGAAGGTACTATCACTGAACGAGATAGTGATCTATAAACTGTACTATATTGTCTGACCCAAATGGGGACACTGTAATGATCCAAATGGGATCCATGTCATCGACCAAAATGGGGCATTGATATTTGTAAATTGTATGTCGCAAAGATTGTCATTCCTATAGGCATGCATATCTATCCAACTACCCAATCATGCTGCAGACAATTGGGTTTTATTATGTTTTCTTAACAATCTTTCAAATATCAAACACATATCCCATATACATGAATAATTACTAATATCCTATATACATATGGGATATTCATTGTCAATTATTCTCTGGAACATGTGAGATAGTTTCACATATTTCTTATGATAATTTGACTGTATCATGTGCTTCTTCATATAACAAAAATACATGTACTCTTCCTTGTCACGATCGAGTTCATAATCTTTTCTGCTATCTTAATCATCTCAATATATTTATCCTATATCATGTAACATTAATTCATATAACTTTTATACAATTTTCATTATTACATACTCATAACTAGGCATATATCTCTTTTATTGGTCTTCTATAATCATTTCTCTCTAAGAGACATCTGTCTCATGGTCACATAGAAGAAGACAAAGAAGTCTTCTCACAAACAGGGGCTCTGCGCCGAACCCAACTGATCGAAAAATGTAGCTCCCATTTTGTGAATTTTCTAGGTACAATGGGTCCAAATTCTGATCACACTTCCTCATCAAGTCAAGTATCCTAAGGCTAGTTTATCTAAAATTGGAATCACCCATTTTGGATCACCAAAACTCAAGATATGACACAAACATCACTCAAGGCTGGTTCATCGCTACCAAACCGAGAACTAGAATTTTAAATTACAAATTCGTGGCTCATAGTAAATTACACTGAAAGCTAGTGGTCTTGAATATTTAAGGCTATGGTCCCAGGATTCTCCTCCACTAGAATAATTCCATTTGGGAGCCTCAGGCTAAGCATATGGCTAAAACAAAAACAAGTGGTTTTACAAAAATTTTGACAGCAAATCCCTTAAAATACCTACATGTTTCTTTACACATTTTTCACACCAAACTCCTCCATCAGATCCAAAACAAAAATCACAACACCAATGGGGAACGCAAAATAAGAAGGAAATCCCAAACCTTAACCAAACTTCAAACCCTGGCTTTCTTCTTCTTCTCTTTCTTCTATTCCTTTCTCCATATTATTCCTTCTCACTTGAACAATTAGATCTCCAAAGAAATTGAAGAGAAAGCAACCAAAAATGGCTCTTCTCCCTCAAGAACCCATAAGCCTTAGTTCTTTTCTCCAAACACCCAAAATGAGAACTCCTCTTCTCATAAGACCAATTTTGGTCTTATCCCTTCTTTGTTACAAGGCTATGTTTGGCAAAAAAAAAAAAATCTCATTTTTGGTTAAACTTTCTTCTCTTTGCATTTTAGTCCCTCTTCATTTCATCATTTGCAAATCAGTTATCACAAATTCTAATATGGCATAACATCATTTAACTTAATGTCTCTTAAGTCCTTAATTTTCAATTTATCGTTATACCCTTGACTCTTGGATTAATTCCGAGTTTATCTTTTTTCACTCTTAACACTTAAATTCTGGAAAAATACAAAATTTACTTTTATTATACCTTTAAACTATAATAAACTACTAGGGTATAATTTTGGGTGTTACAGGTGGCAATGAAAACTTGTCCTCTACCTTGTCTAGCTAAGAGTCTCGAAGTGCTCCCCATCTTAGGATGACTCGATCCTAGCCTCAGCCTGGCAGTCGCGAGACCTCATGTCCTCCTGAAAAAAACCTCATGGAGTAGAAGTCCCCTACTCTTCCCGAGCTACAAAGAAAAGAGTTGACTCATTCTTATCACAGAAAGACCGTGATCCCATGCTCCACACATCCACTTCCTCTATACCATAGCCATTCGACCATCGAGTCCATTCCGTAGGAGGAAGTCCCCACAACTTTACCCCGTATGGACAATTTCAGACCATCCTCACCCTTCTCACTTCAACCATGTCCGTGGCTACATACCTACCCATGAAATGTGCTAATTCAGTGAACTTAGCCACGTATTCGAGCACCATCATCGTTTCTTGTTTCAACTTTAGGAACTCTCGAGCTTTTACATGTCGGCAGATGTCGGGAAATACTAGCCCATGAAGAGCTCACATAACTCTTCCCATGTCATTACCTCCAAAGTTCTCGAGAGCCAAATTCAATCCCACCATACCTGGGATTCACCCTTTAGCTGAAATGCAACTAGCTTTATCCTCGTGGCACTGGGAGGTGATCTCCATAGACCTGGGCCCGCCAACTTGCCGGGAATCCAATGATCACTTCCATTGTATCCCCTCCCTCCCATGAAATGCCGGGAGGATGAGAGCCTTAAACTTTTGAGGTTACCGCCTCCTCCTCGCCCACAGCCACTGCCGCGAATGGTGGCAAACACACACTTTGCTCACAAATGGCAGAGGTCACAAGCACCACAGCCCCATGAAGGCTTGTCAGTCAAAGGCCGATGAGGCCAGGTTACTTCCTACCCACCACCTCTATGTCCTCTTCCTCGACTACATCTATTAATGTCAGCCAGAAAATTGATTCCTTTTCTTGCTCAACTAGTGCAGTGCAATGCGCCAACTCACTAATAGACATCAAGAACTCGAACCATTCATTCGTTCTTTTTTTGAACCCCAAGGTTATGTTTTCTAACCCTAGTGTTCCTCTTTTCCTATATACAATTAGTCATGTATATAATTCACACAATACCAAGCAATTAGTCATGTAACACACAATGTATGCAATGGTCTAAACCCATTCCCACCAAACCCTATGTAATCACATACCTATGTTCGATCGCATAAGTCGGGTGGGACACTGCAAATCAATAGAATCTAATGACCTAGGACCCATATATCCATCAAGCCTCAGGTAGTCATATACTATGTTCGATACTGCCGTGACGCCCAAAGTCGGGGGTCCCGCTGACCAACAAATAACTAACTAAATACTATTCTTTGTGTAATCATATACCTAAGCTTGATACCAAACTGGTATCAAATACTTGTGGATACCGAGTGACTTGGTACCACCTCAATACGTCCCATTTACCAGAATCTATTCATTCATATTTAAGTTAAAAATATGTAAATATTACATTTAAAACAATCCGTAAGAGTTTGATCACGACTCTCTTACCATTATTACATAGTGGAACTATATTGTTCCACAATTTTACAAAAATAATTTATGAAAGCCACATGTGTCTTCACAATTACTACCCTCGCATAAAGCTTAGCCGTCCACCTGTGCACACCACACCTGAAATGTTTTCCCATAAAGGGTGAGCCACTCCCAGTAGAGAATATATCCTACACTGGCTACTCCTCACTTAAGTGCACATGCAATGGTCATGTTCCACACATTCACATTCACATTCACATTCCAAGTAAAAACATGCAATTTCTACTATGGAATCCTACATGTCATGCCATGAAATGAGGTGAGACTCAATCATGTACCATGCCCCGAGTCCTTATTGACTCCCAACATTCCTGAGTCCTTACCGACTCCATCACACAATGCCTAAGCTCATACGTGATAAAATCCATCATTTATGGATTACATCCAATGATCATTTTACAAAACAAATCCATTTGTTTTCAAACTAAAAGCTTTTAATGCCGGGCACTTCCAATGATCATTTATATTCAAAACTCATGTGTCTTTTATGGCAAAGAAATTCTGGTGTCATCAGCAGTTTAGCACACTTAGACACTTTACCATTTTCACCATTGGAATTATGTCTAACCACAATTGAAGGGTCTTTCACCTGAGGGGGTGTCTATCTCTGCTTGCTAATACCTAACACATATTTTCTTTACCACATTATTCAGCCGTGCGACTCTGTTGGACTTTGTCCCACTTGACTGAGTCCACCCAATCAAACACCAAACGTAGTGTTGATTCTTTTCAACCATGCACTCACACCCATTCAATGCGATGTCCCCGTGCATATGTGCAAATGGCGCCATTTCCCATGTTATATCATGCCGTTACGTATAATGAATGCTACATGGACAATACAATCCACACCCGCTTATCGTGTGTCATGAACAATCATCACCGCATATGACTTCCATACATCATTTCATTCATGTCAATATATCATGCATGCATATATCAACATCAACATTCAACATGTCATTTTATGTTCAAGCAATGACACACACACAATCAAGCCATGTAATGGCCATTTGCACATATAAACTCATCACATGTCAATACATTAGAACACACATATTGACATCCAAACGTGTCACTCTTAGTCAAGCAATGAAACTCTCAAACAAGTCATACAATGGCCCCGAAGCAAGCCATAAACAATCACAAACCGGGCCAAGAGACCGACCCTAAACATGCCATAAACACAGGCCTCACGTAGTCACGCAGGTCATTTAGGCAGGCACTTGATCCCAACCAAATCCACCCGCCCCGGCTGAGCTTAGGGCGACCACCCCTCGCAGCTGACCCCTTCGCCTAGGCAAACACCACCTTCGCCTAAGCGAAGACTCATTCTTCCTGGAGACCTTGTGTCCTCATCTAGGCGAAGCTCAGCTCACCTAGGCAAAGGACGCTCACAGGAACTCGAACAACCGACCATTTTAAGGCCCAAAAAATGGAAAATAAACCAAGTAAGAAGAATTCTCACTCTGGGAGTTGATGAAGAAAGCCTTGAGTAGCTTCCTGCGGGACACTTCCTAAACCCGAAACCTTGATTTCACAAACCTTGCTTAGATCCTAAGCGAAACTCGTGTTTTTGGTACCACATAGCCCTAATTCATGCATGAACTTTCGGTTTCCAAATTTCAACGAACTTCAATCGAATTCGAACTCCATAGATCTTGGATGGAAGCCTCGCTATCCTCTTCTTTCCTTCTTCTCGACGGAACATGCAGGTGGAAAAAATTGTTTCATTTTCCCGCCTTACTCCCTTTTGTTCTAACTTAAGTTTAAGTTAGATGCGTGCATGGCCCACGTCGTGCCACGTGTCCATCCTCGTCGGTCCTGAGATTTTAGCCTGAAGTTGGCTGTTTCGCCAAGTTCAAATCATATTACATGAACTTAACTCGCTATTTCCTAACTTTGAGATTTTCTTTAAAATCTTCGCCTTAGGAGTCATCAAGACCCTCACCTCGAAAACATAGAAATCCGACCGCCCCATAATTCAATGAAATTGCCTCTAGGTTATTAATTTTGCATGAATCCAGCAAGGAGGTCCTTTTCATCATTCGAGATTGTCTTTAAAATTTTTAGGGTTTTCAACCTGTACTATAGCAACAAATTACTGTTTTACCATTTTTAGAAAATTTTGATTTTTCTCGGGTTGAACATGTGCTCATCGTCAACTATGTCCGATGACTCGTTGGAAACTCTTCCTAAAATGAGTCGTAAACTTAGGATCCCGATCCGATACTATGGATATTAGCACTTCATGGAATCGGATAATTTCCCATACGTACAACTTGCATAATTCCTCCAAAGTGAAGGTCATCCTCATAACCAAAAAGGGCCTAATTTCAGTGTTTGTCCATTATCACCCACACCTGCTATACCCCCGCGATGTTCGCCGGTGAAGTGAGTCACAAAATCCATCGCGGATATGCCTGACTTCTACCCGCCTACCTTCAAGGGCTGGAGTAACCTCGCTGGTCCTCTCGGTGCCTTCAAATTCTTTTACTTGCCGACATTACGAGAAATCAATGAACAAAATCTCCAATGTGTGTCTTCATCCTGCTCCAGTAATACTGGCAACGAAGATCATGGCTATCTTCATGCCACTTGGATGAACAACAAAACAGGAAAAATGAAACTCCCTAAGGATCTCCTCTCTTAGATATGTTGACTGGGGAACCACAACCCGTCCCCTATACCGAAGACTACCATCCGTGAATGGCCCAACATTCATAACCTGTATCCGATCGTACCCAGTCCCTGATGGACAATATCTCTGTGTTCTATCCTTGGGACTCGATCACTTTACTCAGTAGGGAAGGTGTAGCCACTAAACTCCCCAAAGTACCCAAAGCCTGTCTCATCTGCTACTCCTGGGAAGCCACACTAGCCAACATTCCTCGTGACTTCTGGCTGAGTACATTAGCCACCACATTTGCCTTACCGGGGTGGTAATGCAAAATAAAGTCATAGTCCTCCAGATACTCCATCCACCTACATTGCCTCTTGTTGTGGTCCCGCTATGTAAAAATGTACTTCAAACTCTTGTGGTCTGAAAACACCTCAAACTACTCACTATATAGATAGTGGCGTCAATCCTTTAAGGCAAAGACAATGGCTGCCAATTCCATGTCATGTGTAGGGTAACTCTCCTTGTGTTTCTTTAACTGCCGAGAACCATAAGCTACTACCCTCCTAGATTAAATCAAAACACATCCAAGTTCATCATTCGAGGCATCACAATACACTATATACCTTTGTCCCCTATTTGGAACTATCAAAATAGGAGTTAAAGTAAGGCTCCTCTTTAATTCCTAGAATGCCCTCACACAAGTCATTTCACTCAAACTTGACCTCATTCCGGGTCAATCTCGTCATAGGTGCAGCCAATCGGGAGAAGTCCTTAATGAACCTCATATAATACCTTGCTAATCCTAAGAAACTGCTTATCTCGAAGACTGACTTCCGTCTCTCCTAGCTCATAACTGCCTAAACCTTCTTCGGGTCCATGGATACACTCGAAGCCGATACTACATGCCCCAAGAATTTCACCTCAGTAAGCCAGAATTCACACTTACTGAATTTGGCACACAACTTATGGTCTCTCAAAACCTAGAGGATAATCCTCATGTGACCCTCATGCTCTTCCTCATATTGGGAGTATATCAAGATGTCGTCAATGAAGACCTTGACAAATTGATCTAGATAGGGTTGGAATGCCCTATGCATGAGATCCATGAATGTTGCTGGAGCATTCGTCAATTCGAAAGGCATTACTATGAACTTGAAATGCCCATACTGGCATCCTAAACGCCTCAGTCTTGGGATATATTTGCCCCTAACCTCAATTGATGGTAACCGATGTAGAGATCTATCTTGGAGTAGACCCTGAGCCTTTCTTAGTTGATCAAACAAATCATCAATCCTTGGTAAAGGGTAATTTATTCTGATATTAACCCCTATTCAATCATTCGTAGTCTGGTGCATGTACCATAAAAGGTCTTGTCCTTCAAAATAACATCTGAGCACCCTAAGGTGAAGTGCCTTGGCTTATCAAAACCTCATCCAACAATCTGTAATCGACCTTGAGTTCCTTCAACTCAACATGTGCCATTCTATGAGAAATCATAGAAATAGATGATGTACCAGGGTGCAACTTAATAGTGAAGTCTACATTCTTATGTGGAGGTAATCCCGGTAATTCGTCCGAAAAAACGTCCTCATACTCACAAACCACTCGAGGTAGACCCAACTCCTATCTCACCTCGTCCTCTAAGGTAAGGCTTACCAACCAACCCATCAACTGTTCGTTCCATCTAGATTTGTACACGGCTTGGGGTAAAGCATCGTTCTTATCCCCCTGAAACATAACACAAACATCACCCAGTGTGTAGGCAATAACCCTCCTACGATCACAATCAATGATGCCCCAATGTGCCGTCAACCGGTCCATCCTATGGATGACATCAAACTCCGACATGTCCATGACCCTAAGGTCCATAGTGCAGAATTCCTGAGATTTCTAACTCACAATCTCGACATATCTTATCAACCCTCACCCTAGTTTCTAAGGGAGAACTCACATACAACGGCTCTTCCAAGGTTTCAACCTCTAAGCCCAAATCTTTAACTTATCTTTAACACCCATCTCTCGGATGTTCCGTGTGTCATCCAAGTTATGATGCCCCAAAATTCGGGGGTCTCGTTAGGTAGACGTCAACTTGTGAAATTTCTACTCTTGGGATCAATGCGCATTTAAGCCTTGGTACCAGACGCACCATTTACTCGCTGACACCAAGCTACTTCTAAGACCAATTCGAATACATCCTTCACCGGATCCATTCATTCATATTTAAGTTAAAATATGAGACTAATACACTTAGATACGTCTGTAAGAGTTCGATCACGACCCTCTTACCATTATTACATACCCGACTATATTGGCAATAGTCCAAAAGAATTTAATTACAATTATTTTATACAAAATTTATGTGCTAGAACTAGTTTGTTCTAGGAACTTTTTACAAAAGGATTTATCAAGGCCACATGTCGGCCTTCTTCATAATCACGCCGGTCACAGGTCATTCTGCCGAATCTCTACACTCTCGAAGTGGTCATTCTATACAGCCACGCCGCAGGAGAATACCCTACAAGGGCTACTCCCACCTAAGTGGCACATGCAATTCACTAACCTTCACATTCACATTCTAACAAGAAGATGCTAACTCAGATGAAACTCTACATGCCATGCCAGCGAAATGAGATGCAACCTATCATGTACCAAGCGCCCCCGAGTCCTCATCGACTCCCTCACACAATGCCTAAGCCCATGTGTGATAAACCGTCATTCTGGATGACATTCAATGATCATTTTTCAAAAACAAGTTTCATTTGTTTATAAACCAAAAGATTTTTGGATGATACATCACAATGATCATTTTATATTCAAAATCATGCGCTTTTTTATGGGTAGCGGATTTTTGGTGTCGCACCGTAGGCTCCGTAAACCTAGACACTTTTACGGCCTTTCACCGCTGGGGATTATGTCTATAAAACTCAGGAAAAAAAAAGAATAAATTCAATAAAGTTCATATGAAATATTTTGAACTTAAACTGGGAAGAAATCAAGTCGTTTCAGGGGTAAAACGAACCAAAACAGAATTAAGTAAGTGAGGGACATAAGGCACAATGTGAACCACACATTTAGGACTATAAATAGTCCTAAGGGGATGAGACTTGGGGAGGAAGAAAAGAAATCATATTTTTCCGCAAGTGTTGATAGTGGAAGAGAGAGGGAGAAGAAGGAAAGAATTCAAAGACTTCTTCCTTAGATCTACGGAGATCAGTCGATCATAATTCGTCGGACCAAGAATTAAAGTTCGTCTACACGACGAGGGCTTTGCGTACATACTAAAAAGAAGGGATTTCACCAAAGGTTGAAAAGAGAGAATTTTGGGGAAATCAAGGGTTTCAGGCTAGGAGACCTTCATAAGGCTCCAAATCTGCCAGGTACGCTATAAGAGTTGTGGATTCTTCCTACTTCTGGGTTTATTCTCTCCACTCGAGGGTCACCGTCATGTGAGACTGTCAATGTAGGGTCAGGGGCCTGACCAAGCATTCCTTTTGGCTTGCTAGCTCTCTAGCCTCGTTAGCCTTATGGTCTAATTAGCCTCCTGCCTCGCAAATTCCTCCTGGGCTTGCTAGCCTCTGTCATTGGCTAGCCTCCTGCTAGCCTACTGCTAGCCTTCTGGCATGCTAGCCTCCCGCTAGCCTTCTAGCCTGCTAGCCTCCTGCTAGCCTTCTAGCATGCTAGCCTTCTACTAGCCTTCTAGCCTACTAGCCCCCTGATAGCCTTTTGGCCTTCTCGCTTGCCTTCGAATGTCTGCCATTTGGCCATGCCGCAACCGATACAGGCTCGCCAGGGCCTAAGTAATGACTAAATTTCGGGGTCCGAATGGTGGAATTTTTCAAGGTGTTGTTGCTTGGCCTAAGTGGATATCATGCTTGTGTGTTATTTTATTGAATGTTAATATATGTGTGCTAATATATTAACACTGAAGAAATGATGTTTGGAAATTATAAGCATGTGTTACAATTGTCCAAGATACAGGATGTATGCATGAATTAAATTTTCCATATATCATTCATCATTATATGCGACATGACATAACTTGCAATGGCATAATTGCATTGCAACTAGACAGGGACATCGCATTAAATGGGTGTGAGTGCATGGTTGATAAATTGACACTACGTTTGGTGTTGATTCGGTGGGCTCGATGAAATGGGACAACGTCTAACAGAGTCGCACGATTGATTAAAATGGTAAAAGCAAAATACGTGCTCCTGTGACTGAAGAAGGGATAGATCCTCCCCGTGAAAAGCCCGCCACTATGGTTAAACATAGTCCCCTCACGTGAAAGCCCGTAAAAGTGTCCGGTTTATGAGCCCGTGGCGTAGACACCAAAATCCGCTACCCATACAAAGACGCATGATTTTGAACATAAAATGGACTTTAAATATAAAATGATCATTGTGACGTATCATCCAAAAAGCTTTTGGTTTACAAACTACTGAAATTTTGTTTTGAAAATGATCATTGGATGTCATCCAAAATGACGCTGATCACACACGGGTCGAGGCATCAGCACCGAGCCTGGTCAGACTGGGTTTGATGGAATCATCGAGACTCAAGACATGGGACATGGTGAGTCACATCTCATCTATGCAGGCGTATGGAATTCCATTCTAGGTTTGTACAATTCACTGGAATGTGTTTCAGATACGATCATTGCATGTGCAATTTAGGTCGGGAGTGGCCTCTCGTAGGAGCTTACATTATCGGGCATCAAGCCACCCTTCGTGGGACCCTTTCGTGCACAGGGTTTACACTGGTGAATGACGATGAGATGAGGCTATGATTATGAAGAAGGCCAACATGTGGCCTTGATAAAACTTTTGTAAAAAAAATTTGTATAAAAGAATTGAAATGAAATTCTTTTGGACTATTGCCAATATAGTTGGGTATGTAATTATGGTAAGAGGGTCGTGTGGATCGAACTCTTACGATCAGATGGCGTATTATTCTTATATTTTTTAGATTTAAATATGAATGAATGGGTCCCGGCGAGGGACGTATCGAGATGAAACAGTAACTCCTGTCCACGAGTAGTCGGGTAATCGGGTTCGGTACCAAGACTTCTAGTGCACAAAGACCTAAGGTAGAAATTCAGTTAATCTGCTAGCTCAACTGACCCCGGAAATTGGGGCATCATATCTTGGTATCAGAGCATAAGTATACGAATACCTAAGGCTCGATGGGCATGGGTCTAGGACATGCGGTTGTAGTACAAAGCTAAGGTATGCGAATTACTTGGAGCTCAATGTTCGATACAAGCATCACAATTTGGTATAGCTTGGTGTTATGGCTTAGGTTTATGATTACCTAGTGCTCTGTGATTCGATGCCACAAATTGGTGGTATTAAGGCCCAGGGTATGTAATTACCTAGGAGTTTATAGGAATGGGTTTAGACCACGCATGCATCTCAGATTCCATGTCGCGGCTCGATGTGTGTCGCATGATCAAGTGGATTGCATGATGCTGTTTAAAAAATTACGTATTATATATATATATATATATATATATATATATATATATATATATATATATGGTATGATGTGTATAGGAAAAGGTGAACACTAAGTTAGAGAACATAACCTTAGGGGTTCGGGAAATAAAGGAACGTGATGGTTCAAGAACTGATGTTTGCTAGTGTTTGGCATTATGCACCACTAATGAAATAAGAAAATTAGATCTTAATTTGTGATTTGACATGTGTAGATGGAAAGTCGAGGACGAGGACGTAGAAGTCGTCCACGGGGCGATAGCCAACCACCACCTGTTTTTTACCAGCGAGCTTTTATAGAGGCTATGGGTGTTGGTACGTCACTTTGCAATGTGCTATTGCAACTGGGGGACAGGGAGGGTCGAGTAACCTCCAAAGGTTTAAGACACACCATCCTCCAACATTCATGAGGAGGGATCGCATAGTGGTCGACAATTGGTTTCACAGACGAAAAATATTAGAGGCCATAGAGATCAAATTCTCCGATGCCATAAAGACAAGGCTAGCAAAGATTCTAGCTAGGAATCCCCAAGTATGGTGGGATTGAGTCGTAGCCCCAAGGGACATGTAGGCAAAAGTGACATCGAGACTTCGTGAGCTCTTCATGGGAACATTTTCAGCAATTGCTAGACATGCAAAGGCCCAGGAGTTCCTAGAGCTAAAGCAAGGATGATGACAATGTTAGAGTACGTGGCTAAGTCCACCGAGTTAGCCCGTTTTTCTGATGACTATGTGACCACGTGGTGGCTAAGGTGAGAAAATTCAAGGATGGTCTGAAGTTGTCCATCTAGGGCAAGATTGTGGGATTTCTTCTACAAGATATGGACTCTACGGTTAGATAGTTATGCTCAGAGGGAGGTAAATGACGGAAGAGCACCGAGATGCGAATGCTAGTGATAAGAGGAAGAAGAACCAGTTGTCTTCCTCTAGCTCGGGAAAGAAGCAGAGGACTTCGATTCTCGAGGGTTTTGTGTGGATTGTGGTCGCGATCATCAGGCAAAGGCTAAGATTAATCATCCTAAGATGGGAGGCACTTCAAGGCTCCTAGCCATTCAGGGGAGAGAGTGTGTTTCTAGTGCCACCAGCCTGGACACTTGAGATGGGATTACCCTTAGAGGCAGGGATCCCGGAGTTATGGGACACCATAGTCCCAGTCAATGCAGAGGGCCATGCATAAGGCGAAGAAATTCCTTCACCCCAAAGATAAAGTGTGGGAATCGGTATTAGTCCTAAAGGTAATAAGCACCTAATACTTCTCAGACGGACCACATGGGCCAAGGCATGGGTCGAGGTTGAGGATGTATTTACAAAGCCAGACTTTGAGGACCTGTGGGTGTGCTCATGCCATTACACCACATCGAGGCGTAGATCATCATACTTATTCAGTGGTATGTTTTTTACAGGTCTCGCCTATAGGCAAGGATACCGTTTGATTATGGTGCACGTGATTCATTCATTAAGTTGCATCATGTGTGAAAGAATCATTTAAAGGTTGAGACCTTGGAACAAGTCGCTAGACAAGCTCTCCCCTAGGAACTAGGGTGAGTGTTGATTTGATATGTCGAGATTATGAGTTAGAGATCTCCGAGATTCTACTCATTGTGGACCTAAGGGTGGTCATGGACATGTCTTAGTTTGATGTCATCCTCGGGATAGACTGGTTAACTATATTAATCGAGTCATCATTGATCGTGGATCATAGGAGAGTTACGCCACACATAGTAATGATGTTTGTGTTATGTTTCAAGGGGGATAAGCAGATGCTTTACCTATCAGGCTATGCGACTTCTGGGTGCGCGAGCGGTGCTGGGTTGGTGAAGACCTGCTGGAGGGACGGCGAGATAGGGAGTTAAGGATCTGCACCTCGGTAGTTTGTGAATATGAGGATGCTTTCAGTGAACTACGAGATTACCTCCATGAAGGATATGGCCTTCACGATTGGTTACACCTTTGATACTATAGCCTATTTTATGACTTACGCATAGGATAGCTTGGAGTTGAGTTACGAGAGCTAAGTACAATCAGAAGTGTGGACAGGGTTTAATTAGATTAAGCACTTCTGGCAGGGTCCTCAGTTCATTCCTTTACAAGAAAAGATGGACCTTCAAGCATGGGTAACTCATAGATGTGGACTGAACGGAGGTTCGATCGAGTGATATCCTTTAGCCGGGGATGATGATTTATTTGAAGGCGGTTGGGAGGCGAGTCTGCCTCAGGAGATAGATCTCATCACGGTTACTCGTTGAGGTGAGTGGGAGGCTGATATCCTAAGGAGCCGGCGTTTGGACGTGGCCATGGGCATTTCGGGTTCAGGTGATTAGATTCTGATAGTAACGAGAATTTATGGATCTCATGTAGGATGTTCCAGCTCTATCTAGGTCTGGTTTAGCTGGTAGCTCTTTGTTTAGTGACATGCAGATCTATTCTGCGATCGGAGGAGACATGGGATCCACTTTGAAGTTGTTCTCTGGACCTCAAGGAACATCGATTATCATGGGTTCTATAAATCACAGTATTTGTGACTTCTGAGAATTGGATTCTTGCCAGGACATGTTAGTAGCTTTGGGTGTATCGATGGAGGCCCGGAGAAGGGTGGGAAGTAGTTATATGAGTTGGAGAGACCAGGAGAGTCGATCTTTGAAGAATACGTAGTTTCTTGGACCTCTTTGTGAGGTGGCTGAGAGGAGGTTCATTTGAGAGTTATCTCGGTGCGGCCCCTGCCATGAGTTGATATTGGAAGAGTTAAGTTTGTGATGGAATGACTTATTAGTGAGGCGAAAACATTTTAGGAATTGAAAATAGGGCTTGCTTAGACTCTATCATTAATTGAAGGGACAGATGTACCGCGATGTGTTGCGTCGCGTTTAAGGTGTGATTTGAGATGTGTTTTTTGAGTACGATCCCGCGGGAGAAGTTTTGTGGTTATGGTTCTTGTGGGAGTTGAGAGAACCTGGCTGAAGGAATACCCTGCAGCTTGGCGGGGAGTTGGTAGCCGCAAGTATTTGACTTAAGGTGGCTTACTATCTTTGGCGTGAACAATGTTCAGTATTCGGACGCAAAGAAATTATGAAGTATATCTTTACACAGTAGGACCTCAACGCGAGCCGCGATAGATGGAAGTATCTGGGACGCGCTGGAATGCGTTTGCGTTCCTGTTTCCGACTGACCTTGCTGACCAACATTCTGTGGGACCGCGACTCGGACGTCGCTGACGTTCCGGGAAATGCGCGAACCGCCGACCGGGATTGTTCCTCGACCCGCGATAAAACGAGAACCCCGGGTTGTTTCTTGTTTAACGTTCGATGACGACCGAGATCCAGTTCTTATGCCGGGTGGGACCTGGTGGGACTCAGGATGTGAAGATTTGGGGCATGCAGCAGTTAGTCTTCATTATTGAAGGCGAGTTGATTTCCTTAATTAGTTGAGAGAGGGAGGAATCCTCCAAGGAGTTCCGACATTGCTCTCAATTTCTACGTGCATCTAGGTGGCCTGAGATGTATCACGATCGTCACCGGGTATTATTATGTTAGGATGAAAGGCTTACATAGATTTCATTGGTGATGATGTCTCTGTATCAACAAGTAAAGCGAGTACGAGGCCGGTCCGGGATTATTCAGCTTTTTGGAGTAGTTAGGTGGAAG
The DNA here is from genome assembly GCA_016808115.1 of Tetrastigma voinierianum. Taxonomy (NCBI): domain Eukaryota; kingdom Viridiplantae; phylum Streptophyta; class Magnoliopsida; order Vitales; family Vitaceae; genus Tetrastigma; species Tetrastigma voinierianum. The sequence goes on along the minus strand of JAEQBH010000546.1, from coordinate 177,894 downwards.
TGAGCAGGAGCATCTGTCTGGTATGATTTTTCGCGACACTTTCCATGGCGATGTGAGGATAACATGATTCTTTATGCGGTGATAAGCGGATTAAACCTGATGACACCCACTTTTTAGCCATCTGTGGATGACCCTCTAACACGGAAGATTTTTGCGGTCGTATATCGAGGATTGTCAGGTTACATGGGTTCGATCCTATGTATCATCTGGGGTATCCTGATTTATATTCATTTTTAGGAGGAGACTTTCAACCGACCAGCGGAAACGATTGATGATAAGAACCTTTGCTTTTAAATCCTCGGGCGATAGTCGATCGGAAGAATATCGGACTTTACGGGGACATGCTACCTAGTCATATTGCGCCCAGTTTTTAAAGTACGGGAGCGCATTTCCTTAGTGGTTGCACAACAATAGTTGCCGAGGCCCGACATACAGTGCTGGCACCACGCGGGCTTCTAGACGCCATGTCGATCTCGATTTGTTGGGCGGTGGAGGGCGCTCCGGGGTTCTGCCGGTTTGTTGGTGAGGGCATATTTTAAAAAGGAGGTTAAGGAAAGACGTTAACCTGAGCTTATTATCAGTTGGAGGGTAGCGAGAACCTTTCTTGACAAACAGAAAAGTATGGGATTTGAGTGGGTGATCGTATCTTCTTAAAAAATTAATCACTGGGAAGGTAGTCAGGTTGGAAGCGGGTCTGCTCATTTAGTGCTCTCACGGGCCTTCAGATGCTCGAGGTGGAATGCAGGTTCGCCACTAGTTGGATTTACCATGAGGTTTCCACCTTCGGTGTTCTCTGCGATATTCATGTGTCTTCATGCCATACGAGGAAGGCACGAGATGCCCGACCATGCATGGTGGATTACAAGGAAACTTGCGATTCTGATGTAGATGGAACCTTGAGGAAGGACCTATACCCTTCATGGATAGTAGGATCAGTTTTAATGAAGCTAAGGCCAGTGAGGCTAAATGATAGTGTTATGTAACGATGGAATGAAGGAGCAACATAGAGCAGTGAAGACACTATCGTGCACGACCTACCTCCGCCTTGTTTAGAAGAAGGTATATGTTTTGATCAATTGATATTAAATCGGCATGGCATGTGCATCTGATAAGGATTTATAATAATAGTTTGTGTGTGCATGAATTTGGAATGAAATTCTTTTATCAGAGGAAAGAATATCAAAACCTGGGAAAAAAGAATAAGGTCAACGATCTTTGTAAAGTTATCGGAGAGGCAATTTTGAGCTTAAATCAGGGAAAAATCGAGTCAGTTCAGATTAAAACGGACCCAAACAGGAAGTCGTGATGCAAGGCCAGCGCGGCGTGAAATCATGAGTACTCCTTCAAGACTATAGACCTAGTCTAAGGATGGGGACTTGCGGGAAGAAAAGAAATCAGATTTTTCACTGAGTCTGCCGACAATGGAAGGGAGAGGGAGAAAGGAGGGAAAGAATTATGTGGCTTCTTCCTCGGATCTACGAAGTCAGTGGGTTAGAATCGTTGGACCCGAGAATTAAGTTAGATCCTCTTACGTGTTGGGGGCTTTCACGTACATACTAGGGTTCACGGGAAAGGATCAATGGGGAATTTGGGGAAATCAAGGGTTGTAGGTTTGGACCTTCTGAGGCTCAAACCAGTTCTTGTATCTGCTCAAGGGTGATTCTTCCTTTGGATTGTTCACAGGGCCATCGGCCATGGTTGGCCGTGTGAATTTGGGTGGTTTGTGTCTCACTAAGAGACCTTTTGGCCTGCTAGCCTTCCCCGGCCTTCCAAATACTGTGGCACTTTAGCCTTCTGGCCTTACGGCGCTTCTGTATCGGCCTTCGCATCAAGTTTGTCACATTTGCTGACAGATAAAGCTGGTGTTGCCCAGGTTAATATGTGCCCCCTATTGGTGGCACAATTGGCCGATGGATTTTAAGGTCTAAATGGTAAGCAGTTTCAAGGTGTGTTGTGACCGGGCGATATCATGTGCTTGTGTGTGTTATTGTATTGGATATTTAACCGCCACATGTGTATTGTTGTATATTGACTTCTTTGAAGGAAGTGATATTTACGAATTATGGCAGCATATTTACAATTATCGAGATACGGGGATGTGATATAGATTAAATTTGTCCATATGGCATTCGCGTCAGTGGCTATATATGTTTATGACATAACTTGCGGTGGCAATTGCATTGCATCTGCCTGGGGGACATCGCGCTAAGTGTTATGATGTAGTTGATCGTCGACATTGTGTTTAGTGTTGATTCTGGGTGGGCTCAGTTAAATGCGGACAGCATCAATGAGTCGTGCGATTGATTAAAATGGTAAAGAGAATATGTATTTAGTATGTCGATCTGAAAGAATGGTCTGGGTGAAAAGCTTGCTAATTTATGGTGGACATGACCACCAAAAAAGCGGTGAAGGCGTTAAAGTCTCTATATTAAGGTTTCTTGAGGTATGTGATGAGATTACCAAATCGCTACCCACACAAAGGAAGGCATGATTTTAGACATAAAATGGATTTGAATATAAAATGATCATTGTAGATAATATATCATCAAAACTTTTTATTTTCACAAAAAAATTGGAATTTTGTTTTGAAAATGATCATTGGATATTATCAAAAATGATGTTTTATCACACATAGGCTGAGAGGAAGCGATTTGTGTGTTAAGATTGCTCCGTGGGACTCAAGTTTGATGGAATGGTGAGGACTCATTATGGAACATGGTGGTCGCATCTCATTCATGGCTTTAGTGTTGTTTAGGTTTGCAATCTTGGATTAGATGTATATATATATTTTTTTTGATGACATAGCCATTTCGTGTATAGGTGGGGACACAGCACCTCATGAGGTTACTTTCTGGCATTGCTTCCGTGTGGGACCCCGCCACCTGTCTGAGTGACCTGCCATATGGGTGAGCAAAACTGAGGCCATGATTGAGAGGCACATGTGGCCTTCAGTAAAAAAGAGGCTATTTTGGATGAAAGATTTGTAATGAAATTCTTTTGGAGTATTGCCAATGGGAGTCGGGTAGCTAAGTAATTATAAAGCAGGGTCCTTTGTGATTGAACTCTTATGGACTGTATTTAAGTGTATTATTCTCCTTATTTTTGAACTTTAAGCTATATCTGCTGGATAAGGTCAAAATTGAGGATGTATTTAGGGTGGTGCGGGGAGCCTCTTCCAGGTGTGTCCATGAGTGAGGTTGATCTACAGGTATGGTACCAAGACTTAGGTGCACACAGACCTTTGAGTAGAATTCTGCGAGTTGACGGTTGAATAGCGGACCCAGGAAATTGGGGCATCACAATGTCTGACCATAATTGGCTGGTCTTTCACCTGAAGGGGGATCATACTTCTTTTGCGATACATTATTTTTCTTTGCCATTTTCAACGCCGCGACTCGTCAGGCGTTAATCACTCAATCTCAGCTAACTACCGAGATAAACATAAACAATGTGGTTTATAACGTAACTGCACCATTATTGCGATGTCAAAATGCATATCTGATCTGCAGTACCAGCTATGAATGCTTTATACCGAAGACATTTTACATACTGCTATTTTATACCGATGCTGTGGATAACCATATAATTACTAATAATATAGATTTACATCTATCCATATCAATATATCAAAATGCATATATCAATACTAAATCTTCCACGATCTCCAACATATCGCACACTGTAGACAAATCATACCACACAGAAGCTGTAAAATAAGTGACAATAAGTTTTAAACTCAGCCACAACCAAGCCTCGAGAACTACACCACAACTACATTACACAAACAAGCTACCTTTTTGGAGGACTATATGAATAATACAAGCAGTTCAGAAGTGCATACAATATGAAACTCTTTGAAAGGTGTAGAAAAACCTAAATATTTGAGCACTAAAATGATTAAGTTCATATGCGGTTTCGTTCTATGAACTTCCCAAATATCTTTCATAAAGTACAAACATATAAATTCAGATTAAACGAAGATTACTAATATCCGTGTTGTCGATTTTGCCATTGGTGTGCGAGATTTTCAGGCAGGTGTATATAATTGTGAATACACGCCGGAACAACATAACCTTAAGCTATTTTCCAAGTATGTAGATAATTATATCTCACGCATGTAATCCACCTCCACACACCATGCAAAATATTTACCTTCATCTTAGTGGTTATATCTGCATAAATCATATTCATGCTACCGGTCATGACTTATGTGTTGCTCACCTTAATAGACACCATGAGATACGAGGATTTGTTTGTGGCCTGCATCTGGATTCTCAGAAGGTTGTGGCGCTTTCAATTGATGCTCCACACATGCTGGCCTCAACTTAGTGTTCTGAGGTCTGAGAGCAGGCCACGCATTCATACAATGTTACAATCCTGCGCCATGTGGCAGGCCATAACGGTGGGTTCGACCTTGGGACCTACCATCCATAGCCACGACGGGCTCAGCTACGTTCAGCCGCGCCCGGGTTATAAGCTAAGGCTATGTGGCCTCTGAGGGGGTTTTCCCTCCTGTCTTCTGGGATCTGCACATATCACTGCTAGATTAAACGGCTGTACCTGGTTCTAAATAATTCTTACATTACGGAGGATTCCTGCACAACCCACACAAGATTTCTGAATGAAGCCTTAGCACATTCTTCAGAAGGAATGAGGCTAAGGAGGTTCACTTCCCCTGCCCATGTTTGATTAGATCAGGCTGGAGGCTCTTCTTCCACCTTTTCTTTCAAATTTCCTTCTTCTCATTTCTCTCTCTTTCACTTTCTTTTCTTTTCTTGCTTACTGAACTTTCTTTTCTTTTTCTTGCTGCTTTCTATTCCTCCTTTTATGTTTATCATTCTCCAGTTTAGATCTACATTTTCCATTTTATACTGATTTACTCTTCTTACTCGTTTTTCTTCTCATTTAGACACATGGTTATGTCATATATCATTCCACTTTCTATGTGTTTGCAGATTTTCTTCATTTGCCATAATGGGTTTTCACCCCTTAGATTCATATTTTGATCAGTGGCTCATGTGAACTCAGTGCATGTTTATCAACACTGCCATTCAAATCACATTTCTTCCTTTCGAATGAGTGATTTAAGTCCACCTGTCTGGAGTTATATTCAATTAAGCTCACACAGGGACTCTGTTTACAGTGAACTCAAGGTGAGGATAATTTGTTATTCTGGATCTTACTTGAAGGTGCACCTATGGGTTTCTGGCCTGTCTTGTAAGTGATAATCTATTATTGCTTTTCAATTCAACGTTTACCGGGTGTTCTTATTATTCACCTTTAAAATTTTTGTCTATCAGATTTACGTACAATCCATGCATATCTTGATGATCATTTGCTATCAGTGACTGAAACAGTACCCTTCGATCCTCAATAGAAGAGGATTAAATCGCGCATTGCTAATCTCAGCGTTCCATGTTCACCTCGCCTCCAGATTTTCCACCTTTGGCTGGAAAACTAGTCTCTTGGTTTCATATAAAGACCTGGTCTGCTGTCTGTGATCGCTGGCCGGATTCTGCCTTCAGAGGATATATCTGTATCAAGTGGGTTCATTCATGTTATCCCTTTACATGAGTTAGTTGATGTTATGCACTTTAGACATGTAGAGCATGAATACCTCACTGAACACTGATAAACTTTGTGTCGTAAAACTGTCGATGGAACACCAGCACTTTACCTGTCTCAGGTATATATACAAGGCTAGATGACCTTAACGATAACTTTCCTGTTTTCCGACCTAATCACTCCTCTGCTGCTTTGCAACATAGGCATACATGGGAATACATGATAACGCATGCGGCTCTAGAGGTTGTCACCATACATGGCATGAGTTCTTCTGGCTGATTTTGTGAGAAGATGTTTCATATCAAATCCACAGCCTTCGAGTGCGCTCTCAGCCAATTCCGGGACCGATGGTGGATCTCTGCTCCACACCTGCGTCGATAAACGGAGGTCCGACATGGCCTCATTATAAAGCTTCATATGATCACCGCTCGTATGCTGATAGCTTTTGTTGTGACTGCGACCCGAGTCTCTTCCCCAACTTCCCATTAGATCTGGGCGCATACTCGGCGCCTGTCCTCTCTAATCAATATAGTCCTCCCCATTGATCGTCATCTTATGGATGAAAGAACCATAATGTTGTATTTATGGATCTTTGGAAGCTTTGCCCAGAAGTGGGCGTGGCGCTGGGTTCTGATCAAGATGTTCCCATATGGTTGGCTGGCACTCCATGCTGTGGGAATGTGGGTTATCTTGCATAATTCCTTTAATCTGAAGGTCATCATGACTAGAAAATGTCTAGACTTAGTGAACGGTCATATTTATCACCACACGACGTCGCTGCTTTTGCAGTGTCCATAAGTGAATTCTCTGAATCCATCGTGATATGTTCCCTTCACTCTGCTTTCACCTTAAATGCTGAGCTTAGCCTAATCTAGCCTCCTGGCGTGTCAATAATAAATGACTTATCTTCAAAGAGCGCTCGATCAGAACAAATACCTGGCGTGTTTCTTCGATCTCCCGCTCTAGGTAACTCTTTGTGGTGAAGAGCCTATTTGTAAATGTCCACCCATGTCTCGAAGATTACTACCGTGAGTGATGCATGACCAGGCCTTCTGTGCCGTACTGGCGCCGCTGTTGGGTTGGGACCGACCCATCCACGCCATCATGTCCCTTGGGTTCGTCACTTCGATGGGAAGTTGGCATTCCTAAACTCCACCCCAAATACCGCTTCGCTTTGATCGCATGTTCATTAATTATTCAATAACGACCTCTACTCTATTCATCAGGACTATCTCACGCTGAGTGCTCTTTGTGACACAAAGTGAGTTCTACGTCGAGGCCTGAGCCCACTAGGGGATGTGGGTGCAGGTAGATGTCCCACGTAATCCTCGGATACCACCTCCCATTCTGCGTTGTCTCATCTTGAGGTCTTCACGGCTGATGCCTTCTTGGTTTTTGGTCAGAATACCTGGAAGCTATTACTTCTTATGGGCTAATTGACACCCAAATCTTGAGGAGTAAGGCGCGGCGCTAACCATATATCATGTGCAGGATAATTAAGCACAGCAGGATTTCTTCAGATGCAGAAGACTTCTCGCTCTGGCTGCCTCAGTCCTTCCTTAGATGCATCATAATACATTGTGTACATCTGTCACACACTAAGAGGACTAGGGTGGCGCGCGGAGTAAACTGAACCAGTTCTTGGAATGCATGCATGGAGTGTTCCAGCCTGACTACGTGACCTCCTTCCAGATTCGACTTCATCATAAGTGTTGGCATTGTCGAAGATCCTCAAATGGATATGTAGCGATGCTGTAATCCCGAGAGCTAAGTATGCGGAATGACTTAGGTTCTTCTGTGGCTCATAGTTGGCCCAGAGTATTCTCTGGATCAATTGAATTACTCTGCTGGAAGGCACATTTTCATGTCCAGGAATGCGACTCCGTGGGAATTTGAGCTACTTCTCAGTAACTAGCATGTTGCAGATGTTCTGCGGAACCTGGCGGAGAAAAAGAATCCTTGAGTGATCCATATCTTTCTTCCGGGCTTGGGTATGGATGATCGTACCTGAGACTTGGTTCAAACCATGGAGTTATCACTGAATCAACAAAGTTTTATGCTATTTGCTTTCTCTCTCTCACTAAAACTGGCTTGTTTGCTATTGCGATATAATTGATCTGAGGGTGAACAAAGATCTCGGTTTCTTCGCTGCAAATAATTGGAGTTACAGAATGGCCAAATGGTGAACTGGTTTTGGTGGATTTCGGGGTTTTGTAAAGCAGTGGGTTTGATGGTTGAGCCGGAAATAAAGCAAATGCAAAATACCAAAGAAAGGCTCTTGAAACGTATCTTTATTGGGTTTAGGGTTCAAAAGAGTGTGCCTTCAGAGGTTCTCGGGCCTTTTCCTCACGTTGGAGGATGACTATAATCATTCCCAAACGGATCTTAGTTAGCTATAAGAACCGACGGACCCCCAATAATTTTCCTTTGAAAATGGCGGATTCACGAGCATTAATGGCCTCAGGCATTAGGAAATCCTCTTGGCCATCTTGTGAAGCTCGCCGGGACCAGAGCTAATGATCTTGAGATGGATCTGGCAATAGCATCCGTTCAGACCCTAAAGGATTACCAGTCTTGATCAACAGATCGTCCAGGGATGAAGCCTGGGGTTACACGGAGGCGCAAAAACAACGGGTGAATATGCGCCGCAAACAGCGAAACCTCCGATTGCATACAGGATCCTGCACTATTAGCCTTCTCCTTCAAGGAGGAAGGTTTTCTAGCCACTCATCCTCCGAGAGTTGTATCCTGGAAGGAGATGTTTGGCCTAATATAAATGAGAAAGAAGCCGAAAAGTAGAGAAAAAAAAGAAAGAAAATGAATGAGAGCAGTGTGAAACCTTGGTATAATGTCTGTACAAAGTAAAGTCATCTTTCACATTCCTCTTCTTCACTCTCTGAGGCTTTTGTGCCCACGAATTACACAACAAATTACCAAAAGCTTAACAACAAATACTATTCAGAGAGGCAAATTGGAAGAAATCCAAAAGTGAAAAAAATCATGAAATTCAAAAGCGGGATGAAGCGAGTTATACCATGGAAATGGCAATTTCGCGGTGGCTGCGAAAATAGGAAATTCCACAAGACTCTCTTCACTTACGCTACTCTTCTGCTCCCCTCTCTTCCTCCCAGTTTTAAAGCTGTGGAGTTCGAATTGAACTTGGTTCTATGGTTAAAAGTGAAGTTCAATAGCATGGCATAAATAGCACAACAATATCTGAAACTTACTTACAAGATTTACGATTAAATAGCATTAAATATAGCATTGCTTTTCCGATTAGTTAAAGTGAAGGGCGATTGCTACAAAAAGTGCTCAAGCATATTAATAAGAGATTAAAAAATGGCGCACTATTGGGTAGTAAATGCACCCCAATGGAAACCACGTAATTCTTTGATCATATACCATGATGAAGAGAGAGAAGCAATCAAAGCTGAAGATGAGCTACTCAATTCTATATCTACAAAATGGTTTTCCAAATACATTTTGGAAGTGATAAATAACACGGGAACAGTTCATCATTGTATCCGTGACATGCGGAAGAATGTTCTTTGGACAGGACCAGAGCAGATAAACTAAATTAAACACGGCATCTTGAAACTTAGAATGTTGAGGAAAAGGTTTCGGTTTTTGACTGAATACGGATGCATCTGCCACTTTGTGACATTGATCAGGGACGACGGATGTTTGCGACGCTGTGATTTGAGTTCGCCTTTTTGTTCCCAACTCCTTTGTTGTGAAGTCGTAATCTTGATAGTATCTAACTTAAAAAATACCGTATAACGAAGTTCACGATGACTCCCAACGATAAAGACTTAAGGCATCAGGAGTCATGGGGATCTATCTATTCACTTTAAACTCTTCCGGTTTACTTCACTGGACTTTAATGACTAGAACTCAGCACCTGGGTTGCTGAACTCTCACCTGTTCTTGTGCGCAGGCATGGGGCGAGCAAATACAACCCAGGTTGACAGGCATTTGGACTTTAAAGAGCTTTCTCATATACCCCTCGGACCAGTGCTGGGTTTCAAGACAAAGTGTCTCACTCGGATGATGAAACGGATTCCTTAGTTGGAATCGTCTTGAGAATCTAAGCTAGCACGTAAAATTTAGAGTTCAGTTGGACGGTCGGGTTTACGATTTTCGGGGCATCGCGTTTGGTCTCTGCGTAAAACTATTTTGATCTTGATGAGATTCACATATAACAAATGCTACATGTTCCGCCAGTGGCATGGTGAAATATGATGAAATGAGACGGCTAAGATAAGTCGATATCAAAGTGGGAAAAGAGGTTTATGGCATTTTTGAAAGAAGTTGATAACTAAATGACAAAATTGATGGAGTGCTCTTCTCCTCAGTAGAATAAAGCAAGAATGTGAGCGAGGAGGGAGAGGAGGTTATCTGGAATCGAAAAATGGAGTTTTTAGTGTGCGGAAAATTAAACACTACTCTCTAAAAATAAGAATGAATCAAGCCGTCAAGCCGTTCGGGAGACAAGAGAAGGAAAATTTGCTCAGGAGAGGGCTTGGCTAGATGCCGGTTGAGGTTTCCTCAATCTCAGAGGTAGGGGTTTCTTCCTACTTGGGTTTTATTCCTATCTTCAATTGCTTTGAATGTTTGAGTGAATGAGGCGTGTGAGGGCCAGTTTTGACAGATCTGAGAGAACCTTGGGACGAATTCGATGTGAATTTTGAAACCAAGTATGGCAGTGATGCCACCGAGCTGGTTTGAGGTGTTAAATTTATTAGCACTAATAAATCGTAACATTAGATTGAATGGACAAATGACCGAAATCTTTGAGTTCACAAAGTGACAGATGATTTGTGTTGTGGAATGGCACCTGCAGGGTTTTCACTTGTTCCGGGCATAGTGTTCACAAAAATGCCTGTTTTGCCTTCTTCAGCCAGCTCAGATTTAGTCGAGTAGTTCAAGTTGAATTCTTCGTGTTTGATCCGTTTGGCGAGTGGAGCTAATTTTGATGTTTGAAATGATAATTACATGACATGTGATTGTGTTGATTGGATGTTATGTGGATATGTGCATGTTTCATATTTGCATGCAGTTAGGCTGTATTGGAATTGGCGGCATATGCATTCATGTAGCAGACACCCTAGGACTGCCGTGGGTGGTGCATAGAGATGAGTCTAGAAAGGAAGCTGGACCCCGGAGGGTTGTCTAAAAATATTGTTATGGTAGTCAGAACTAAAAATATATATGTCTGTGGAGACCCAGTGGGAAGGTATTCATGAGAGGTAGTCAAACAAATAATATATCAATGTCGTCGGAAGAACCAGTGCTCTTTCTCTTTCTTCATGGAGGGTTTTCTGCCTTTAATGAACACAGCCTAGAATTCCTCGCGCCCAGGCTTAAGGCGAGTGTAGGAAGGGTGTCGAGGTGAGGACTCGGGATCACGAAAGTTAGTCATGGAGCATTCAGAGTAGGATCATGAGTTTTGCCCAGATATATGTTTATTTTGGAACATTGCATTTGCATGGGTGAAAGTAGCCATGGAGTTCACTCATATGAGCATTGCAGCTCACTGCATCGAGGATATTATTTTACATGAAATACGGGGAGGCGTGGGGGACCCAGAGCTGAATCCTGAGGATTAAGGGGATTAAAGAAAGTGGTTGTATAATGGCTTTGGTTGATGATATATACGCATGTATTATGAATATCTAATTTTAATATATGTGTGTATAAAATTAAATATTGTAACTCTTTTGTAACTATTTGGTATATAGTTGGATTCATAGTTAGTATGTATTATGAGTATCGTTTTGTGTTTAAGTGGCGTATTGTATTACTCATGTAGTTGGATACTATTGGATATATTGGATTATATTATATTTATTTGAGACGGAGTATATGCGGTTTTGTATTTGGGTAGAAGCCTCCTTTCAAAGGAGACTACGCGGGATTTTTATTAATGTCGAGGTCTGGGGCATTCATTATTTCAGTGGGCGGGTTGATGGTGATCAACGGACCATTTGGAGTTTGGGCGTCACAACTTTCAACCTATCAATGGGCACTAATGTGCACGGTGTGGCTGCAACGTTGGTTAGGTGTGGAATGTAAGGTTAGATAAGCTAGGGAACTTTCAGTTTTATCAAGCTCCAGCTTCAGCCTGCCACAAATTCAACATCAACAATCCCATTGGAACAAATTTCAATTTCTCATATTACCAAACTAAACATTACAAAAGTTTTTTGAAATCAGAGAAATTAAAGCATGATTTGAAATAAAAAAAAACAGCCATTATATTTTCTTAAAAAAAAAACTAACTAGCAAGCCATTCAACTAAACAAAAAACAAACACTCAAAAAGCATGAATTAACACTTCCTTCATGCTCTCTCAACCTTGGGTATTCTGATGTCCTTAATGTGGCAGTTTTACTGGAATGGAAATGTAAGGAGGGCGACTCTTATACTTGGGGAAGAATGTATTCATTTTGGATGAGGAGACTTTGCAAGCTTTCCACTGAGGACCTTATTCATTTGATTTGGACTTTCAAATGAACAACAGGAATGGAAAGAAGAAAATAGGAAAAAAACTGACCAATTGGAGGTATGAAAATTACAACTATATCACACATTTCAAAAGTATTCTTTCATTATATTTAAGATTCTACACTCTCTAAAAGCTTTCCCTTCATACCAAGATTACCCAAAATAGAAGTCGGGATAGAAAAGTTATTCATGTGGAAAATGAGAGTCTGAATTTACTGGCTTTACGAAAATTTGGCGTTTGCAATTTATTTATTTTTTAAGACAAATATTTTTGAGACAATTTTTTCTTTTTCTTTTTCTTTTTTAAAGTATATATATATATATTTTTTTCATAACTTCATTACATAAGTTAATATTACGACTTCAATCATTTTCTACTTGAGTAGTGCAAAGCTATAGTGATCTGTGAAATTTAAGTAACCTATCAGAAAATTTGGCTCTCTGCAATTTTAATGCTTAGTTTTAATTCTTTGGGGGTTATCTTTGGAACTCCACTACATAATTTAAGGACAAACCTGCAAATAAATGGAAAAATCTTCATCTGAGAAAATAGAAGTGAGCTAAAAATAAGAAGATTAAGTCTAAAATTAGAGAGAAAATCTAAAAAGAAAAACTGAGTAAAAGGAAATGCAAAATAAATAAAACCTAAAAACAAAAGAGGAGTGGTTCTACGATCTCGGGGCCCGAGTCCCTCAAACATCTTGGCGCCTTGTTGTTTGAGTGGTATTAGTGGAATTGGTGTTCTTACCACAGGAGGCACATGTGGCTGGGGGCAAATATTTCTTAAATCATAAAAGCTTCTCTGCCTCCTCCATCAGCTCCTCTTGAGTTTTTGAGCACACAGCAGTCGCTCACGCGTACCTAATCGCGGGCCAAACTTTCTCGATTCTTAATAACTTCATATACACTAACGCATGCTTGTTTTAACCACATGAAATCATGTTGGGCTCCAATATATCGTGTTTAATTTAAAGGCTGCTGCGTATTGTGATGGCGTTGGCTGACGAGTAGTCTCCCAGAATTATGATGAGGCGCATAGTTGGCACTAACGCCATGGCTGGTAGCATCAAGAACAATGAAGAGTCTACGGATTAGGTTATCACCTTCTACTTGAAACTTATCTTGGCTGCTGCCTTTAGGGAACTTTCTTTGATCTGTCTGCGCGAAAGATAGGAGTGATGGTGGTAGGCTTTGAAATCCTCTGACCCTAAGCGTTTTATGTTGAATGTAGTAGCAGTTCCTGCTGGCTCCCAAATCAATAACGTGCTTTCTCTATTTTAGGTTCCTCGATCATTCACTAAACTGGTAGGGGACCTTGATCATGTATTTCCATGGGGAATTTTAGTGAATGATGGCAGCGGCTTTGTTTTGATGGAAGGCTCTTGATGATACACAAACCCTCTTCTGATGCAATCCTTGCGAATTTGGCATATGCAGGGACTCCATTTGATCATACTAACCTCCAAAGAGGGATGTTGCAAGCCTTTAACACCTCAGCAGCTTCTAAAATTCAGTCAGTTGATGGCTTTCCTTCTTGCCTTTGCAATGCTTAAAAGGAAATGGAGGCATGCTAACTGTATTTGTATATCTTCTTCCAATTACAATTCTTTCTAGTTCAGCTTCCTCTTCTTCTTTAGCCTCTTCAATAGGTGCTGAATATCTTTGGATTGTTAGCTTTTTGTTTACCATCTTAGGTGTTGTCTTAGCCTTTGCTTCTGTCTATCCTGGATGACGGGTTCATGGTAGGCTATCTGTGGAGCTCCTGCCAGGATGTCGGGCTATATGTTTAGGAAATTTTGCCCTTTTCACACTTTGACCCGGTTAGTCAGCTTCTATAGAAAATTGAACCTTTACTTGAGGTTATTAAATTTTGAGCCATTCCGACGGAGGCCCATCTGTTTTGTTGTTGAAGTGCTTTCACCAGTATCAATTACAGGTTGATTACACGTTTGATTGCACATTCTACTCTTCCACAAGTTGCCTACACCACCTTGCTCAAACTTGATGGCACTCAATTGAGATGTGGTGCCACAGTAGTTGTGTTTGAGATGAAAGAAGAGCCACTTAATTGTGTGGTTGTATAGTAAAGTAGTATGGTGGAGGCTTTGGTTCCCGAGAAGTTCAGATCGTTTCCTCACCGATCGGGTTGTAAAGTGTGTTGCCATATCAGACATTTTGTGTGTAGTGGCTTAATGACACACAACATTGAAACATTGACTAACATGTCCTCTTGGAAGAGGAATAGTTGATATTCTCCTGGATGCTTAGTAGATTAACAAATGAAACAAGAGCTTGTTTGGGCGCCGGTGTCTCGATATGATGGCACCTCGTGATTTCTCGTGTGTTTGTAGCTCTCGACCTTCTAGCTAAAGTTGTGACTTGAATTTTGCCTTCAGCACCAGCACCTGTCTTGGGAAGGAATACGCCTCCCATGAGACTAGTTGACACCTCGTGTTCTCTCCACATTCTCTCTCTTGGGTTGGGTTAAATCCCAGACCTTAGATCTCTGCCACATAGTTAGGAAGTCCATAGCTTTATACAGTTACTGCTCAAGTCTCCTCCACACATTATTTCCAAAAAATTGTTTTTCATGTGTGCAGAGGACATTCCATCATAAAAATAGTTGACTAACGTAGTATGTCAAAGGCTTTCATATGAGTGAGGACATCAGGCATTGAGGTTTCAAACCTATCTTTCGACATTGGTAAATTTTCATTTTCATGGGCGCTCACGAAAGTGTAGATTTGCCTCTTAGACCCATTAGTTACGGCATGTGGAAAAAAAACTTCTTTAAAAACTCATTTGCTTCTGTTCGATTCTGAATGGTCCTTTGCCTTAGAAGAGTTGAGCCCAAATCTTACAGCTTATCCTTCAAAGTCTGAAATTTTTGCATTAAATTCAATTAGTAGCATTCTGCTGAAGGTGTTGCAGAGACTTCCTCAAGTTCTTTGAAGAAGTATGCGAATAGGGGTTCTACTCTGCTACCATGGAAAGTGGGGAGTAGTAATAACAATGGTCTGACAATCCTTCCTTAGTAGAGCAATGCCTTCAGAGGTGCACTCACTGATGGAGGATATATCTTGATCCCTCGTGGTTTATACGTGAGGTTCCTCTGTTCCACTATTGGCTTTGTTCTGGCAAATGGGGTTCCATTTGGTTCATCGTTTGAGATCCTCTGACTACAGTTCTGTGGGAGGTGACCTTGACTAACACCTCCAGAATTCACATCCTTGGAACATGCACTCCTGGAAAACGGGCAACACTGCAGACACAGAAAAAAAGAAAACAGTTCTACCTAAAGGAGGGGTAATGTTAGCTAAGAAAAAAAAGCGGGTGAAACACAGAGGCTATAGGCGGAAAGATGCTAAATGAAAAGAAGTGAGATTCACAGGATCTTGTATTGAAGGGATTACAAGTGTTGAACATGTTATCTGTTTTTGCATGGCGCCATCCACAGCAGCGGCATGCATTGTGGTTGATTACGGTGAAGTGCCAGAATCAGCAAAATTTATATATTTTCCTCCTCTCTGCACAATGTTGTTTGCCTGTAATGCGTACTAATTATTCTAGGGTCATTCTGAGGGATGGGTTTTCTTCGCTGAAACTAGTTGCATAGTTCAAAGGCCTAAAATGAGTGGCGATTTGGTTTTGGGTTACCGAGGTTTTGTAGAAAACAGTGAGGTTTGATGGATGAGCGGAAATATAGTGAAATAAAATAATGTTCTCTTTGAGTTGGACCCTGTGTTAATTTTCCTGTCTTTTGAAAACCACGATTTACTAGCAATACTTAATGGCCTCGAGCATTAAAGGCGTATCCTCTTGGTACAACATCTTCATTGACTCATAAATGGCAACTAATGAATCTCAATGGATCTGGCAACGTAAGCATCCATTGTTTTAAGACAAATCGATAAGCTGCGTGAAGGCTTGGGGTTGCCGCGACACCACTTGGTGGCGTGCCGGTGATAACAGTAAGTCCTAAACGCAACGTGATATCAACTGTTGCGAAACGCGTCAACAATGGATGGTCAGATGCTTTGTGCGAAACCATGTGATGCTGATCGCGATGGCGTTAACGTCGCACCAGTTCTCATTCAGAGATAACCGTGAAATTAGTTTCTTTGTCGCTTATTTGGAATGGATGGTCACCCAGGGCATAAAGCCCAAACTTGTAGGCTTTTGAGATATTCGCATGGATTGAACCACGGTAGGCAAAATTATCTCCATTAAAATAACATAGTGAATCGAACGAAATCTCATCACCTAGCATATCCAAATTTTCAATGTCGAAAAGCAGGACAACAAAAATGAATCGGAGGCGAAAATAGTCAAAATGCACAAGATTATAAATTTTAGATCAACGGAGTGACTACTAGCATTAACTTTGAAGTCACTTGGCACATTGGCTTTGCAGGCAGGCGCGAGGCACGAGTACGGGCGCGGAGCGAAACTAGTTGTGGAGGAAGCAGTATGGCATGGTTTTCAGCAGGAAAAAAACAAATTATCACGGTGGCAAGCGGTGGTATTCACCGGAAAATAAGTTAACACCGTCAGAAAGCGGGTAAATTAGGATTCAAACAGCGAGGGCTACTCGTGGGCACCAAAAATACGGTTCGTCAAACTCGAGGGTAGAAATTTTCCCCCTTTGATTTATTCAACTAAAGTCGATTAATGACATGGTTTCCCGGGCCATACCTGCAGTTAGTTCCAAGATTTGGGGCTGAATATTGGAAATTTTAGGACTTAGTTGGCCGATCCCCAAAACTATGTTGAGATTTGGAGTTTTGATCCAAAAACTTATGATGTATCTCTTTGCAGGTTTTATGGTGTGTTTGAAGTATCACGGTGATTAGTGTGAATGGATCAAAAAAATAGTTCATAGTCGTGAAGGGATGAGAGGTTTTCTGTTTTTATGGAATTAAAGTGGTGTTTGTGTAATGTTGTTATGATTAAGAATTACATATTGTAAATGAAAAGATCATGTCAATATATGCTCTTTTGATGGAAGTGAATTATATGTAGAAAATATAATTATCCATGTATTGATAATGTTGCGTGTAGCCCTCATTATGCATGTAACATGATATGACATGAAATGGTATATTTGCATTTCATATCTGCAGGACATCCATGCGTCGATCTCAGATTATTGTGTTGTGCGTAATGGATTTGTTTAATTCTTGGTAGATATGTGATGACTGGAAACGGATTATCAATAAAAAACTAAGACTCAGATTGTATATATGAAGAAACAATAACATAATAATAAATCTAAAATGTGTTTGGCGGAAGCGAGATGGAGTAGATCACCCAGGATGAAGACCCGAATTTTATTCTTGGTTGAACATATACATTCAGCCATGAAAGTTATTGATAGTGTCGGAAAGGTCTGAACTCCTGGGTATAGCTCGAAAAATCATGGCCCGGAAATGTATAACCTTACGGGATTTGTAAATTCGAATGAACGACTGGAAGGGTGATCCATTAGGTTAAGCTATTAGGTAAAGGCCACTAATGATTGGTTTCACACTCAGGCGTCTGGTGGCGGGGTTGGTGAGGACTCGGGGTTATGGGCATGGGAGTCTCATCTCATGCCACGCCAGGCATAGAATAGTCCATATAGGTTGCATTTCTTTATGAAATGTGGTTTGATGTATCAGTTGCCATTGTACTGTACATTTTAGGTAAGGGAGTAGCCCTTATGGAGAATTTTTCACCTACAGGCGTATTGCTCACCATCATGGAGAAATATTTTTTGATCTGCAGAATAAAGACTATTTCTACTCCAATGAAGTAAGTTCCTCTCTTGTAGTAGGACTTGCTGCTTGCTAATTAATCTATCAAATGATAATAGAATCTACTTTTCTTTCACTGTGAGTGAGTTCGTCTTGGGAGGATGACTCACTTATTTAGTTCTATATTACCATTTGTATTTGTTATGTAATTCCTTTTACTTATTCAGTAAGTAAACAAGTGGCTCTTGTGGATCCACTTACTTGCTATTTGTCTAGTGGGTGGAAAAAAGAATGTTTTATTCTCAGGGTAGAAGGGTTCCTCTGTGGAGAGACAGAACCTTACTTGATGGTGAGTGCCTATGTCGAGAGGGAGGCATGCGTTAACTGATATAAGTCTTTTTTCCTTAAGTAAGGCCTTCTATTGAGCTCTTTTTCAATAATAGAATTGAGACCTTACATAATGTGGATTGTTGTTCCTATCGGTTTCACCTCCTCCTTTATTCTTATTTTCTCCTTGCATGTTGTCTTTCTTCTAAATTTGAGCTTCCTTTTGTGTTCTTCTAGCCTACTTCAAACTATTCTTGTTTAGTGGAAGTGGAAGGCTGTTTCAGTTTCTTTTCTAAAGGTGAGAAGTCCATACACACGACCACGAGTGAGCTTATTTTGAAATAGTTTCCACAACCTTCTATTCAACTACAACTAGAAGGTCGATTTCTTCATTGCTGGACCTGTTATGATCTCTAGCGTGGACTTTAGTCAATATTTTCTGACCCAAAGGACCGTTGCTGTACTTGAATTCCTCTTCATAGCCCTTGAATTATAGAGCTAAGTAGCGCTAGTGATTATGTTCTTTTTTTTTCGTGACTTCATGGGTTTGATTTATCAATTTCATTCCACCATGAAATCTGAGTTGCTTCTTCTCTTGATGACATAGTTGCTGTTGCATTTCTCCCTTAACCACTTTCCACTTATTTCATTCCCTACACTTGAACGAAAACTAGAGCAGTTCCTCGTGGAAGAACTATATTATCTTAATAATTCACTTTGAAAAACTAGAATCTAGACTAGGCAACCTTTGTGAAGAGGCGTTTCCTATGGTTAAGTGATTTTGGCTTTCCTAAACCTATACGATGCACAGAGCTACCTCGGCACTCTTTCTGCGCCTCCTATGTTAACACTGTGGCGTGTTCTATTCTTTGGAGGCTTGATCTATACTCACTTATTTAAAACTACTTCCTTTTCCCAATGGACCAAAGCTAACACTCATTGACTTAAACTGTAGTCCATCTCTCCCGTATCCCCATGACATAGCTCTAACCATTTTAATCATTGCCATCTCTTCTTTCTTTCCTAGAGAGGACTTTTCTAGAGTTATGACGTTTGGGTCATCCTATAGTTGATATATTTCTGGCTTGCTTTAGTGAGGAAAATGGATTCTTATATGGAAATAGAAGTCTTGTACCACTTCATTCTCTGATTTCAACCTCTCATGTATCAAAGTTAAGAAGATATTTTTTAAGATTATGATATACTAGCTGTACCTAAGAGTTACAACGAATCAGCTGAACTTTCCTTCCTTGCCTCTATTGATAGAATTGATCTTTCTTTGATGAGGGCGCCCACTTTCTTACGGTCCGGTGGAGGCTAAGAAGAGTCTTAGATTGAGCTCACGGCCCCGGGAGGATGAAACAGCAGCTGCAAACCTATTCACGGACTCGGAGGGAGGGCGGTGCTCTGAAGGCACTTTCCTTCCTACTATCGCTCTACGCTCAGCCCCGCCCGCGGCCTATTGCCTCTAAATGGCCAAAGATTGATCATCAAAGAAAGAACCCTTTTACCGACCACAAAGATAATTTGAGTCTTTCAACACAAGAACTTAGAACTAAGTTTGCTTTAAATTATTCGAATAAGAAACATTTACTTGAGTTTGAACTTGGCTATCAGAGTTAGAAAGAAGTTTATCAACGTGTGAAGAATCAGGAAACTTTGCTCTGACATATATCTCTCTGCTATAGAGGGTCATCAAGATGTTTTGTTGCCTGGCGAAGAGGTTCCTGAAGGCTTTCGTGGTTTAGGTACTTCTTTAGCGTATGATCTTCACGATTGAGCTGGCTATCTTGGTTCACTAGCCCGTTGACTTATAAGATTCAGCCGTGCAGCCACACAAACGAAAATGAATCTAAGGCAAAACAAAGATAAAATTCTAGCCCATTCTGTATCACTCAAGAATTACATACCCCAGAAGCGCTTATTCCTTTCTTAAACCAGTTAATGGCCCATTTTTCTTATGCTCCTTTCTGATCGAGCCAAAATCTGGAATTTGGTGTAGCAAAGAAGATATTGAATATGTTTAACTCCATTACGGTGGGATGGTAAATCTAATGTGGAGGGAAAGGCATTTTCAGGCATGATGGAAAGACCTGTTCTCAAAAGAAACAGGATTTGGATTTCCAAAAGCGCATAATTTAATACTTGCACCCCAGTAAACAGGTTGGAAATTGATTCTGAGGCCTTCTTAGTTGGTCTAAGCCACCAGATTTTATAAAGCTAGGTATTTTCCCCTAACTCACTTGTGTTTTTGAATTCAACGGGACCAATCCTAGCTCATTCTGTGTAGTATATCTTGGAATCTTGCAGGGACATTTCCAGCCAGGCACCAGTCAAGACAGAATGGGGAGATGGAGCCAATATTAGAGTTACTGATGGATTCATGGTTACACAAGATTACGGATTTATCCCACTCTCATCTGGGTTTAGAGCCTTCTCTTAAGGAGAATGCAGGTATGAAGGACTTAATCATCCCAGTTTCTCGATGGGATTGGACTTGAATTTATTTTGATATTTTTCCAACTAAGTTCTTGGATTGATTTCAACAATCCCCTCGTGTGGGTTGTGGATGATCAGTGTGTTATTGGATTAAGAAGGAAGTGTCTATTCATTCCAAGACGGGATATAAGTCTGAATGTGGATCCTATCACTTTAAGCCCTTTTCCATCTTTGGACTAAATCACGTAAACCCCACAGTTCATGAGGATTAGAATATTTACAGCCAGCGGAGGCTCTCACAGTTCCTACCACGGCGGATAATTTACAATCATGGTCCTTATCTCTCTCCAATTTGCCGTGTGTTCAGCTGAAGAGTCAGTTCAGAACCTATTTCTTCGTTGCCCATAAATGGAATGTTGGATGCTAACCCCTCTTCCCCATGGGAGATTTGAAACTATGATGGCCTGGTTTAACAGGATTTTGTGTTTATGCTCTCAGGAGATGGCTTCATTAGCTGGGATTCTATGTTGAATGTTGTGGACGAACCGGAATAATATTGTGTGGAGTAACAGTGGCTGGAATGCAGGACAAATACTGGCTATAGCGGGCAGCTCGTTAAAGCAATGGAAAGACGCTCAACAAACATGGAATCCAAGTGCACCTATTACAAGCCATAGTGCAGAAAATGTTACTAGATGGATAAAGCCAACGGCTGGTTGGCTAAAAATGAATGTGGATATAGCAGTGTTCAATGCAAGGGGTTTGATCGGCTTGGGATGGGTGCTGCGTGATGCTGTCGGGAAGTTTAAAGCAGCTAAGACTTCACCTCTTCCGATGCAAATTCGGCCTCATGAGGCTGAGCGTTAGGGGTTCAGGAGGCTTTGCCTTGATTAAATCAGTCATGATATTCTTAAGTGGTTGTCAGAAATGGATGCTCAAAGGGTCTTTAAAGACCTCCACAATCCATCTCAGGCCATCTCCCCATATGCAATGCTGATCTTTAATTCAATCTTATCTTTTTCCTCAAAAAAAAAAAAAAAAAAAAAAAAAAAAGGTCAATTGATTAATTCTTCTGTTAATTATAGAAAATATTAAAATTTTATACCACACCACTAAAAAAACTTATAAAAAGCTGTTACATAGACATTAAATAAAAAATATCTGTCCTATTGATTTTTTAACTTTTTAACTTTTTATCTTTATTGATTTTAATTTGTTATGAATACATTAAACACAAAATAATTAATTAGAACAAAAATGGACAATTTAAGATTTTTAGGATATAAGATTTGATTTATTCACTCACAAAAATATTAATTTATTTTAGAAATCCTATTAGATATACATTAAATAAAAAATATCTTTGTCCTATTGTTTCTTTAGTTTATATTTTTAAATATTTGATTTAATATGAAAATTAAAGTGAATGATGATGGTTTTTTATTTTTACTCATAATATAAGCTTGATCCAAGTTTCACCTTTATAAACAAAAATCAAATAAAAACTAAGTCAATATTAGAAATGTTGAGATATAAACTAAAATAGAGAAAAAAAATATATATAGTTTTTACGATAAAATTTTATTTTCGCATTAATCAATTTATTTGAAAAATATATTTCTAATGAAATCCAAAAACATATGAAACAATTTTTCCTTTTTCCTTTTTTTGGGCTTTTTTTTTTTGCAATATTTGATTAAAAAATTTATAATTCTCTTAATTAACACATCAGAAAATTAGTATCCTCTAATAAAGGTAGTAATTTTTTTTGACCATGATGTAAATCCCAGAAAATTATTTTTTTGCAATATTTTATTTTTTTGTTTGACCAGAAAATTTTAAAATATATACATATCAGTAGTTTATAAATAAAAGAAATACAAAAAATTTTCAAGATAAAACTTCTTATCAAGCTAAAGATGGAATTTGTCATCCCTAATAAGCGTAACTAAAGATAAGTTTTAGTCCCGATTAAGAAAATAAATAGTTTTAATTGAATCTATTTTTCTAGTTTTACTATTGTTTTTGATAATGAAATATAAATTTTGATTTAAATTTGAATTTTTTTTAAAGGAAAATAAATTTTATTGATTTAAACTTACAAATTGCTAAAAACCAGAAAGAATGAAACAATATCCAAGCTAATAGCATAATAAATTGACATAAATCCTATAAATTTGATAATATAACTACTTGAATATCTCACTCCCGTTCTTGTATCTGCGGCAATAATATAATATCTTCGAGTTTGTCCTTTCAAATACGAATAGTCATGATAAGATAACAACCTTGCATCGTGACAGGACGATAAACCAAACGTCATGATAAGACGGTGACAAATCAGAAGCACTGATAAGGCGGTAATGACCGGCCGCACTAAGACGGCGACACTGCTAAAAACAAGAAAATATATAAATATTTGTGAAAAAACCACTTTATTAAGAGATAAACTGAAAAAAAAAAACTAAAAAAAAGTTATAGATGGAGTGATTCAAGTCAAAAATGACTGAAAATTACCCGTTCTAAATTAAATTAAGGAAGATAAGTGGCTAGAGAAGAAAGAGCAGGAAGTGGAGAAAAAAAGATTTAAATTTGAACATTAGAATTTAGAAATGTGAACTTTGACTTTAAAATTTATTTGAATAGCTTAAGTTGTTTTGTGATATTGAAATATATATTTTGATTTAAATTTGAATATCAGAATTTAGAAATGTGAACTTTGACTTTAAAATTTATTTGTGCAGACGTTTGCCAATTTGATTTTAATAGCTTAGGTTTAATTCATAGTATGAAATGAAAAAGTTGGGTAAAATATAATTTTCCTTACATATTATTTTTGTAAACAAAAGGTTGGTTGTTTATATTATAGGGCCTTTTCTAAGATATGGGATATAACCCGTTATTGGAGACTCAAATCATTGTTTGGCTACCCACCTATGTAAGATGGGAGTTGGGGGAATCCCCAAGATTATTTTTAAAGGCTACCCAACCACACAGAGTGTGGGCTCCCTTTATTTGGGGAGAATGGATTTTCTATAAATGTTCAACCACCTTAATGCCCTACTCAGTTACAAGCTTTCGTTACAAAGCTCGGCAAACAATTTCAACATCATACATTCTAATATTATCATAAATTGTTTAGTCCTTTTTCGATGTGGGATAGGTAAGTAAGTTATTTATCTCTTTAACTTTATTTGTATTTGTCAAATTAAATGTTTAATCTTCCAAATTAAAATATGCGTCATTTATGGTAAAGAGATTTTATGAAGGTATTTATTAGCTTTTATTTGGGATTAAATTATCATAAAAGTTTATTTATTAAAAGATTTATGGCATTTAGATTATTTACTTAAGGATGAACAATATTTTATAGCACACCATCTTCAATTATCCAGTTTACATGAACTTATTACAAATTTTAAAAGGATTTAAACCTTGTTACGAGCCTTTACGACCATATATATATATATATATTTGATTAAACAAAAGTAAAATTTACAATAAAACTAAAAAAACATGAATAAAACATATGGAATAGGTGATCTCTTCTTATCATTTGATCAAAGCTGTTAAATTTGACTCCAAAATTGAAACTGAATTTTCTATCATTCTCAATATAATGACTAAAGACTCACTTACTTGTAAGAGTTTTGAAAATTATAATCTAATAAATAATTTTATTTTTATTTTTTAAATTCGATTTTAAAATTTCAATTCAAGATGTTTATTTTATTTTTATTTGTTTTTAAAAAATTGAATACATCAACAATTTATTTATTATTATTTAGAGTTTTAAAATAAAAGTTAAAAATTCAAATTAAATATACATATTATTCAGTGTGCGTTATTACACTTTCTACATGATGAATATTTCAATTTGGAAGATTTTTTCTTTTTTTTTTGAATGGTTGGAAGATTATAACAAGTATAAATACCATAAATACTTAAAAATTAGAATTTAACAATACCCTAAAAAATTATTAAAAAAGAATAAAGTTAAAGAGATAAATAACTTACTTGCCTATCCCACATGGAAAAACTACTAAACAATTTAAGACAATATTAGAATCTATAATGTTGGAATTGCTTGCTAAGCTTTGTAACGAAAGCTTGTGATCAAGTGGGGCATCAAAATGGTTGAACATTAGTAGAAAACTCCATCCCAATTGATTTGGGAAACCCTATGGGTGAATAGCCTTTAGAAATAATAATCTTGGGGATTCCCATCTTACATGGATGGGTAGCCAAAAACTGATTATTATCTCCAATAACGGGGATCTCTCCCATCTTAGATAGGTGGGTAGCCAAAACATGATATTTGAGTCTCCAACAAGTCCTCAAAAAGCCCTATAAAATGAACAACCAACCTTTTGTTGGCAAACATGTTATGATAATTGGACTTTTACATTCATCCATCTTGGTAACGGGAGGCAAGGAAAATTAAATTTTATATTTTGATATTTTACCTTATTTTTACATTTCAAGACTATGAATTAAATCTTAAGCTATTAAAATAAATTTTAATGACTAAACAAATTATGTCAATATTAGAATCCATAACACCAACTTTTATAGGGTTTTGCAATGGAAGCTTGTAACCAAGTGGGGCATTAAGATGGTTGAATATTGATTAGAATTAGAATTAGAATAATCTCGAGGTTATGTTTTGGATAAGTAGTCAAAATTTTGGGAATTAAAGGTATGTTTGGTTCCTATTTTTGAAATTTGTTTTAAAAAAGAACACAATTTTGGTGTTCTCTCAAACCTATTCTTATTCATTAAATTTAGTGTTTTCTATGTTTTTTATGTTTTTTAGAACAAAAAACTGGGAATCAAACTGTTATTCTTGTTTTCCTTGCTTTTTAGAATAAAAAATAGTTTTCAAAAACCGTAAACAAACACGTCTTAAAACTCTTTGAAGATCTTCCATTCTAAATAGGAGTAACCAAAGTTGAAAATAAATTTTAACTTTGTCAATATTTTAAGTTTTACATAAATTTATATTATACCGTAGGAAAATATTATTTGTCACGTTTGATAATGGTTGTTTACGGCCAAGTGGAGTGTTAAGATGATGGAATATTAACATTTATAGAGGACATATAGAAATTAGCAAACAAATTTTTTATTGAAAAGAAAATTATATACTTAAACTGAATTTTTTATTTTTATGTTTTTCATTGACCTTTTTAATTTAGACTATGATTAAAATAAAAAGCTATTAAAATATATTTTACCGTCAAAATTCAGGTTTGCCTTTGTTTTTTTTTTTTTTTCATGTGTTATCCTCGACTTATTCTGGGAGATTAGTTGTGTCATCCATATTAACTGTTTGTGAAGTTTCACGTTTAAGATGACAGAGTTCTTCGATAAAGTCATCATATCAAATTTTGTTCTTTAATATCTTGCATATAGAATCTTAAATCTTTGCGTCATCCTTTAAAGTTTTTAGCATTTTATTCTATGTTTAAATAAAGTTATAAAAATTTAATTAAAAATATATATTTAAATATGAAAAATAATCTTTCCATGCATATTTATGAATGGAAAAATAAAAAATTTTCAAAAAGTTAACCCAATTTATTTTTTCCTAACGAGTTCCAAATATTAGTTTAACTTTATTTGAATTATTTTTTCCGGAAAGGCAAAGGAATTAGCAACTTCTCCATTATTGTAAAATTTTTTTTTTTGGGAGGTAAAAAAAACCTAAAATTATTGAGGTGAGATAAAATGGAAGAAAAGAAAAGCAACTCCTATTTACGGTATATATTTTAAATAAGGATAAGATAATATATGACAAGTTAATCTACCTAAGAACATGTCATATTTGTTATTTGAAGATAAATTTTCTATCATTTTAAAAGTTAATGTGTCAACATTTCCAAAATAGAAAAATGAAAAAATTAATACTATATTTATATAATCTACCCTTTTAAAATAACTTTCAAAGAATCTTATTTTAAGTTTATCTTTTACAATGCTAATAATTATTTTTATTTTTATTTTTTATTTGATTTAAAAACTAAATCCAAGACATATTAGTTTTGTAAAATTAAATATACTAAAATTTTTTTCTCTAAAGGAATATATATATATATATATATATATATATATATATATATATATATATATATATATATATATTAAAATTTATATATTTATTAGTTATAGGTTGTTTGAATAAAGTCGGGAAGCTAAGCAAATTATATATATATTGTTTGGATAAATGAATCTTTATCCTTACTAAAATTGATGCATTTTATCCCTTATTATGTAATATATATATATATATATATATATATATATATATATATATATATATATATATATATATATATATATATATATATATATATATATATATACGTGATAATATTATTATTGGTTAAAATAATTTTAGTTCCAATGTATAAAATTGTTCCTTTGATTCTCCTCCCCTCCCTTTGCCTTTCCTTTTTAAACTTTGGGTGGTGTTTAGGCATGATGGGCAAATTCATAACAAATATTAGTGCATAAATTTGAGAAATAAAACTTTTATAGGAAAATTTAAAAGGAATAAATTACGGATAAATATATTTATTTGCTTGTTCCACATGTCGAAAAATGACTAAACAATTTAAGACAATATAGAATTTATAATGTTAGAATTGTTCGCCGGGCTTTGTAGCAGCTTGTAACCCGAGTGGGGCATCAAAGTGGTTGAATATTTGTAGAAACTCCGTCCCGATTGATTTGGGAAACCACATGGGTGGATAGCCTTGAAATATTAATCTTGGGGATTCCATCTTACATGGGTGGTGCTATAGGCGATTATTATCCCAAATAGCAGGGATCTCTCCCATCTTACATAGGTGGGTAGCAGAAACATGATATTTGAGTCCTCGACAAGTCCTCAGGCCTATAAAATGAACAACCAACTTTTTGTGTTGGCAAACATATTATGATAATTGGACTCTTGAAGTAGCGGAGGCAAAGAAAAAGTCAAATTTGATATTTTAACAACTTTTACATTTACTATGAATAAAAATCTTAAGCTAATATAAATTTTAATGACTAAATGAATTATGTCAATATTAGAATCTATAACACCAACTTTTATAGAGTTTTGCAATGGAAGCTTGTAACCAAGTGGGGCATTAAGGTGGTTGAATATGGATTAGAATATGAATAATCTCCGGGTAATAAGAACACCTATTATGGGTAGGTAGTCAAAATTTTGGGAATTAAGGGTAATTTTGGTTCCTATGTTTGAAAAATGTTTTAAGTGTTTTCTATTTTCTTTATGTTTTTTAGAACAAAAACCTGGAACCAAACTGTTCTCTGTGTTTGTTTATTTTTTTGGTTTTTTTAGAATAAAAAATAGGTTTCAAAAGAGTAAACGAAGCAGATCCTAAAACTCTTTGTAGACCTTCCATTCTAAATAAGGGAGTAGCAGAAATTTGGGATTTTGGTCTTTAGAATCATTCCTAAAGGCCTTATAATATAAACAACCAACCTTTTGTTGTGAAAATAAATTTTATCTATGTTATCTTTGTTAATATTTTAAGTTTGTCACAATTTTACATTATATTGTAGGAAAAAATTATTTGTCATGTTTGAGTCCTTTGTGGCGGTGTCTTGTGTCTGTACCATTTGGGTCATTGTTCATGGACAACGTTCCTGACATTCATGGAGTCTTATTCAAAAAAATGACCCCTTGAAAATTGGGGCGTCACACACCTTATGCATGAGATCCATGAATGCCACTGGAGCATTCATAAATTCGAATGGCATCACTTATGAACTTCCAGTTGTCCATCTAGGAGTCTTGAATGCGAGTCTTAGGGATATACGCCTCTACAACCTTGTGATTGTAGCGAGGTGCGAAGATGCATCTTGGAGTAAACCGGCGCCCCTCTCGGTTGATGAATAAATCATCGATCCTCGGCAAGGGTACCTATTCTTGATAGTAACCCTATTCAGCGATAATCATGCGGGCGGGGGTCTTGTCTTTCTTCTTGGCATAAAACAGATTTGGGTGAAGTGTTCGGTCTAATAAAACCCATGTCTAACAATTTACCTTAGTGGACCTTGGGTTTCTGCAACTCAACAGGAACCATTCTATGTGGAGTCATCGAAATAGGTGATGTACCAAGGTGCAACTCAATAGTGAAGTCTACATTCCTATGTGGAGGTAATACCTGTAGTTCATTCGGAAAAACGTCCTCATACTCCTGAAACCACAGAGGTAGACTAAGCTCTTGTCTCATCTCGTTCTCAGTAAGCTTGCTAGCGACTCATCAAGCTGCTCATACCATCTAGGAATCATTACCTGGCTGTGTGACACCCAAAACCAAGTGCATTTATTGTAGTCAACCGCGAAAAACTTATGGATGTCGGATAACCAGATACCACTTTGTTGTATCCTTCTGAGACATAATTTTAAAAAAAAAAATCGAGACAAAGTCTCCCTTTTACGGGAGCTACACTTAATCTGTCACGTAGGACATATAATAACATGACCATCAGGGACCCGATATAACTTCGATGACCTCCACACGGGATTATTTATGAGTAAAAGTGGCTCAGTAAGACCCGTTTATCCATACTCATTTAAAAAATACAAAAATTATATTTAAAAGCGAACCAATAAGAATTTAATTACAATTATTTTTACACATAATACAAACTAGAACTAGTTTGTTCGAAGCATCTTTACAAAATGAATACAAAAGCCACAACGGCTTTCTTCTGTGACCTCAGTGAGCATGGTCATGTTGTATTCCACTGTACATGAAATGGGGTCCCAGTAAAGGGTGAGCTACGCGATCAAACTTCCTCTGAGCTACTCCCCACTAAGTGCACTTACGATGGTCATGTTCATAATTCACATTCACATTCCTAAGTAAAAACATAAAATTTCTACTATGGAATCCCCTCTGGGCCATGAAATGAGATGAGACTTACATGACACCCATCCGGGGTCACGGCCAGCTGACACAGCCGACTGCGGAAACCGATTGGTGTCGGGTAACCCGACGTCACACCATCATGTCCCATTTATCGGGATCCATAATTTAACAAATAGGACATAATTCTCCTGCGGCGCAGGAAGCTCTATCAATACAACATGTAGGAACAATACATCCACTAACCCCTGTCTGGGATTAATATACCACACCAAGTCATTCATGAGTCATAGCGAGCCGCTCGACCCGTTCGAGCCGTACCACGAATACTATACATACAATTATGTATTGATATGTTAGTAAAGAGTTCAATTATACATTCTTACTCTGAAATGATATATTAAAATTGATTGTTCTAATATACATATACAAAATATGGTCCAAAGCCACATTCGGTCTTCTTCATATGTGCGGTCCCAGTGCGGGTCGACACCACACGACCTATGCACGAAGAGGGGGTCCCACGACTAGGTGAGCCCAAAGCCGTGGTGATAATCTCTTACAAGGGTTACTCCCCACCTAAGTGCTCACACAATGATCAAACCAACCAATACACATCTAAGTGAAAATGTCTACATGAATGTCGGATGTCATGCATGGAATGTCTTCATGCCCATATCTCGAGTCACTCACCGACTCCCTCACACATGCATATGCCAAGTATACACATGGCACCATATGAGGCATTGTATGGGAGGCCATGTAGATCACCGTTATGTTGGACCGAGGTGGGAGAGCGCTTCATCACGGGTCCTGATATGATTAAAGACACCTCCGAGAAGGTGATCTTGATACGACAGCGTCTTCTCACGGCTCAGAGCCGGCAAGAGAGTTAGGCAGATGTACGACGTCGACCCTTAGAGTTCGAGGTTGGAGATCACGTCTTCTTGAAGGTGATGCCTAAGAGAGGAGTGGTCGGGTTCGGTGGCGCGGAAGGCTATCGCCCTAGGTTGATGGACCTTCGAGATACTCGAGAGGTGGAAACCTTTATAACATCTTGGGTTGGCTGCAGCCCAACATGTGTAGTGGATTGAGGAGGGTGGGGTTGACAGATGGGACCTTCGGGGAGGGACGGTGTGGTATGGATAGGCTGGGAGGCCGAGGTAGCAGCGGGCCGTGAGGCTGAGGTGTTATGGAAGCACGGTGGAGTAAGAATTGGCGTGGGACGTACATGGGTTAGTCGTTTAATATTTAAATGACTAGTTTACATGCATGGTAGAGTGCACGTTGCTTATGCATGTGAGTTGTTGTGATTGTCCTGAATTTCGGGACGAAATTCTTTTTAAGGAGGGGAGAATGTAAGATCCGAGAAAATTCCAATTTATGGAAAAAAGGTAAAATCGTAATTTTGTTAAAAATTCTGAAATTTATTCTCTAGATCTCGGATGGAAAAATGGATTTCACCGTTGGAATCGTCTTGCGAAATCTAGCTACCATGTCAAATTTCGTTGAATTAGGAACAATCGAATTTACCACGTTTTCAAGACATCGAGAAGTTTTCGGAGTCTTAGAAAAACGACTTGCGATGTGACAAAGTCATATAACATGTACTCATGTTACACATGGTGCATGGGTAGAGATGATGGAAATGGACGGTAGAGATAGGTGCGAATGTTGAGAAAATCAAAGCTTCGGGGACATAATGAATTCATTATTTAAATTACTAAATGACAAGGACAAAGTAGTGAATAGGGCCAGTCTCTCCTACCTTAAGAAGAAAAGAAGAAAAGCGTGAGAAGCAAAGAATTAGATCGATGTGGAGTTTCTTTGGTTTTAATTGAAGAACATCCCACTTCTCTCTGGGTTGTAGGCGATCCAGTCGAAATTCGTCGAGACCGAAGAGAATCGCTGCATGCATCGAGAATTTAGGTGGGTTCCGGTTTAGGAGTTTTGACAAACTCCAGGTGAGGTAGGATTTATCACTTAGGTTTACACTTTATTTAAGTGTTTTATAATGTTCGGTTGGATTGAGTAGTGAAGGGCCGTTTGATGGGACCGAAAACATGGGGCCAGGGGTTAGTAGAATTTGAATCTCGTTTTGGTGATTAGTCCTTTGTTTGGAGCGCTAGAAATTGGGTTTTTATGCAATAAATTTTTGTTTTGTGTGTATGGTCAGGAATGGCCATACAAATTCGATTCTGAAGGCAGATGTAAAGTGGGTTTGCCAGGTGGGCTGACCCACTTGCTCTGTTTGGGACTATAAAAACAGTCCTAGTTTGAATGAAATGGACCATAAATGTCCATGTGTTTTGGAATTGGAATTGTTTGATGTGAGTGGCTTGAGTTGATTAATTAAAGAAATTAATAGGTTAATGCTTGATGTGTGCTTATGATGCCATAATTATATAGAATATAATTGTGGGTGTGGGTAGCTAGACGGAATTGTGTTTGCTTCCAGTGGCTTGGAATTTTGGTGATGGGTTGATATTGTTGAATTACATGTGGGTGTGTGTAAGTGGATATATGCATAATTGATATAATTGTATATATTGTGTGAAATGGCATAATGCATTTCATATGCCCAGGGTAACTGAAATTGGGGGTGAGTGCATGACATGAAAAATTGAAAGAAAAACGAAAACGTTTTTGAAAGGAATTTCACAGGATGAATTTACGGAGAATGGGGTTGGGAGACGGTCCAACAGATCATTTCGGATGAGGACCATGACTGTTTCGGAAGGTTCTCCAACACATTCACCTCGGAGGGTAGTCCCATATTTTTGCCGATACTTCGGTAGTATAGTTTCGAAAACAACAAGAATTGTTTTAAAAGATGTTTTCTCAAACGAGGCTTAGCGAGTGTGAAGTCGGTGAGGACTCGGGGTGTGAGTTGATCATGTAGACATTCAAGTAGGATCACGCATGTACTTGAATGTGTGTTTTCATTTAGACATTGCATATGCGCAGGTGGAAGTAACCCGTTTAGGGTGATTCCCGCTATTGGGCGTGCTTCATACTGTCGAGAGAATTATATTATTTCAGGTACAGGGAGCGCACGAGGAGACGTCTCATCTTAGAGGCCGAGTTTGAGAAGAAAGTCGGGTTGTGGCTTTGGTGTTTTAGTTGGATACATGTATTAGAATGTTTTAAACTTTTAATATGTATTGTATAAGAGTAGACTTTTAACTCTTGAAAACATGATATATAGTTGATGTATGATGATGGGTATTGTAGTATGGGCCTGGAGGCTAGTTTTTTGTCATATATATCTTCGATGTTGATGTTGGAACAGGTTTGTTCTTGGGTAGAGCTCAGGTACAAAGGGGCTGTAGATTTTCGTGAGAGAGGTCGAGGTCACCCAGGCCTTCGATGTTCCGTAGGGTTGACGGTGCTTGATGGACCCACAGGATTTGGGCGTCACACGAGTGTGACGGCAGATCACTTGGTAGTACTAATGACTTGCATATCGAGCCTTTACTAGCTCACCGGTACCCGATGCAAATCGATGAACCTTAATCGAGTCAATCGGAAGACTCCTCTCCACCTGACTGAGTGCTTTATGATAAGCGTGTGTCTTATTTTGAGCAACATAACTTTTTTGGATTACACCACGGGTCTCTTACACCCGTGTTCCGGGCTTTTCACTGAGGATTACAACCCCCTTCTTGCTCAGTTCAAACATTATTATATTTTAATTTATGCTTTGAGCGAGTGAGTCATTATTAAACGTCGTCAAATGCAGGCTCACCACTCATTCATCAACACTGATGAGGGATGACCATACCCTTGCACACACACCCAATATGTTGATGTCCCTATGCATATGCAATGCAAGTATGCTAGATAGTATTACATGTCTCATTTCCAATTTATGGCTAATAATTTTCATTCATCATGTCAACATATCTAAATAAGTCCATATTGACATCCCTGGCTAGATTGCAATCGATTAACGACTTACTTTAACCTCTTAGGCTAATTGTGACATATCATGTCCCACGAAGTAGCCTCTGACAACCATGTAATGGCCTCATTCACATACAATAACGAGTCACCCAATTATCAAGCAATGACACACAACAGTGTATTTCATTCAACATGTCATTCGATACTCAAGTGATTAGTACACTTAGTGCAATGTCGATTTTCGGAAAATACATGAGCCTGACATGCCATTCACGAATGAAATGGTCAATTTTATACTCAAAGTGCTTTCCATAGAGTCCAAGAACGTGCGAATCGGAGTTCGGATGAGGTGGCCGTCCAAACTTAGAGGCCTCACATGAATAGTTAGATCCAGCCGGACAGACTTTCACCTAGCCAGAGACGGACTGGCCGGGAACAGGCACAGCGGATAGACTTTTTCGAACCAAACCTAAGGCGAGACCAGGACCCTAGATTTAGACCAGGGAAACCCCAGCCCGAAACCGGACCTGGCCCAGGACGGACTTTGTAGGATAGACCTCTTAGTGTAAACCTAGTCGGACAAACCTAGTAGGACCAATTCTTGAACAAACCTAATTAGAGACAAACCTGGCCAAGATAAACTTTCCACTTAGGTTGTTCAGGCTAAATGGATATAACGAGTACATAGAGTGGAATTTGGGTAATTCAAAAGCTTAACATCAAGTTCAACGATGTGGCTACAGTGAAGACACATGGCCAAATTCCTTGTTTCCCCGAAAACCGGTCTAAAGTTCGGTAATAGGTAGGATCAAACTAGAGGCGGCTTCCCGTAGTTCAAAATCTGACGAACTATCCCCTTGGAAACGAGAGACACAACTGCGACCAGCAAGATAAAAATATCAAAGTAGGAGAAGGCCTACCTCTTGGAAGCCGCAGTTGCTATAGGAAGTCCGTGGACACTTCTAAGCGAAACCCTTGATTTCACAGAACTCTTCACTTGATCTCGCGACATCTCATGTTTTTGGTACCAGCGCGTGGCCTTTGTCGACGAGATGATCTTTAGTGCTGCTTAGAAGCAGAAAGCAGGCCCACGATCTCTATGGTCGTAAAAAGAGTTGGAGCTTCTCATCCCTCTTTCTCTAACTTCTCTATTTTCTCTTTCTTTTTTCCCTCCCTTTCTTCTTCTCCTCCCCACCCAGGTGTTTAGTCGAAGTCAAGTGGGAGGCCTCATCTTGCCACATGTCACTCTCCTATTGGTTCCTTTGGATTTCCTTATCGTCTTATCCATAATTTTGGATTTCCTTCCTATCAAGTTGTGACACATGGCCACTCCTTGGTCTTTGACCATCTCTCCATTTTTACATGGCTCATTGTGAGCCATCCAAAGATGTGAGAGTGTCGCGTACCCTCGGGGTGCCTCGAAAAGCGAAATCAGACAATCTTGATCGACGAAATTTGATTGGGTGTGGGTTTTGAGACTCAATTCAGCCGTTGGAGTCCAGTTTACCATAATCAGAGATCTAGAAAGATTTCGGTTTTCGGTAAAGTATTGTTTTACCCTTTCTCGAAAAATTGATTTTCTCGGGTTCTGAGCTTCGATCATGTACCATGCACCAGAGTCATGCAGACTCCCTCTTACCCAAACCCTTATCGACTCTGCACACCATGCGTGTCAAAGTGTGATAAACCCATCATTGTTGATTACATCCAATGATCAGTTCTGACAATTCATTTGTTTTCCAAATCAAAAGTTTTGGATGTTACACCTCGATGATCATTTATATTCAAAATCATATGTCTTTTTATGGGTAGCCAATTTCGGGGTCTCACTGCGGAAGCTGTAAGCTATACACTGTGAGCTTTCTTAGTTGGACACATATGTATAACCAAAATAACGGGACTTTCACCCAGATGGAGTATCTATCCTACTTTGCTGTGCGACACATTTCATTTCATGTCTGGCCGTGCAGCCACAATTTGGGCGCGTTGTCCCTTTAATATCGAGCCCACCCTGTCGAGCATCAAACGCTGATGTTAATTATAACCATGCACTCACACCCATTTCATGCGATGTCCTCATGCATATGCATTGCGATGTGCCATTTCATGCCTATACCATGTCACATATGATGAATGCTATATGGACAACTCTACTTATGCATATCACCATACATCATGGACAATTATATCAATCAACATAAAATTTCCAAACGATCACACATTTCATGTCAACATATTTGCACACACATATATCAACATCAACAAGTCATCACCAATCAAGCAATGTCATGCGCTTTATTCTCTAGGCCAATTGTGACATAAAATGTCACATAGCCTCTGAGCAAACCATCGCATTGGCCTTATCCATACGAACTCATCACGTATCAATACATTGGGAATGAGCATATTGACCTTCAATTAATTACCACGACATGTAAACTCCAAACTCAAGCAATGACAACTTGATCCTCAAGACCGATTATGGCATAGAGATTCCCTAAAATTCCAGCAAGCTATAATAGACCATGGAATAGTTAGAATTTCCAGGTTAAGAAACTAGTCCCAAAGCACGAGACCTGGCTCCAGTAGTAGCCTAAGTTATGATCCCGGGAAATGGACCATAGCAGAGGCATGCAAGTCCAATTTTGGTGATTTAAAGCCTACATCAAGTTTCACAGGATGCAACAATTTCCATGGAAAAACTAGGTCAAAAAATTCCCATTTTCCAAACCAGAAATCAGTCCCAAACTTTGGACAGTGCATGGGGTCAAAACAAGGAAGCCTATGGTAGTCCTAGAAAATGGATCATAACTGGAGTTATAGGGTCCAATTTGGGTGCTTCAAAAACTTAACATCAAGTTCACAATTTCAGCTACAATTTCTATGTAGGACACTAATCCATATTCCTATTATTCCCAACCGAAAATAAATCCCGAAAACCTAGACACAAGCAGTCAACACTACGAAAAACCAAATTAGAAATGGCCAAATCAGGTTTCTAATTCCGTAGCTATTTGCAAATAGCGACGGAATTAGAAGCGGAAATATTCCGTTTCAAAAAGGCTCCTTTCTAAATTTTAGAAACAGAATTTGCGTGTCCGTTTCTAATTTTTGCGACGGAAAAATTCCATTTCTAAACATAGCGATGGAATAGAAACTCTATTTCCATTTTTAAATGTGCAAAATAGAAAGGGAATTTTCGTTTCTCATCCGATACTAAAATAGCGACGGAATAGAAACGCTATTTCCATTTCCTAAACCAAAATAGATTAGTTTCTAACTTGGAAGTGATACTAAATAACGACGGATAGGTTTTCACGACAAGGTAGGCGAGATTTTTCGTTTCTATATTGCCAGCAAATATTTAGTTTCTAAATGAGACGGATGTTCAGTTTCAATTTTGCGACATTAGAAACTGAGGAAATAGAAGCAGACATTTCGTTTACGAAATAGAAAATTGTTCAATTATACAAAATAAAAGCGGTTGAAAGGAACTTGGTTGCTAAAAATAGAAAGCAGGAAATAGTATGTTTCTATTTTGTTGGAATTTGGCTTAGATTAGAAACGGATTTTCATCGCTATTTAGAAAATATCCATTTCAATACTAGCAATTTTCACCCCAAATTTTTTAATAATTTATTAAATTGTTTATTTTTGGTACGGAACAAATATTTTATTAATTACGCTTTTTTGGACAAAAAAAATTCATTTAAAAATAAGTTTAAATACACCCATCTTAATATTTTTCATATTACATATATAAATTCCAATAACATACAACAAACTTTAATCATCTATATTGCATATAGATTACATACATAATATGCAATATTACACAACAAAGTTTAACGCAACAATGTTTAATAAAATAAAAAAATCTATCACTCAGAGTCAGTATGAGTAGTAGATGTGGATGGATCTTCTGCTAAAAGTTGATAAATAGATGAAACACAATTTAACACTCATAATTTTGCTCCAGTGTAAAATCTTGTTTGCATTTCATCATCTCTTTTGGAGTCTTTCTTTCTTCTATTTTTCATCTCTTCAATTTGTTTTGCAGCTCTCCATTCCTTGGTGTATCTCTTCATTCTTCTGTTGTATCTCTTCATTTTTTCAAATTTTCTTGAATTTCCAATTGAGCAACATCAATCTCTGGAGCCTCTATAGATTCTTCTGTCAATTGAGAAAGCGATTGCAACATAATTCTCTGCAGCTTCCTCTGATTTTATATCTGATAATATATAGTATATTAGTTAAAAAAAAACATACAAAAAAAAAAAACAAACAAACACAAGTGCGCCATATCCTATAATTTGTATTTAAAAAGTAAAAATACTATTATAATTCACATAGGAAGACAACAATTATATTTTCCATCACATATATTACCAATTGTGTTGTCCGCTTGGAATTCTAGCCGGTTCGGGTGATTTGACGTCAAGGTTTCTTAGAGTTACACGAGTCACACCTATTCTAATTGACCAAATCAATCGATAGTCTAAATTTTCTAATAAATTAATATCTAGTATGGAATAAATTTATTAAGTAACCACTAAGGAAAAAGTTAATCAATAGCGGTTAATGCGAAGAGTTATAATGACACTTCCCTAAAACGTCATGGTGTAGACTGACATTGTATCTATTGGGCAACAATGTCGCTTCTAATAAGCATCATTTTTAATAACATTAATAATGACATTCCTAAAAAGCATCATCTGCTGGAACAATTTTCAAAATTAAAAATTTACCATAAAAATGACATAAGAAGGGGTCATTGTTAATATATGAAAAGGGGATTCCCTTCACCTTATAGGATGAACATACCATCTTCGTCGTGATACTCGAAATACGAAATCACCCTTTATTGAAGACTCAGTGAAATGCATGCACCTGAAGAATACTTAATCAAGCAAATTAATTAAAGAGAACTTACAAAAAAAAAAATCATTATGGACATTCATAACCTGACATTCCATCATAATCACTATCCCATTTCTTCACATCATGGAAAAAAAATTACAATCGAAAAACCCTATCCATTAATAGCGAATAAGAAGAGCACTACAGGTAGAATAAGATGACCGATTGAAGAAATGAAGCAGCAATTAAAACATGGCTTACAAAACTAGCACCAAAATGACATTTAAATTTTATTTTTCATCAAAACAAAAGCTTCAAACTTAAAACCCATAAGCATAAAATGTTTTAATTATGGAAACAAAAATTCAAACTCAAATGACTAGCATCAGCTTTGAAACCTCAGCGCCATTTAAAATAAGAGCTTCAAATTCAAAGCTCAAAAGAAAAAAACAAGTGCGCCTTCCCCTATCAAAAAAAACCTAAAAAAACATAATTCTAAAAACCAACCTTGTAATTCAACGACTCAATATTATATTACAAACCCCCTCAACAAAGAGCAACAACATAAGAGCAACAAAATTTAGCCGCCAAAGAAAAAAAATATAAGTTATTGTTTGAAGGGGATGTGTACATAGACCAAACAATGCCATGTCTTCTTGTCTGGTTTCACCTCAGTTTGTGATGAAGTAATAGTTTATAAATATCAAGAAGTTTAGAATGAAATTAAGAAGGTGTGGATTCTTAAAGAGAATTAGGTAATCCAGTGAACAAAGGGATGGTTAGATTTGGAAACAAATGCTTTGTAATTATAAAAGTGGGTATGTTATCACCTTGAAAGTCATTCTAGTGGGCACACAGAAAGCCATTCCCGATGGCTTGCCATTGAAATGAGTAACATCTTGCAATTTCTTTACATAGCAGCTATATATATTCTTATTTATAATACCCAAAATAGTATTAGTCGAATCGCTTGGATCGCAGGTCATTTTAATAACGATCTTGCTATCGATAATGTTGAAGGCGGCTCTTGCCACCTCTCAATCGCCATTGTTGGTCAGTGACAAGCTTTTGTGTCGTTAAATCACATAGGACCATAAACTAATAAGAAATCATCACCCGGTATACAAGAAAAAATAAAATAAATAACACCCACTAACCGGTGACATGGCCAGCCTTTGCATCTTCTTGGTGTATTTCCCACCCTACTTGAAGTAAAATCCTCGATTATCGACACCTAACCAACTTTCCACTTTTTCAATTTCTTGCTCTTTCTTATCCTTCATTGCATCGAATCTAAAAGCATCCGCAGTTACTTGTATCTTATTATAGCTAACACACCCAATACCTTGGATGTATATTGCATCCAAAGCTAAAATCATGATTAGTAATTATCTCATTATAGCTAATTCACAAAATACCTTGAATGTGTATTATAAAGAAATACCTTGAAAGTATTCTATCAGCTCCCTGTGCATAACTGAAAAATGTGAAACAATTTATTGAATCCCTTCATGAGAGGAAACAACATAGAAACACACCAGTATCGGTATAATGAACATCCAGAAATTTTTTCAACATGATAGTAAGACAGAAACATTACCAATTTGTGAAGGAAGAAATGGCTGACCAAATCCAAATTGATGATTGAATAATTACCAGTTTAAAGAATAAAATAAAGCCACCATGAATGCTTACTCCATTACAATGTAGACATTATCATGGTCTTCATAAGCATCATAGAATTGTACTAGATTGTTGTGCCCAGTGAGAGCTCTCAATATTTTCACTTCCCTTCTCACATCCTCAATGGCAATGGCTGTAGTCATCTAGCAACAGAAGGATACCCACATTCAGCGAAAACAAAAACAAAAACTGCTAATATATAAATATACATATTCTTTGGTAAAATTGAGTGAAGCGATGAAGCCGCTAAACACCATCAAAATCTAAGTAACAAGTGACGGAAAAACCAGATTTTCCGGAAATAAAAAAGAACCAAATGGACTTTAACAACTCTTATCGGTGTCCAGTAGTGAACCCTTCTACCATTAGCTCTCTATTATGGTATTTAAAGCTTTATACTTCTTTCCTTTCCCACTTGACTACTTTTGCCATTTCTCCAAACCTTTCTTATGAAGTTAAAAATCTGT
Organism: Tetrastigma voinierianum; assembly: GCA_016808115.1. NCBI lineage: Eukaryota > Viridiplantae > Streptophyta > Magnoliopsida > Vitales > Vitaceae > Tetrastigma > Tetrastigma voinierianum. The sequence continues at coordinate 137,517 of JAEQBH010000546.1, read as the reverse complement.
CAGTGCTTCGAATAAAGTGCGAGCTGAAATGAGCCCGTGTTCTTCAATCAAAGTGCATAAAAAAATGCAATATTTTGCCGCGTAATTATCTAAAAATTAAATATTATAATTATTGTTTTCGTTAAAATTTTCTACCCTTATATAGTCTACATAATATTCAAACTATTCGGAGTCAAGGATGTGAAAGCGGTCGGTCGAGATCATTCGTTGTCAATAAAGCGAGTAAGTCGCATAAATTAACCAACTGATGGAACCTGACGAATATAAAACTCGGAACTTGCCTAACCTTGGCTTTCGGGGGTAACATGTTGACCCTTAAGCTCACCCTTTTAGAAAAACTCGTTTGAGCAGGTGTACCCCAGCCCTCTCCAAACCTCTTTGATATCATACTTATTCCCCAATGCTTCAAAAAAGCGAGCTTTTATCGCCCGCCACTCCATCAGTTGCCTCATTCCCCTCAATTATAAGCGCCTCATTTGGCTTCCTTGTGGCCCTTAGATCAGGGTTCGTTGACTACCGTCGACCGTGGCTGTGAATGTCGGATGACTGGAGCATTTCTCACGAGGAATCGAATGAGTCTCCCATGCGGGAGCTCTACCCAAATCACATCACACGTATATAACCTATCCCGATCAACATCAATGACACGAGGGTCTCATATCTGAGCTATCTGATCGTGACCTCTTAGGCCCACTGCATTTTTACACTCACAACCTATATTCCATCACATCGATATAATAGTAACATGAGTAAACGATACCTAGCCCGTAAAACCATACTCATAAACATGTCGACTATGTATCCTTAGTTACGAGTTAATTATTTACTCTTACACGACATATATTAAAATTCTAGAATTCTAATACATGTATACAAAAGCGATGCAAGCCACACCAGGCTTTCTTCTAAAGCGATCTCACGATAATAGTCTCGTGCGCTCCCTGTACATGAAAATATGTTCCCTCGACAGGGTGAGCTAATGCTTTCGATAATTAGAATCACCATAATGGGCTACTCTCCACCCTAAGTGCATATCTGATACTCCAAGTAAACACACATTCAAAGCAAATGCATGATCCCTGCCAGATAATCTGGCCAGAAGTCGTCTCATATCCAGGAGTCCTCCTAGGCTCCCTATTTCACCTGAATACGTTTGAGAACCTTGGTTTTTATTTGTTTGTGAACAGCCACTCAGATGTATATATCGATTGGGTGGAAACTCAGGCGATTGATATTATATATGGACTACACTCAGATGTGTATATCAATTGGTAGTCTCAGGCCGATTGATATTATGTTTGGATACCTTGATATTTATTATTTTTAGACAACCCTCCGAACCATTTTCTCAAGAATTACCTCATGCACTCACTCCTATCGTCCTAAGGTGCCCTAGTGCATATGGAATGCATAATGCCAATTCCATTTCAATTCTATAACACATGCAAATATATAATTATGCATATATTCACATAATTTAAATCACACAAACATGTCATGTAATTTCACCATCAATTACATCAAAATTAGCTCACGTGGGCTAATGATCAAACTGAGCAATTCGATTTAAATTACTTAACCAAACACATTATTTCACAAGTATTTTAGTGAACCTTATTCTGGAATTAGTGAAACCACTGAAGTTACTATTCTGAAAAATCATAATCGGCGGTTCACTTTTTGTGAACCGAATTTCTGACCATTGCAGATTTCATACATACAACACCATTCAATACACTTTAATTTCCAACATACCCATCACAAGCGGTCCGTAGGCGCCGCGAGTACATCCCATTTGAGTTGCAAAATTGTAACAATTCGGTCCCAAGATTTGAGACCAGATGAAACTGACCCATCCTTGTTATAAATTCAACTCAAACATTAACAAAGTACTTAAATAAAGAATAAAACCCAAGTAGGAAGAAACCCCTACCTTTCGGAGTTTGTCAAAACTCCTTAAATCCGGTACCCACGCAAAGCCCTCTCCGCGTAGAGCAGCTTTCCTTCTTGTCCCGAAGACTACCGACGGTCGGATCTCCTACAATCCTAGAGAGGAGTCTCTCTCTCTCTCACTAGAAAAACATATCTGAACCTATTGCATCCCTCTCCTTTCTTTCTCACGTTTTTGGCTTCTTTTTGAATGGGAGAAGCGACATATATACTATTTGTCTTTTCCTTAACAATTTCAATAATGACCATTATGTCCCTTCTTTCCCCAGTTTTGTCACTCGGCACTATCTTGGCCGTCCATTTTCATCATTTCTCTACTCATGCCACTTATGGTACATGTTATGTGATTTTGTTACATCAAATGTTGTTTCTTGCACCGTTGAGATGCCTCGACGTGTCAACTCAGGCCGGTCTCGAAATTCGTGAAATTAAGCGATGCTAAGCTGAGATTTCTCGAAGGCGATTCGATGGTGAAATCGGTTTCGGTAAATCGAATCCAAGAATAAATTTGATTTTTAGCAAAAATTACAATTGAAATTATGCTTTTGCCCTTTTTCCAGTGGAATTTCATAGGTCTTAAATCAGCGAGTCGTGTCGTCGGCGACGGCACATTATGCTTAGCGACGACGGAGGTGGAAAGGGCGGCAAGAAAGCGCCGGGTGGATTTGGGCTGGTATGCTTGGAGATCTGTAAGACTCTTAGAAGGTAGTGTCTTCGGACTCGGTATGAGAGGGAAAAAGGTGATTTCTTGACCTCCACCCTTCTCCTTCGATTCTGGGGTTTCTCCATTTGACAACAATAAGCGACCCTGGCGGCCTGGTCATTGTCTTTGGCGACAACCTCATCCTTCCCTCTGGGACACGGCGGGGCTCGGGGAGGGCTTGGAATTGCAGAGACCCATTTTCTACCTCCCAGGAAATCGAGCACACCTGAAAAAAAAAGAAATCCGATCTGGGTTGCCAGTAACCTGCAGAAGATCCACTTGTGGGTTTTTACTTTTAGAAATGGGGGAAAGTGTAAGAACTTAGAAATTCAATTTACGGAAAAATGGCAAAATCGAATTTCGGTTACAAATTGTAATTTTGATTAAAAATCTAAGAATTTATTCTCTAGATCTTGGATAATGATGGATTACTGCCGTTGGAATATCTCGCTGAAAATCTAGCTAACGCGTCAGTCGAACATTTGGAATTTGTTTTTTGAGGCATTGCGTTTCGGTCTTAGTAAAGCGATTTTGATCTCGATTAAAGTCCTGAGAACACGTACTTATGTGCCATAGGTGGCATGGTAGAGAAATGATGAAAATGCGGCCGGGCATAGTCTTGAATGCTTGGGAAACATAAATGTCATTTTGGAAAGTTTAATGAAGTGAATGAGACAAAGGCAAATGGTGCGGCTTCTTTAACTTCAAGGGGAGGACTGACGTGAAATGGGGGATGCGAGGAATAACAGTGCCTTTTTTTTTGGGAGAGAGAGCTCCTCTGCTCTAGAATGGAGTATGGAAGATCGGAATGAATTAAACATCATCGACAGAAAGGAGGACCTTTCCCCACACGAAGGAGCTTGCGTGGTACCCAGCCAGGTTTCGACAAGCTTCTTGAGTGAGTAGGGTTTCTCCACACCACAGGTTTTATTCTTTAGTTTAAGCATATGTTGTGAGATGTTTGAGTTGAATGAACGTGTGGCCGCTGACTCGATCCTGCTGTGGGACCAGAATTGTTTAATTTATGGAACCCGAATTTGGTGTCTAAAATTAGACATCACGCGAGTGTTGGGTGTTAATTGGTATAATTTATGCCATAAATCATGTTATGGGTTGTATGAGTAGGAAATGTATAATCGGGTTCTAAAGTGAACCAATGATGAATGATTTTCTAGGAATAATGTAGGGTTCACTATTCAGAGAATAGTGTTCCTGTAAACTGTGAAGATTATGTGTTTGGTCGGTAATTCAGAGTAGAATTGCTGGTGACGATCGTGCTTATGTGGCTGAGCCTGATGTGATATGCAGTACATAACATGACAATGTGATTTAATTACAACGAATATGGCCATGTTTCTGTTGCATGTGATATAAGCAGCAATGGGGTGGCATCATCTATTCCATGAACGATGAGATGAAGTGCATGAGCTATTGTGAAAATATTCGGTGAATCTAAAATGACCAGCTCGGTAGTCCATACTAAAAATATCGATCGTCGAGCGACCTAAAAAAATATATACATCGGAGGAATAATCCATAAATAATATCCAATCGTCGGGGCGGCTGGTGTCCCGCAAATAAACATAGAATTTATGCGAGGCTTAGACGAGTGTGGGGGAGACGGTGAGGACTGGTGCGAGATGATCAGTTGAAACATTCAAGTAAGTCATTCTTGAATAATAATATTTATTTAGAGCATTGCATATGCAAGTGAAGCGCACTGATAATTCCCTTCTTGGCGTCGAGGATATTATTCCCATGTACGGGGGAAGCGTCTTGACGAGAGGCGACTCATCTAGGGCGAGCTTTGAAAGAGAGTCAGTTGTAACTTTGGGTTCATATGTATTGCATGTAGAATTCTACTAGCTGTATATGTGTGTATAAGAAGTAAAATTTGAACTCTTGAAACTATTGAAATAGTTGGATATAGATATTGTGATGAGTATTGGTTTATGAGCAGTAACCTTTTAATCATAAACATTATATTGGATTGATTTAAAGACGAGTTTTATCACAGGTATTGTATTTGTTAGGCTCCCAGTACAAAGGAGACTTTGCCGGGTTTTCATGAAAAAATGTCGGGTTACGGAGCATTTCACAGTATTCAGGTGGGTTGGCAGACAGTGGCGGTTTCCAGGTTGGGCGTCCTGGTAAGTGTGTGGTTGTCATGTCATTAGAATTTTTGGAATATCGATGGCATCTCAATAGAAACATAGGGTTTTATTTGTTTCTCCCGATAGAGGCTATGGGCTCATGAAAGGTGCACGCACTAGGCCCATTCTGAATAACCGAGGTATAAAGTGGTTTTTAAATGGACGGTAGAGATTAGATTAAGGAGTTTTTAGAATTAATATGGCCGGTTGTTAAAGTAATTGGGATTTGTATAATTGTTATACGAAGATGTTTAAATGTTGTGGCCCGAAACCCGGGGGTCAGTTGACTGCAGATCCAACCGCGGAATACTCGTGAATGTCGGGTAACTTGGAGTCATTTTCCACGAAAATCGGGCTTACAGTCTCCTTTGTACGGGAGCTCTGCAGAGTAAAACTGTATAAACTGTCCCCAAGCAGGTCGATATATCATCACATAATTAAAAGCGGCCACTTGGGCTGATAAACAATACTCATAACAATATGCGTAAAACATACCCGACTATATCAATAGTTCTAAAGTTAATAATTTACTCTTATACAACACATATATCAAAATTAGAATTCTAATACATGTATAAAATCATCGAAAGCCCTGACCGACTTTCTTCACAACCTCGATCTCTAGGACAAGCTAGTCCCTCGCACGCTCCTGTACCTATAAAATAATATCCCTCGACGAGATTGAGCTAATATGTAGTGGAATGCGCCACAAGTGAAACTGCTCTCTTACCCTAAGTGCGGGTCTGATGTTCAAAATAAACACACATTCAAGCGAAATGCATGATCCACACTTGAATGTCTAACTTATCGTCTCGTGCAGAGTCCTCAGACTCCGTCACACTCGCACAAGCCTCACGTATGGGGAATTATTATTTTGTTTGCTTGTGGACAACCCTAGATGTGTATGTATCAATTGGACTGAGTCTCAGGCAGTTGAAGTATTGTTATTGGACTACCCTCAGATGTACTCTTGATTGGTAGTCTCAGACGATTGATATTTTTAATTTGGACTACCCTCAGATAATTAACATTTTAAACAACCCTCGAACCATTTCTCTGGAGCTTGTCTCATGCACTCACTCCATATAGTCCTAGGGTGTTCAGGTGCATATGGAATGCATGTATGCCAATTGTCTGATCCAATTCACATGTAAATATATAAACATGCATATATTTACAAAAAATTCAATCACACAATCATGTTATGTAATTACGCATTTCATCACATCAAAATTAGCTACCATGGGCTAATGATTAAACACGAGCAATTATACTTGAATTACTCGACCAAACATATTAATTCACAAAAATTATTTTGTGAACACTATTCCCGGGAATAGTGAAACCCTCATTACTATTCTAGAAAATCATCAATCATAGGTTCACTTTACGAACCAGTTTCTGACCATTTAGGCCTCATACAAGCAAATACATGGATCAACACATAAATGCACAATTTATCCACCCAGATCAGCCATGGACGGAGTCACGTACGCCCCATCTTTGGTTTGAAAAATTATATCAATTGGTCAGTTTTGGGGCCAGATCAGCTGATGGATTCGAGGCCTCGAAGCTAGCAGAAACATTGAAAAACACTTAAATAAAGTGTAAAGCCCAAGTAGGGAGAAACCCCTACTAAGGAGTTTGTCAAAACTCCTCAAATCTGAGCACGAAGCCCTCTAGCCAATCGAAGCCAGTACTTTCCTTCTTGTCCGTTGCAGATGATCGGATCGCGCGATATTTTAGAGAGAAGTTTCTCTCTCTCTAAAGAAAATCTCCCAAAATCCGTTATGCATCTCCCCCCTGTATCCCACGTTTTGTTTTGCTTTTGGTTTAATGAAGGAGATGGTTACCATTCATTTTTGTCTTTTCTTAACTTAAACAATTCCATTAATACTCGTTATGTCCCTCTTTTCCCAGTTTTGACATTCGGCACTATCTCGGCCGTCCATTTTCATCATTTATCTACTCATGCCACTTATGGCACATGAGTACGTGTTATATGTGACTTTCGTCGCATCGAAAATCGTTTTCGGCTTTTGAAATGCGATGCCTTGAAAACGTGCCAACCGTTTGTCCGAATTCTACGAAATTTACGTGCTAGCTAGATTTCGCGAGACAATTCAGCGATTGAAATCTGTTTGTCATCAGGATCTAGAGAATAAGTGCGGATTTTTAAGCGAAATTGGAAATTTTGTAACCAAATTTACGATTTGCCATTTTAAAGTGGAATTTCTCGGGTCTTATTCTCCCCTCCTTAAAAGGAATTTCATCCGAGAATTCAGATGATCACAATCACTCACATGCATATGCAACGTGCACTTTCTACCATGCATGTAAACGGTCATTTTAAATCTTAACTGACTAATCCAGTACCTTCATCCTTAAGCGAGGGATAGGTGGCCGCGTCGTGTCTCGCGCTCCCACGTTGACTCCTCCATCCCACGGTGCAGCCATGCTTTCTCGCCCAGCCTCACGGTCTTAACGTCGCAAAACGTCCACGGTATCAACGATGGACCTGCTAGTCCCTCCTCGAAAGTTTATCGGGTGTCCCAGCCTCAATGCGTCCCCGATCCGCCACATGGTTGGATGCAGGTATATTTCAAAGCATGGAGACATGAAACACCTCGTGGACACGGCGTGTTGGGCGTACTTATTGCGGGTATCACGAAAGATTTTACCCTCTCGAGTATCTCGAGGTCCAGTGAACCTCGTGATAGCTTCCGCAGCTACTTAGAGCGACCGCTCCCCTCTTAGGAATCACCTTGAGCGTGATCCCGACCTCGAACTCTAAGGGTCGACGTCGCACATCCGCATATCTCTTCTACTTGACTCTAAGCGGCGGCTATAAATATCAGCTTCGCCTTCTCGGATGTGTCTCTAATCGAGATCGGGACCGATGATGGAGCTCTCTCACACCAGTTAACCTCTTGATGACTTTGCATGGCCTGTCTGATTACTCCTTTACGGTGCCATGTATTATACTCGCGATAAGCTTGTTGTTGTAGGTGAATTCCACTAAGAGCGAAATGCCTCCAGCGCCCTTATGATCGGGACCTTGTGCTCGTAGCATGTCTTCTAATACTTGTATAGTCCTCTCGGGTGACCATGCGTACGGGTGGAGCGGATGTACTCATCTTCGGTAGTGTGCCTTAGCCTTTTTGGAAACTCTTCAGTGTCACGTAAACCTCGGGTCCCTTTATCAGGCTTGTATGGATCTTTGGTACTCCATGTGTGGGACTATCTCTCGAGATGTATAGCAGGCGGAATCTCCAGTCTATGCATGGTTAAAATGTCTTGGAGCTTCGTGTGGGTCCATCACCATCTCGCGTCATGCTTATAGCTGCGTCAGAGTGGCGAGTGGAGTGCGAAGTCCATCGATGACGTGCTCCCTTCCACTCAGCCACCTCCGATGATTTGGTAGCCCTCGCGTATTACGGTGCTTTCGACCTTAACCTGGCGACATGTGGCGAGGACATCGTGAGACAAAGTCCCTACGTGTCTCTTCATACCCTCGATAGTGCTGGCGGCGAATCTGGTACATCTTATTTCTTTGGATGCCTGACAATCGAGAAGCGGTAAACTCCGAGAATCTCCTCTCCAATCGATTCGACCCCAGGAACTACGAATCCCTATATCGAACTACCCGTCGTGAAGCGGTCCGATACCCGTCACGGGTACTGTTCGATCCGCAATGGACACTATCTCACGTCCTGCCGGGACTCGATCACTTTGCTCAGCTGACGGTGTAAGCCGCTAAACTCCCAGATTTTCCCCAGGTGCGCCATTATCTTTGTGGCGAAATTGTCCCAACGTCTCGAGCATCTGCCACTCCCGAGAAGCTATACTAGCCAACGCTCCTCGTGACTTCTGACTGAGTGCATCAGCCACCACATTTGCCCTTCACCCAGGGTGGTAATCGCGAAAGTGAAGTCATAATTTCTGAGACTCCATCCATCTGCGTTGCCTCATATTGAGGTCCGTGCGTGAAAATATCTTAAGACTTTATGGTCAGTACACCTAGAACTCCTCGCCGTATAAGTAGTGGCGCCCAGTCTTCAAGGAGAGACTACGTATGACTCCATGTATCGTGTGTGGGGTAGTCTGCTGCGTGATTCTTATTGACGAACCATAAGCTACTACCCTCACGGATTTGCATCAAAACACATCCCAATCCCAGGCCCTCGAGGCATCACAATACTGTGCTGCCCTGTCCCTGATAGGAAGTATCAAGATGGGAGGCGAAGTAAGTCCTCTTTGACTCTGAATGCCTCTCGCATCGGTCATCCCGATCAAACTTGACCTGCCGGATTGACCTAGTCATAGGTCTTCTTATCTGGAGAAATCCTCGATGAATCTCCTATAATACCCAGTAATCCCGAAACTACATATCTCGAAGGCGCTTGACCTCTCGACTCATCAACACTCGACCTTCTGCTAGATTGGCCCGGCGCTCCGATGATGACACCACGTGTCTAAAAATCTCACCCGGTAAGCGGAACTATATGCGAACTTGGCGTCTGGTGATGGTCTCTCGACAAGCTGTGAAACAATCCTCAGTGATACTCATGCTCCCTCATTTGGGAGTGAATCAAGATGTCATCCACGAAGACTACGACAATGATCTAAATAGGGTTGGAATATCCTATGCATGAGATCCGTGAATCTTCTTTAGCGTATTCGTCGTCAGAAGGGCATCATAAGTAAACTCAAGTGCCCATAGCAGCGTCCTAAGCGTCTTGGGGATATACGTAACACCCAGATATACCCTGATGCGTTTCGACATGTTTAGGTATTTTGTAAGTGTAATTTGAATGTTTTGTAAGTTAATCACGAAACATGGAAAGCGAAGACTTACAGGAAAGTTACAAAACTTAAGGACACAATTGTAATTTGTCCAAAAGGGACCAAGAAGAAATAATAAGGAATTGTTGTGTAATTCTAGAAGACAGAAGACGGAAATACAATAAAAGGAAATTGAAAGCCAAATAGTCAAAAGTTGAAGTTAAGTTGCAAAAGTAAACTTAACCCGAATGGGTTTTGGAGGGCCAAACATGGCCTTAATAAATCCATGATTTAAAGACGAAATTGGTCTCTTTTGGGAAGGGGGAGCAAGCGAGTGAAGGAAGCGAGAGAAGAAGAGAAGAGGAAGAGGAAGAAGAGAAGAGGAAGAAGGAGGAATCAAGCCAAGGTATGGAACTTTGGATTTTTGTATGGAACTTTGGATTTTTGTATGTAACTTTGGATTTTTGTATGGAACTAACCTTGGATATGTATTCTATTATGGATCATATGGATTTTGTATGGAATCCTAGAAAAGATTATGAGTTCCAAACCTAGGGTTTGTTAAGTTTCATCTGACAAATATATATTAGAAGTGGGTTGGTAAAAACTCTAAATCCCACGAGAAAAGTAGGGAATCCTCCGCTTTGAAGGTTGGATTCGAGGGTTAAATGACAAGCAATTGAGTTAGGGTTTAGAATAAGCCTAACAAATCCTTAATTTTAGCTTGTGTATGGGTTAAGACCCATATTAGGTGGTTTTGAGAGAAAATCATGAAGGTTTTGATGAAGGATATGGATTGAATGATAAATTGAGTAGAAAAGGGATCATAAGATGAATTCGAAGTGGTCTTGAAGTGGTTATAAAGTATAGAGTTGATTTAAGTATCAAAGATATGAAAAAAGGGGAGAAAACACAGATTCTGGACATTTTTGGGTCATGTGTACAGTACACCTTAGTCTGTACCGGTACACCCTTCTAAAATCGAAATTAATAGGTACACTTTAGGGATTGTCTTAGGTACACCCAGCTCACATTCCAGTTTAGACCAGTTTTCGTATTTTGGCCATAACTTCCTCATTTCTTGCTCCGATTTGAGTGATTCAGTGGCTCATCAAATAGACTTCAAGAGGCGAAAAACTTAAATAATAGGCATCATGAAATTCTGATCCTAAGTGGCTAAAAAATTCCTCAAAGTGGGGCCGTGTGCAAAGCAAATTCTGGTTCCAGCTTTGAACATAAGTGAATCCGGGTTGTTTGGGACGTGGCTTGAGTTTCGGTGATCAGTGGGTGATTCAGTTGGAATAGAACCCTTAGCACCTTATATTTAAAAAATACAATGACCTAGAGTCAAACTAATTTAGGATCCCGGAAAAATTAGTAATACGAACTGTTCTGAATTATGTCGGGTAAGCAGGCTAGTTTGGCATGAAAATGCCATAACTTTAGTTTGGATGATCCCGATTGGATTGATTCCACTTCCTAAGTAAAGTAGATTCATAGAGGAATAAGAATATAGGAATGAGGGTGTGATTCCACATACATCATACTTCACGAATTATAGAAGTGCCATATGTAATAGGCATGAAACAGGAAAATGTAGAAAATGAAAAATGTAAAGATGTGTTCATGAAACATGAAAATGATTATGGAAAATGAAAATGAAAACGAATTGAAACATGATTGTGAACATGAGAGGCAATATGTCATGAACACATAATGTGGTTAAGTGATATATGATTATTATCACATATAACCAGAAAATGATAACAAATGAAATGAGTATACATAAATGAGTATATGAAATGAGCACATGATTGAATATGTAAATTAGTATATGAATGAGTATACGTAAATGAGCATATGAATGAGTACACATGAATGAGTATAGGAATGAGTATACGTGAGTGAATATATAAATTAGTATATGAACGAGTATACGTAAATGAGTATATGAAATGTGTACATAGATTGAGTATATCTTTGAAAGATATCTGAGTGATAATGGAATTGAAATGTGATTATGATCGGTTATGAATGCTAATTGTGAAATATATATAAGCATATATATATTGATTTGAATGATTGCTATTTGAAATGTTTGTCATACATAAATGAGATGAAGACAAATGCGATTGTGATCGGTTATAGATGCTAATTGTAAAATATATATATATATATATATATATATATATATATATATATATATATATATATATATATTGATGAATGATTGTTATTCGAGGAGTAATACGTGTCCTGCGTATGCATGTGTGCATGTATTTGAGCGATAAGCGAGAATGCGCATAAAGTAAATTGATTTGAAATGTATCATTGAATGGCGGAGCATGGCGGGATTCACAGGCGAGTTCGTCATGAAGGTAGTATTTAATCTGAATGCGAGAAATCACATTGCTAATGAATGACAAACAGGGCAGGATTCCCCAAGTGAATCTGTCGTGAATGTCGACTTCTATAGCCATATGTGAGATGGTAATAATTGAATGCGAAATCACATTGCTACTGAATGACAAACATGGCAGGATTCCCCAAGTGAATCTGTCTTGAATGTCGACTTCTATAGCCATATGTGAGACGATAATAATTGAATCGAAATCACATTGCTCTTGAATGACAAACGGGGCGGGATTCCCCAGTGAATCTATTGTGAATGTCGACCACATAGCCATATGTGAGACGGTAATAATTGAATGCGGAAATCACATTGCTGCGAATAATGACGGAGCGGGATTCCCACAGTGAATATGTCGTGAATGTGGAAGCTATAGCCATATGTGAGGCGGTAATAATTGAGTGTGAAATCACATTGCTCTTGAATGACAAAGCGAGTGGGTTCCCCCAGTGAATCTGTCGTGAATGTCGACTACATAGCTATATGTGAAATCCTAAGCCAAATAAGCAATGACATTAAAAATTGTATTGTTTAAGTATCTTTTACATTACGGACATAGTAAAAGGCATCATTTGTAAATGCATTTTTGTTGAATGTAAATGTTAAGGTCTTTTGAAGTGTAAGTGTTTAGGGATTGCGAAAAAGTGCTTCGCTTAATTAAAAGGTGCAAATGGGATAACATATGACATGTTTGGAAGATAATTGAAAATGTCGAGATGCATAGGGCTCCGGCTTGGATCATGATAGGGTCGAGTCGGATTCGGTCGCGACACTTTTGAAAATAAAAATTTAATAGACAAATAAATGTTTTTGATTGAGCGTCGGATGTAAGACTCCACGACTTGGATCCTTATTTGGGTGTAGGGGATTCGAGTCGCGACCTTTTTGAAAATTAAAATTTAATAAAACGATAACTAAAGGAATTAAATGGGCATCCCAGATCATGAAACGTAATTGATAAAGGGAGTTGATTAATGGCTTATTGAGATAATGAAAAGAGTCCCAAATGTATTGGAAATAGTTTGATTTGACTCGCGCTAGTTGATATGACTTGATTTGTTAAATTGTCATAGTATATGTATAAGTTTACTTTGAATATGATTTGATCACGACATATGTAGTAGATATGAGTTACAACCTGTAAAAGACATGACATAGGGAAGTAATATGAACAAGATAATGATAAGGAATCTAACAGAATAAAATCTACATATATAATATGAGATGAGTTAGAAGTCACATAAGAATAGACTTCGTTATATGCATAAGTAAAAGTAAATGTAAAAAGATAGTGATGGAAAATTTTTGTTATTGGTCGTTATTGTCTATATGTTCCCACTAAGCGTAAAGCTTAGCACGGGTGTTCAATCCGTGAGTGCTTGAAGGAGATAAAGAGACGGGACATCCCACACCGGTGCGGGCCATCTCGAGAGATAGGTGCTCTGACTAGCATTTCCCATGATCTACGTGTTTGTATTAAATATGTGCATGTATAAGTAATTGTATAGAAGTAATTGGGACTTAGCATATGTGTAGAATTTTTAACGGATACCACTCGGTGGTAGTTCCTTTATATATGTGAATGACTTTTGGTTATTCTGAAATTTATTTGTATACCTGGTATAAAGTTATGCTACGAAAAAATATTGTTTGTATAAAAAAAAAAAAAAAAGTAAAGTAAAGAGTCCCAGTATATGATTTCGCACCGGCAGGTTCGGATCTTGTCGGGTCGGGCCAGGGAATCGGGCGTGACATATCTGTATCCCAACCCTCGGCGATGGTAAACGGTGCGAAGGTGCATCTTGGGTAGACTCGCTCCCTCCTGGCGTCGAACAAATCGTCAATCCTCGGTAATGGAATTAGATTCTTGATAAGTAACCGGTTAATTTGTCATTAAATCAATGCGGTCGAAGGGTCTTGTCCTTCTATTCGCCAAATAGAGCGAGGGCTCCCGTGGTGGTGCTTTCGGTCCCCAATGAACCCGCACAATCGATAGCTCTGTGCTTGGACTCACGAGTTCTACTTATTTCATTTGGTTGCCGTCTATGGGTCCTTAGAGATGGGTGAAGTACCGGGGTGTAACACCACGTCTGAAGTCTACCCTCTGTGGAGGTAGTCGGGTAGCTCATGCGGAAAAACATCCACATACTCGCGCCACTACTCGAGGTGAAGTCTAAATCAGGTCTCTCATAGATCCTCGAGTGGAGCTTCATTCTTCAACTCGCTAACTATCCACGACACCTAGACTCATATCTTGTATGGAGCGAAAATGTCGCTTGTCTCTGAGTCACCACCACGAGTGCAGATCTGCGTGTGGCGAGTAACCCTCTCGCTCACAATCGATGCTGACCACAGTAAGGCATTGTGATCCATCCACACAGGATGACATTGAACTGACATGTCCGAGTCCTCGGGTCCCAATAAGTAGAGTCCGAGATCTCATTTCCTTAACCTCGACATATCATCCCCATTCTCGCCACAATCACGGGGAGAACTCGCATCTGAGCTCATACAGATTACCCGGCCTCTAGCGACTCGGTCTGTGGCGATCACGTGATGAATGAATCACGAAGCACCGAATCAAATAACACTCCTAGCCCATGGCGAGATAGCAAAACGTACTGCAATATAAGCTGGCTGATGCGACTCGGCTGCGGTGTGTGACGTGGAGCACACCCTTGGACCCACCTGATGTCCACTTTGCTGTGGGCCTCGTCCTCACCTCCCCACTTCGGCCCTGGCCTCCTCGGGGTGCCGCACAGTAAAAATGTGGGGTCTGCGTAGCTCCGCCGGCTAGCTCCCCCGGCTCATCTTAGGTCTTGTGCAGAGGCATCTTATCCTCTCTGTCCTGGCTACGGCGGGAGCGTGTTGTCCGAAACCTAGGATCCCTGTCTCTGGGGGGCGATCCAGTCTCCATGTGTCCAGGCTGCTTGCGACGATGGTAGCACACCATCTGTCGCGTGACAACTCTCATGCGTTCTGGCGGATCGTGTGTTCTGGAACCCTCGTGAGCCCAGAAGCTCTACGCCTCTTTCTGAGCCCGGAAGAAGGCGGCGTCCTTCCTCTTTACCATTAACACTTTCCGCATCGAGTGATCAGGAGCATCCTCCATCTCTATCTATGGTCGGTAGTCCGACCATGGAATCCATATCCCTGTGGCGAGTCCTCCTGATCACAGCTTAGGAATGGACACCTTAGGTCCATTCTCTCGAGATCTCCTCCGCCTTGACGGTCGGTGTACGTAATCATCGACCATCGGGCTAACTGTGAATCTATGCCCGTGGTCCATCAAGTCATCGCCCCCTGCTTCAACTACAGGAACTCTTGGGCCTTCATGCCTCGCGATCCTACGGAAAGTACTTACCCTTGAACAGCTCAAAACTACGCCCATCTCTCATAACATAAGTCTAGAAGTCACAGCCATCTCTACCGTACAGGGCCTCGCCACACAGGCGGAATCTGTTTAACGATCTGGTCGCCATCGGAGGTGATCTCCAGTAGCCTCCAGTGTATTCTGATCTCGTAAACCAATGGTGCCACCCGTCGAGGTCTCCTCCCGTGAATGTCGGAGGGTGGTGCGCTCTAAATCTCTAGAGGTTACTAGGTCCTCCATTTACCCTCTTATCTTGCTTTGTGCGATAACGTGGCTGCTGACACCTACGACCTCGTAACCTGCGATCGAAGCGGTGGTGTCGACGGTACCGTGGACGCCCTCTACGTCCTCGTCTTCGACTAGCCATTTATACAGTTCAATGGCAAATTAAATCTCCATACAGTATCTCTAAGGCATAAACACAGCCCCGAGACACTAATCATACACATAAATCAGTGTATACACATTGTCCTTGCATTTATAGGTAATGCAAGGCAATCAATTTTGCATTTAAAATATTGTTTTCAACAAAAATTTTATTTTCGAAAATTTTATTTTTCAAAAATTTTGTCAAAATTTATTTGATTTGATTTGATTTTTATTTAATTTAATAATTTTTTTTTCTAGAAAATTTTGTGATGAACAGTGTTCATGAGTGGTTCCTGACGATGTCAAAATTGACTTCGAGGAACGTCCGGTCGACGGGTCAAAAAGCGGTAAGTGCACCAAGTGCCTGCACGACCTTGGGTCAGCGGCGGCCGCGCTGGGTCGCAAGCCCAGCGCTGTCGCGCGCGTTTGCGCGCCCGCTTGCTCCTGGCTAACGCCTTTGCGCTGCGCGATGCGGCTTCGCACGGGCCGCGCCGGAATACTGCGCCCGGCGCCTGCGCCCCTCGCGTGCGCCGTCGCGCCGCCCCGTGCCCGTGCGTGCACGCCACCATGCCGATAGGCGTGGCGGGTCGGGTTACGCATATTTTTTTCATTCATTTTTTCTATGCTCTTTGGAAAATCACCAAAAAAAATATATATTTGTTTTTGTTTTGTTTTTCATTTTCCAGTACCCCCAAATAATTTATTAAAATTTATTTTATTCCACATTTATTTTTTCAGGTTTACACATTGTAAAATCTTTAAAAAAATTTTCACCTCGTTTTTTTCTTGTGCAAAAGCGGAATAATTTTCAGTTTCCACAAAACCCTGTTCTTGTCAGCTGGGCTAGCGTCGGACTTTTTACGGACCATTTTGTCAAAATTTTCTCAACCCGACTTGTTCTCACACTAACCTAGTGTTGACATTTTAGTTTATTTGTTCTAAGTGCTATCACCTAAGCGCACAATCCAAACACAACACATGATCACACATCACTCATGTTATGCATATTTTCACACAACAAATTTATCCAAATACCTGAAAACACCAAACACGTGCATGTAGTGTCCTAGTTTTTGTCTGACGATTTCTAATCTCATACCTAAACTCGACATCGAACCACACTGAGTGGTGATGTTCTTACCGTATGGCTAAGCCCAAATCCTCCAATCTCTAGGTTTCCATATACCACATACTCTACGTCAAACCACGAAGTGGTGATGGATACCAAAGCTTCGAGCTCCTAGGTATTCGTATACCTAAGCTCTGATACTAAGCTGTGACGCCCCAAAACCCAGGGGTCCGTTGACTACCCGTCAACCCGCGAAATACTCGTGAATGTCGGGTAACCTGACATTTTTCACGAAAATCGGGCATAGTCTCCTTTGTACGGGGAGCTCTACCCAAATACAAAACCTGTATAAACCTATCCCAAACAGTCCAATATATCATCACATGAGTAAAACGACCACTTGGGCTGCAATAAGCAATGCACCATGGCAATATACGTAAAACATACCAACTATATCCAATAGTTCTAGAGATTAATAATTTACTCTTATACAACACATATATCAAAATTAGAGAATTCTAATACATGTATAAAATCATCGAAAGCCTGTTAGGCTTTCTTCACAACCTACTCGGTCTACAGGATAGTAGTCCTATCCCTTACGCTCCACATTACTTTGTAAAATAATATCCCTCGACGAGGGTGAGCTAATTCTGATGGTGGAATCGCTACTAGTGGGCTACTCTCTACCTAAGTGCCGATTGATGTTCCAAAATAAACACACATTGACAAATGCATGATCTACATGAATGTCTAACTCATCGTCACGTGCAGAGTCTCCAGACTACACTCACACTCGCACAAGCCTCGTGAAATTATTATTTTGTTTGCTTGTGGACAACCCTCCAGATGTGTATATATCAGTGGGCGAGTCTCAGACGATTGATGTTGTGGATTCTCTCCGTGTATATCAATTGGGCCGTCTCCGACGATTGATATTTTTAATTTGGACTACGCTCCGATAATTAACATTTTAGACAACCCTCCGAACCATTTTCTCTAGACTTGTCTCATGCACTCACTTCTATAGTCCTAGGGTGTTCCAGTGCATATGGAATGCATGTATGCCAATTCCAATACAGTCTAATTCACATGTAAATATATAAACATGCATATATTTACAAAAAATTCAATCACACAATCATGTTATGTAATTACGCATTTCATCACATCAAAATTAGCTCACATGGGCTAATGATCGAACACGAGAGCAATTATAGCAGATTCTCGGCCAATCACGTAATTCACAAAAATTATTTTGTAAATACTATTCCCGGGAATAGTGAAACCCTCGGTTACTATTCCCGAAAAATCACCAATCATAGATTCACTTTGTGAACCCGGATTTCACGGCCATTTTCGGCCTCATACAGAAATATTGATACATGGATCGACACATAAATGCCTGGTTATCCACCCCAAATCAGCCATGAATGGTCACGCTGCCCGTCTTTGGTTTCAAAAATTATATCAATTCGGTCCCGAGTTTTGGGGCCAGATCGAAGGCTGTTACCGTTCGAGGCCGCTCGAGCTACTTAGAAACATTGAAAATACTTAATAAAGTGTAAAACCCAAGTAGGAGAAACCACTGCCTATAGGAGTTTGTCAAAACTCACTTGAATCGATACGCATGACTCGCGAAAGCTTCCTTCTTGTCACGGCTATGCGAGATTGGGAGATCGCACGATATTTTAGAGAGAAGTTTCTCTCTCTCTAAAGAAAATCTCCCAAAATCCGTTCTGCATCTCCCCCCTGTATCCCACGTTTTGTTTTGCTTTTGGTTTAATGAAGGAGATGGTTACTATACATTTTTGTCTTTTCTTTAGCAAACAATTAGTATTAATAAAATTACCATGTCCCTCTTTCAGGTTTTGACATTCGGCAGCTATTTCGTGATCCATTTTCATCATTTCTCTACTCATGCCACTTATGGCACCGCGATGCGTGTTATATGTGACTTTACGTCACATGAATCGTTTTCACGGCACGAAATGCAATGCCTCGAAAAACGTGCCAACTCCGGCTGTCTCGGAATTCTACGAAATTTTACGTGCTAGCTAGATTTCGCGAGACGATTCCAACGGTGAAATCTGTTTCATCATCCGAGATCTAGAGAATAAATTCTGGATTTTTAACTGAAATTGAAATTTTGTAACCAAATTTACGATTTTGCCCTTTTTCCAAAAATTGGAATTTCTCGGGTCTTACAAATGTTAAACAGTTTTATAGATGAAACTGTGATTTGATTACAGTTATAAATCGGCTTTATAAATTATTTTTTTTGTTAAGGAAATATGGCAGCAACTCATTCAACGAGTTATGATTTATTTTGTTCGGGGCTCGCCGTCCCCCTGAGCGCCCTTGACCATGTGTAGGTGGCCCCGGACCCCGCGCCGGGCGCTACCTTGGACCCCGCGGGCCTTTGCCTTGGACCGTAGGAAGCCTTGCCTGGACCCAGTAGGAACGTGCCCTAGGACCCCAATTTGCATGTAATGATTAATTTGATTAATTATAATCATCTTAAGTATTTAGATGTATGTTTTTTGTATGGTGCATGGTTATGGCCCTTTTACCCCATATGAATGTATTATGTGTTGTTCTTTGTAAGAATTCATACGGCTGCAGTCGTGCCTTTTAATCCTACGATTGAGTTGTAAAATTATTTTCTCATCTAATTCCCCTCGGGTAGCTTCAGAGTTGTGTAATGTACGATTAGAATAGTATTAGATTAGATGTTTGGACCTTTAAAACGGGCCCAAACTTAAAGCCCACGTTTTATCCCTTTTTTGTTAACAGATTTGCTACTTAATTAGGTGATTAGATTTAGTCTCTCAAAAAATCGTTTTATCAGATAAGACTTGGAGGTTAAGTTAGGTTAAACACGTCTTATTTGATAAGATCATGTTAACCTTAACCGTTTAGATAGAAACACATCTTATCAGATAAGATTGTGTTGGTTTTTCAGTTAATGATACATCTTATTAGATAAGTGTGTGCAAAACCAAAAGGGAGATTTTTGAGGGATCTTAAATAGAAAATCGTCCTTTTACAGAAACTAGCACTTCTAACACTTTGGTTTTGAAACGTGATAAGCAAAAGGGGTCTCTCGGGTTTGAAGCTTGGGAGAGATATAAAACGAAAACGAGGTCGGTTTGTGCACGTGGAACGGTAACAACGAAGATACGTTCATGTGGATCTGCGTAGAGGCACGGACCTTGGCTTGTGCTAGGATTCGACCTAATCGTTCGAAATCAAAAGTTTTCTTTGCTACAAGAGGTAACATCCTTGTCCAACGTTTAATTGTATTCACTTGGTCTTGGTGGGTTCTAAGTCCTTTAGCGTGATACGATATTAAATTTACACAT
This sequence comes from Tetrastigma voinierianum, assembly GCA_016808115.1. Classification (NCBI taxonomy): domain Eukaryota; kingdom Viridiplantae; phylum Streptophyta; class Magnoliopsida; order Vitales; family Vitaceae; genus Tetrastigma; species Tetrastigma voinierianum. The sequence goes on along the minus strand of JAEQBH010000546.1, from coordinate 117,340 downwards.
AACCCGACAGTGATCCCAATCTTAAATAAATAATGAAAATTTATGATTTTAAGAATACAAAAATAGAGATATATTATTTATGACATCCTAAGTAAAGATATCAAATTTAAAGAAAACTTTTAAATTTTATATACAAATATTTCGGGATTTCTTGCAAGCACCGAGTCGAATTACGAGTTGCTCGACTCGACTCGTTAAAATTTCGAGTCAAGTTCAAGCTCGAGCTTGAGTCGAGTTTTGACCGAGTCGAGTTCGAGTAGCTCACGAGTTGTCTTATCTCATTAGCACCCCTATATATAACATAGTCATGTCACATGTATGTATGTGCATAAATAACCTCGATCGACCTCGAAACATAGGTTTTGTTTTCTCTTATCTTAATTTTTTAAAATTCTAAACATCATTTACATCATTGAGTCGTTCCTAATTTATTTTATTTTAATAAATAATTGATAGTTTTTTTTTTTGGAAATAATAATTGATTGGTTATTCTCTCTAAAAAACATAAATCATTCTTTAAGATTTATAAGTAATTATTTTTAGATTTTTAAAAATATTATACAAATTATCCATCATGTCTAGTTCATATAATAAGTGCTAAATATTACAAAACAAAACATAAAAGAGGGAGGGTCTAGAGTTTTCAAATTTAGCAAACACTAGGGCGAGGTTTCTCATAAAATAGCAACAATCAATTCAGTTTCTATTTTTATAAGAATTTATTCCCTTCCCATTTTAGCTCAATTAATATTTATACTTTATAACGAAATATTCAAATAATTTTAATTTTTTAATATCAAAAAAATATTAATATAATTCACTTAAATTGAACATATATATAAATATATGATGAAGGTTTTTAATATTTAAAAATCCATTTTAAAAATAATTCATATGTAATATTTAAATTGAACTTTAATAATTTTTAATAAATTCATTTTGACCTATTTTACTATTTAAAATAATCTGATGTTATCAAATCAAAAATTTCATATTTTTAATAATGAAAATTAATAATTATAAAAAATAACTTATTAATTAATTTTGTCGCAATAACATTTATAAAAATCTGGATTTCTAAAAATAGCGGAATTTGTTTCTATAAATATAGCAATAGAAGCGTTACATTCAGTTTCTAATCTTGACGAATCGAATTAGTTTCTAATTTAGAAGCAGATCGAAATCAGTTAATTTTAGAAGCGGAATCGAATTACGTTTCTAATTTTAGAAGCGGAATAATTAAGTTTCTAATTTTTAAGCGAATTTATTCCCTTTATAATTTTTACCATATTAACAAATTAATATTTATACTTTATGAAATATTCAAATAATTTTAATTTTTTAATATAAAAAAATATTAATATAATTCACTTAAATTGAACACACACACACACACACACATATATATATATATATATATGATGAAGGTTTTAATATTTAAAAATTCATTTTAAAATAATTCTATTTAAATTGAACTTTAATAATTTTTAATAAATTCATTTTCAGCCTATTTTCTATTAAAATAATCAATGTTATCAAAATAAAAATTTACTTATTTTTAATAATGAAAATTAATAATTATAAAAATAACTTATTAGTTAATTTTTACATTCGCAATAACATTTATAAAAATATTGTTTCTAAAAATAGCGGAATTTTGTTTCTATAAATATAAATGAAAATAGAAACGGAATACATTCCGTTTCTATTTTAGAAACGGAATTCAATTCCGTTTCTAGTTTCAAAAACGAAATTCAATTCCGTTTCTATTTTTACACCTAACAGATTAATATTTATACTTTATATATATTCTTAGAAACGGAATTTCCGTCTCTAAAGGCAACTCCTATTTTAAAGTCAATGTTCAGCCATAAAGTTGCGTAGGAAAATTCGGCCGTTTCAATTTAAAGTCTCTAATTCTGTTTCTATCTCATGAATTTTACTCATGACAATTAGCGACAGAGTTTTCTTCAATTCCGTTTCTAATCTTAGAAACGGAATTCAATTCCATTCTATTTTACATCCTAACAAATTAATATTTATGCTTTATATTTTTAGAAGCGAAATTTAGTCTAGGAGCAACTCTATTTACCCGCCAATGTTCCATGTAAAGTTCTGCGGAAAAGTCGGCCCACGTTTCAATTCCGTCTCTAATTCCGTTTCTATCCTCCTGCATTTACTCCTTGACAATTAGCGACGGAGTTTTCTTCAATTCCGTTTCTAATCTTAGAAACGGAATTCAATTCCGTTTCTATTTTTACACCTAACAAATTAATATTTATACTTTATATTTTTAGAAACGGAATTTATGTCTCTAAAGGCAACTCTATTTTACCCGCCAATGTTCCCGCCATAAAGTTGCGATGGAAAATTCGACAGTTTCAATTTTCGTCTCTAATTCCGTTTCTATCCTCCCGCCATTTACTCCCGCCAACAATTAGAGAAGGAGGTTTCTTCTGTTTCAAATTTTTGTAGCAATATTTGCTTTCGTTCTAACTTTGAAAGCGGAAGTAGTCGTTTCTATTTTCCATTTCTATATCGTTATTTTCTTGTAGTGCAATAGCATAAGCTATGACAATTCTAGAAATGAAATGGACCATAACTTGAGCTATAAAGGTCCAATTGAGTGATTCAAAATCCTAACATCAAGTTCAAAACTTCAGCTACAATTTCCATAAAGAACACTAGCCCAAATTCCCTCTTTTTCCCAACCGAAAATAAGTTCCAAAACCTGTATACAAACAATCAATAACCTAAGCTGTGACAATTCCGGAAACGAAATGGACCATAACTTGAGCTATAGAGGTCTAATTTGAGTGATTAAAAATCCTAACATCAAGTTCACAACTTTAGCTATAATTTTCATGAAGAACACTAGCCAAAATTCCCTTTTTTTCTAACTAAAAATCAGGCCCAAAAACTGAACATCATATAGGGTCAAAACATGGCACTATTCCCTCATCCCCAAAATTTTGCCAAACAGCCCCTTATGGCATAAAACACAACCAAACAACCCTTAAAGTGAAAAATAAACCAAAGTAAGAAGAATCTCTACCTCTTGGGTATAGTATAGCAAGATAGAGTCTCAAAGACACCTCTAATCCCAAAATTTGACTTCCCGAAATTTCTTCCTTTGAATTTTTGGTGAAATCCCTTCTTTTTGGTACCCAAGCGTAGCCCTTGTCGAGTAGATAAACTTTCACTCTTTGCTTTCGGCCAGGTCGACCACGGTCTCCTTAGGTCGTGAGAGAAGTTAGACTCTCTCCCCTCTCTCTCTCTTCTCCTCCGTAAACCAAAATGGGATGATACGTTTTTCCCCCTCTCATTTCTCTTAACTCATTTTTAATGTTGAATGCTTGGCCCACATAGCGCCCATGTCGCGATTTGTCGAATCTATCTTGCCCCGAAATAATTTATTTTGTCTCGGTTCAAGTTCAAATTATTTTAAAATGAAATTTACTTAATTTATTTTCCACTTTCGAGTTTTTTTCTCAAAAATCCCGTTTTTGGGGTCCACCAAGCACTTGACACCCAGAAAATATTGAAAATCAGAGCTAATACGGAATTCATGAAATTCGTCTACGGGTAACTAGATTTGCTGAGATGAATCCAACGGTGAGTCCCTTTCATCATCTGAAATCTAAGAAAAATTTCGAGGATTTACAACTTATCTTGTAGACAATTTACCATTTTGCCATTTTTTTTAGAAAAATTCAAATTTACCCGAGTTTTACAGCTTGGGGCATAACATCGTGCTTATCCCCCTAAAACATAACATAAACATCATTTGGTGTGTAGGAAGTAACCCTCATACGATCACAATCAATGACAACTCGATGTGTCGTCAACTAATCCATCCCAAGGATGACATCAAAATCGACATGTCGATGACCTAAAGGTTCCCGCAAACAAATGAGAATCCTTGAGACCTTTTACTCCCGCAATGCCGACATATTTTATCAACACTCACCTAGGTCTAGGGAATTCACATCACAGCAGCTCTTCCAAGGTTTCAACCTCTAAGCCCAAATCTTTCACACATGTTGCATGAGATGCACCATAATCAAATAATACTCTTGCCCATAAGTGAAAGAGCATAAATGTACCCTGAATAACCAACTAATCTACAAGCTTAATTTGAGGTGTGATGGCATAGACACACCCCTTGGTCCTTGAAGTCCCAACTTATGAGCTTTGTCCTCGACCCAAGCCATAGCCTGTCAGGCTTGATCGTGAAGTGGTAGGAGACTGTCACGGCCTTGTAATCTTGGTTCCTGGCCCGTGGTGGGAGTAAAAAGGAAAAACCGAGTCCTATGAACATCCACTTGATGGCGGGACTAGGGTGTCCCATAACTCGGATCCCCACCTCCCGAAAGCGATTGTCTTGTGTCGGTGGTGGCACATAAGATGTTCCTTACACTGGCTGGCTTGGCGCCCTGAAATGTCTCCCACCTTGGGATGATCGACCCTGGCCCTTGCCTTGATAGTTGTGGCCCTGTCCCTAAAACCCTTGTGGAGTAGAACTCATTTGTTTCTTTCCTTAGCTAGAAGAAGAAGGTTGGTTCTCCCTCCTCTTATCTTTAACACCTGCATCCCGGATGTTCTGTGCGTTATCTACTTCTCTCTCAATGGCCATAGTTGTCCTGACCATAAAGTCTTGCAGGAGAAATCCCATAATTTTTCTCCGGATGGACAATTTCAGACCATCCTCAAATGTTCGAACTTTGGGCATCTCTGTGGCTACATTATCATCAGCAAAACAGGCTAATTCAGTAAAATTAGTCACGTATTCAAACACTGTCATCTTCCCTTGTTTCAGTTCCAGAAACTCTTGAGCTTTTCCATGTCGAGGCGGATGTTGGGAAGAAACTTACCCATGGGCGCTCCGCGACTCTTCGCTGTCATTTGCCTCTAAGTACCTCGAGGCTTTGACTGATCCATACACCCAGGATTTTCCCTCTAACTGGAATGCGGTTAGCTTTATCTTAGTGACATTGGAGGTGATCTCCATAGCTTCCATAATCTTTCCGACTTGGTGGAACCAATGATCAGCTACCATCAGGTCTCCTCCTCCCTGAAGGTTGGAGGATCGTGTGCCTTAAACCTCAAGGAGGTTACTTAACCTCCATGGCCTGGTTGCCTTGGCTTGTCTGATGGTGGTACCCATAGCACTCGACTGTGCAATAGTAGCAATCATAGCACCAATAGCCTCTATGAAGGCTTGTTGGTCAAAGGCCGGTGGTCATGGGTTGTTGCTCTGCCCACCGCCTCGGCGTCCTCTTCCTCGACTAGCCATCTACATATGTCAAATAGCAATAGAGTATTACATGGTATCCAAGAATGGTACTCAAGTTTAAACTTCGAGATTTCTTTCCTCGTCTAACTAGTAGTGCTTGTGCCAACCACTAATAGACCTCTCAATATCCCGAACTATCCTGTTCGTTCTTTTCCTGAACCCCCAAGGTTATGTTTTCTAACCTAATGTTTCCATTTTTCCCTATATATTTATCATGTATATAATTCCTGACATTACACACAATCATGTAGCATATTAGGGCACAAAACATGAAATGAACAATGAATGCAATGGTCTAAACCATGCCCATTAAGCCTTAGGTAATCGTATACCTAAGCTCTGATACTAAGGTGTGACGCCCAAAAAACTTGGGATCCGTTGACCAATTGTCAATCTGCAGAAAACTCATGGATATCGGGTGACTGAAATCTGACCTTGTGTCCCGTTCTTAGGTATCCACATATTTAACAATTAAATGGACACGAGGTCCATTTATCCCTTTTCATCTAAAACATGCATGATTATAATTAAAAATAGCCCATAAGGGTTTAATTGCAACTCTTTTGCATAATAAAATACATGGCAAACTAGTTTGCACATAAAGTTTACAAAAATATTTTCATAAGCCACAATCCGGCTTTCTTTACAATTGCGGCCTCGAATGAGCTCCATCCATCGGTGACTCCCTGCACCTGAAATGTTTTCCCATATAGGCTGAGCCACGCCTAATAAAGTAAACTTCTATAGAGGCTACTCTCCACCTAAGTGTACATGTAATGGTCATGTTCCACAAATTCACATCCACACTCCAAGTAAAAACATATGCCATTTCTACTATGGAATTGTACATGTCATGCTAGGAAATGAGATGAGACTCAATCATGTACCATGCCCAGGTCCCCATCGACTCCTCTACACAATGCGAATGCCAATGTGTGATAAACCGTCATTGATGAATCGTATCCAATGAACACTTTGGAAATAAAAGTCGTTTGCTTATAAACCAAAACTTTTTATGGATAACGTCATTCAAATGATCTTTTTATAACCAAAACCATGTGTTTCGTGGGCAGCGAATTTCCGGGGTCTCACCACAGGACTCCACCCGCCTTCCAACACTTTTTTGTAAGACCCGAGAAATTCGATTTAAAAAAATGGCAAAATCGTAATTTCGATTCATGAAATTGTTATTCGGGTTAAAAATCGAATTTATTCTTTGGATATCGGATGGTAAACGGATTTCACCGTTGGAATCGTCTAGTGAAATCTAACCTTCTTACGTTGGAATTCGTCGAATTCAGGAACGGTCGAATCGACACGTTTTGAACATCAGCGGTTCGAATTAAGTAAAGCGATTTCGATGCGGGAAGTCACATATAACACGTACTCATGTGCCATAAGTGGTATGAGTAGGGAAATGATGAAGATGGATGGCCGAGATAGTGCCGAATGTCAAAACTGGGAAAAGGAGGACATAACGGGTATTAATGGAATTGTTTTAAGTCATAAAAAGAGACAAAATAGCCAATAGGACTTGTCTTCTCGATTAAACCAAGAGCAAAACGTGAATTTGGGAGGATGATGCGGTAGACGAAATGGGTTCTTTTAGAGTGAAGATCTGGCTTCTCTCTAAAATATCGCCTTGATCGACCGTCGACGGTCTTCGGAATGAGAAGGGAAGGCGCTGCAGCGGAGAGGGCTTGTAGGTACAGTTAAGGAGTTTAGACAAATTCCTTGAGGTAGGGGTTTCTCCCTACTTGGGTTTTATTCCTTCTTTAAGTACTTTGTCAATGTTTGAGCTGAATGAGGCCGTGAGGGGCCATTTGATCGGTCCCAAAACTTGGGACCGAATTGATACCTAAATTTTGAGCAAATGGTGCGATCGTGACTGTCCACGGCTGATTTAGATTTGTTAAATGAATAATTATGTGTTAATGCATGGGATGGTTTTGTTTGAGGCGGAAGTAGCCGTGAAATTGAGTTCACAAAGTGAACCGACTATTAGTGATTTTTGGGGAATAATGCTGGAGGGTTACTATTCCCAGAATAATGTTCACAAAATAATTTTGTGAAATAATGTGTTGGTTAGTAATTCAAATCAGATTGCTCGTGTTTGATCGATAGCCCATGAGCTAATTTTTGATGTGATGAAATGCGTAATTACATAACATGATTATTGTGATTGAATTTTATGTGAATATATGCATGTTTATATATTTACACATGTGATATAGGCTGTAATGGAATTGGCATCATGCCATTCCATATGCCTTGGGAGCACCCCTAAGATGATAGAGAGTGAGTGCATGAGGTGAGTCTAGAAAATGGTTTCGGAGGGTTGTCTAAAACTAAATATGATCGGAGTAGTCCATACTAAAGAGAAAAGTATCAATCGTCGAGGAACTGACCCAATTGATATACATCGGTGAATCCTGAGGCATGCTCCGATCCTCGGAGGCGGTCAATTGATATATACATATCGGAGGGTTGTCCGGAAACAAATAAATATAATAATAATTCTCATACGGAAGCAGGCGAGTGTGAGGGAGGTCGGTGAGGACTCGAGTGCGAGATGATCAGTTAGACATTCAAAGTAGGATCATGCATTTGCTTGAATGTGTGTTTATTTTGGAGCATTGCATTGCACTTAGGTGGAGAGTAGCCCACTTAGGGTGATTCCACTACTGAGCACTAGCTCACCCTGTCGAGGGATACTATTTTACAGGTACCGAGAGCGTGCGAGGGGACGGCTCGTCCTAGAGGCTGTGGTTTATAAGAAAGCCGGATTGTGGCTTTGGGTTATGATGTATGACATGTATTAAAATTCTTTAATTTTAATATATGTGTTGTATAAGAGTAAAATTTGAACTCTTGAAACTATTGGAAATAGTTGGATATATGTTTTATAGTGTGTCCATGGGCCCAAGTGGTCCTTTTACTCATGTTATTGTTATATTGATGTTTTAGACCGGGTTATATACGGGTTTGTATTTGGGTAGAGCTCCTCGTACAAAGGAGACTCTGCCCGATTTTCGTGAAAAATGTCGGGTCACCCGACATTCATGGGTATTATGCGGGTTGATGGGTAGTCAACGGACCCCGGGATCGGGGTGTCACATTTTTAGACTTCACCGTTGGAGTGTATGAACCAGTCCAGGACTTTCACCCAAGGGGATGTCTAACCCTTCTTGCTAGTACCCACCACACGTTTTTCTATGTTATGTGATCGTGCGACTACGTTTGAACATCGTCAGCCAGTGCAGAGCCCGCATTAATCACCAAGTATGGTGATTGATCATAATCACGCACTCACATCCATTCAATGCAATGTCTCCGTGCATATGCATAATACATCATTGCATGTTATTTCATACCATGTATAATGAATGCTACATAGACCCGATTCAAACCATACAATTCACCATGTATTATGGATAATTATATTATGAGCATATAATTTCCAAACCAAACAATCATCTTAATGTCAATATAAAAAACACATATATATTAATATTCAATCAATTACCATCAAGCATGTCATCCAAAACTCAAGCAATGACAACCTTGATCCACAAGATAAGCGTAGCATAGACATGCCCGTAAAACGATTTCTGATGGCCTTAGGCAACCCATGCATGAAATTTAGAACTAGACCACACCACCAGCCATAACCGGCCACAAACTAGCCATACACAAGCTATAGAACAGTTCCGAACTTAACTCAGAAATCGGTCCCCAAGTCTAGCTTGAAATAATCCACAAGACTAATTACAGGTAAGCCACATGAAACCAACCACAAAGTAGCTCAGGCGTGGCCATAAACAGCCTAAATAAAACCCCTGAAAATAGGCGTAATTTTGTCCCTGAGCTGTTAAAAGAGCCACAAGCTACGGTAGTCTCAAGAAAGGGACCATAACTCTGGGCTGTAAAGGTCCAATTTAGGTGATTCAAAGCTAACATCAAGTTCACGGATGCGCTATAATTTCTACTTGAAACCAAATTCGAAATCCCTCCGTTCCCAGTAGAAAACCAGTGAATCTGGGCCTGCATTGCTTGACATAAATTTGTAGCGATCGGGAAATGGACCCATAACTTCAGGCTATAGGGTCAAATTTTGGTGATTCAAAGCCTAACATCAAGGTCATAGATGCAACTCTGACTTCTATGAAGACACGAGGTTCAAATACCACATGTTTCCCCATTTGAAATCCAGTCCCAAAATACGGATAGGGTGTGGAGTTCAAAACGGGCAACATTCCCAACAATCCCAAAGCACGGCCAAACGGCCGGCGGGTTGAAATGACCAAGTAGGAAGAATCCCTACCTCTTAGAGCGTAGCCCTCGTCGAGTAGACAAACTTTACTTCCTTGTCCGATGAGTTCTGACCGTCAGAGATCAGAGGAAGAACAGTCGGCTTTTTTTCCTTCATCTCCCTCTCTTTCTTTTCTTTCTTCTCTTTGTTTCTCTCCTTCTTTTCTTTCTTCACTTTGTTTCTCTCCATCGGCCAAGACTAGTAGTAGATTTCTCCCTCTCCCAAGCTCACTCGTGACCTCCTATGGGCATGACACGTGGGTGTCATCATGCCGTATGTCACCCCCATAACACATCATGCCATGTGTCACCCACTCATTTAGGTTCATTTTTTCCTCAAAAAATGTGAAAATTATGATTTTCTCAGAATTTGACAAAATTCATTGGGGTAACTAGATTTCGTGAGACAAATCCAACGGTGAGGTCCATTTCGTCATCTAAGATCTAGAAAATTTGGGTTCATAACTGTACTATAAGTGGCAATTCTGGTACAGTCTTTTCAAAGAGTTCAAATTTTCGGGTTTTATATTAAGATGCCTTTCGTATCTACACGGACCTACTCAATTATAGGCCTTTGGAGAGATCCCAGTTTTATTATTTCTAGAAACATCCACCCATACCCATGCTGGTTCCCTTTAAACTTCAAGGGAAAGAGATTTTCCACAAATGTTTACTTATATTATGCCCCATTGGATTACAAGTTATCGTTACAAGTTCAACCAATTTTTCCAGCGTTATAGATTATAATATTGTCTTAAATTGTTTTCCTAATATTGTCTTAAATTGTTTAGTCATTTTTTTGATATAAGGATCGTAGTAGTTTTTTTTCCTTGGGGTATCATTAAATTATAATTCTTATATTTATGGTATTTATATTTGTTAAAGTTTAATCTTGCAAATTGAAATATGCATCATTTATGATTGACTGTGGTCATTCAAATGATAATTAATATTGAATTTTTGATATTAGCTAAAATAGAGAAATATTTTTTTTTTTTACTATAAAATTTTGCACTGGTCATCAATTTATCAAAAAAATATTTCCAATAAAAGCCAAAAAAAATATGAAACAATTTTTTTTCAACATTTGGTAAAAAATTAGGAAAAACACATTTTGTGCCCCCTGTATTTTCACTTTTTTTTTTTTTACATTTACCTCATGCACTTTAAAATGTTCAAATTAACCACTACACTATCTAAAACATGAAAGTAAGTTATTTTTTAACGGAGATGGTAATAGTCCAACTCCTGCACTTTAACTTTCACTGTTACTACCATTAACTCCTACACTTTCACTTTTATTGATATTTAAGCCATCTACTTTGAAATGATAAAATTAACATCTTATACTATCAAAAACATGAAAGTGAAAACTAACACCCTAACCTATTTTGAATTTTTAATTCAAATTTAAATAAAATTAAAAAATTAGCCTTATGTTTATTTAATAATTAATTTTCTTTTAATTATTTTTATATGTTATAAAGAATTTCAAATGTATAAATTATTTTTTTCACGTTTATAAATTGTATATATTTAATATTTATAATGACGATAGTCATTTTCCATCATTTTTAAAGTAACCCAAAAGAAATCATCCTATATGAAAAAATATATATTAAATTTTGAGAAAATTAATTTTAAAATAAACAAAAATATCCTATCTACCCAATTATTTTAAAATCAATATTTTAATTTATCAATATTTATATGATAATTGTATAACATTCTAATTAACTTATAAAATAAAAATATTAAAGAAATTCTTTATTAAGTTATTTTAAAAATAAAAATAAAATACCATAATAAAAAATCATCCTCATTATGAGGGTAAAAGGTGGTTTCGAATAGGCACGTTGGCCAACCATGTCGTTGAGGAATCCGGTGTTGAAATGGAAACCATGAAATTTGACAAGCCAACCATTTGGAGCGTGGAGTGGTGTGGAGTAAGGGGTGTGGTAAATGCTTGTGATATGGAGTAACTACAAACTACATTAAAGGTAAGGGTTGACTAGATCCATTAGGCACCGAATAGAGGACCATGCGGATGTCCTAATTCAAATGGGCTTGTGGTGGTGGACTAGCGAAACTGGCCCCGGAGGAAGGAGAAATAGTTGGTTGCGATATTGAGCCAATTAATGAGGAAGTGAATAATTTGATGGTTTTGCAATAAAATGGATCATTGGTGGGCTTTGGAATCCAGGCCCACCAACAGTCATGATGTGTTTAAGTTGGAATTGTCGTGAGCTTGGCAACCCATGGACAGTTCAAGTCCTAAGAGAATTAGTTCTCTCTAAGAATTGATTTTTATTTTTTTATTTTATGGAAACCACAGTGGAAGTGGATAAGGTGGATGTTATCGAAATTGATCAAATATAGAGGCATCATGTGGTTGATAATGAAGGTCATAGTAGTGGTCTTGTTATGTTCTAGCAAACTAAAAGATGGGTGACAGTTATATCTTCCTTGAGAAATCACATTGATTTGGCAGTAGAGATTGGAGTTGGAGGTTTGTGGCGGCTTACAGGATATTGTGGATATCTTGAAAGAAACGGAAGGCATGAAGCGTGGTGTATGCTGCGTACTGGTGCTCAAGCTTCTTCTCTCCCCTGGTGTTGTATAGGGGACTACAATGATTTATTCGCTCATGGGAAAAAAGGAGGGAGATGTAGTCATCCAAATTGGTTGATAAATGGTTTTATTGGGCAAGGAAATTTAAATTTCTGGAAAAATGGCAAAATCGTAATTTCGGTTAAAAATCCGTAATTTATTCTCTAGATCTCGGATGATGAAAAGGATTTCACCGTTGGAATCGTCTCGTGAAATATAGCTAGCACTTAAAATTTCGTAGAATTATGAGATAGTTGGAATTTACACGTTTTTCGAGGCATCACGGTTCGGGTGCCATAAAACGAATTTCGATGCGACGAAAGTCACATATAACAAGTACTCATGTGCCATAAGTGGTATAAGTAGAGAAATGATGAAAATGGACAACCGAGATAGTGCCGAATGTCAAAACTGGGAAAAGATGGACAAAATGGTCATTTTGGGATTTGATTAAATGAGGAAAGGGCAAAAGTTTGAATAGCGCATCTTCTTCTTCCCTTTAAACCAAGGCGAGCGTGAAAAAAGAAGGAAGAACCAGTAGCCAAACAAATTTCGTGTTAGAGAGAGAACCTCAGTACTCTCTAAAATATTAGAGCGTCAGGCCGTTGGCGGAGTCTTCGGGACGAGAAGGAGGAAGCTGGCGGGGGAGACTGCAGCGTGGAGTGCCGGATTTAAGGAGTTTAGACAAACTCCGTGAGGTAGGGGTTTCTCCCTACTTGGGTTTTACACTTTATTTAAGTGTTTTTCAATGTTTCGATTGGTATGAGGCCTTGAACGGCCGTTTGATCGATCCCAAAACATGTGACCGAATTGATACATTTTTGGAGCCATGGTGCAGCCCGTAACTGTTTTAGGGGCTGTTTGGTTGGTAAATCATGAAATTTGTGAAATAAATCATGCTTTGATGTGAAAGAGGCCGGGAATGGCTGTGAAACCCAGGTTCACTAAGTGAACCGATGATTTGTGAATTTCTGGGAATAGTAACCGAGGGTTTCACTATTCCCGAAACAGTCTCAAAATAATTTTGTGAATTAATATGTTTGGTCGAGTAATTCAAGTAGAATTTACTTTCGTGTTTGATCATTAGCCCGTGAGCTAATTTTAGTGTGATGAAAATCGTAATTACATAACATGATTGTGTGATTGAATTTTATGTGTGAATATATGCATGTTTATATATTTACATGTGACATAGTTGTAATGGAATTGGCATCAGCCATTAGTATGCACTTTCGGGCACCAGGGTCATGGGAGTGAGTGCATGAGGTGAGTCCCCAGAGTGAATGGTTCGGAGGGTTCTCTAAAACTAAAATGATCAGAGGGTAGTCCATACTAAAAATATCAATCGTCGGAGACGGCCCAATTGATATATATATATATATACATCGGAGGGTTGTCCACAAACAAATAAACATAATAATTCTCATCTGAGGGCTTAGGCGAGTGTGAGGAGTCGGTGAGGACTCGGGTACGAGATGATCAGTTAGACATTCAAGTAAGATCATACATTTGCTTGGATGTGTGTTTATTTTGGAGCATTACTGCTTTGCACTTATAGGTGGAGTAGCCAGCAGGGTGATTCCACTATTGAGCATTAGCTCACGTCGGGGATACTATTTTACGGTACGGGGGCGTGCGGGGACGGCTCGATCTGAGGCGAGGTTTAGAAGAGAAATTTGGATTGTGGCTTTGGTTTATGACATGTATTAGAATTCTCTAATTTTTAATATATGTGTTGTATAAATGCTTTGAACTCTTGAACCTTTATGGTTGGATAGTTGGAAATATATATACATTGTTATTAGTATTGATTTATGAGCCCAGTGGCGTTTAATCATAGTTGTTATATTGGGCCCCATTTGGGACGGAGTTTTATGCGAGGTTTTGTATTTGGGTAGAGCTCCCTTTTACAAAGGAGACTCTGCCCGATTTCGTGAAAATGTCGAGTTACCCCGACATTCCACGAGGTATTCAGGTGGGTTGATGGGTAGTCAGCCAGACACCGGATTTGAGGCGTCGACTTAGTATCGAGCCTAGGTATCACGATACCCTAGGGCTTGAGAGTTGGGCTTAGGCCATAGTCTTTGAGGTATAAGAACATCACCACTAGGTGTGGTTCGATGTTAGTGTAGGTATGAGATTACCTAGGAAATCAGGATAAAACTAGGACCACTTTACATGCATGTGTTTTAGGTGATTGTTTGATAAATGATGTGTGAACATGTGAATGTTTGATGAATGGGTAGTAACATACCATGTTATATGTGTTATGTTTGTTTGTGTGCTTAGTGATTAGCACATAGGTGTGTATATTAGAAATTTTTAGAAGCTTTACGAGTGTGTAAAAATTTGGAACAACAAGGAAATAAAATAAATTTAATTATTTATTTGGTTATTGGATAATGAAATAAAATTTTAATAAATTTGTGAGGTTCAGACAGGGTAGTGTTATATAGGGAAGGCTTTGAGGAAATTTTGGACCCTTTCGAGAATTAAATGAAAAAATACATGAAATAAATTTTAAGCAATTTATTTGGTTTATTGAAATGAAGAAAAAAAAATATTTATATATATCTATATATATATATATATATATATATATATATATATATATATATATATATATATATATATATATATATATAAGGTGGAGAAAACTTTTAACAGTGTAAGCTGGAAAAGAAAGTAAAGAAAATAAATTTATAAATTTATTTTGGTTATGAGGAATGAAGAAAATAATTTTCTAATGTTTTACAAGTTGTAAAATTTAAGAAAATGGAGTAAAATAAATTTTATAAATTTATTTGAGTATTATGGAAAATGAAAAAAAAAATAGATTGTATATTTTTTTATTTTCCTATCATTTGAAAAAAATAGCAGAAAAAAAAAAAAACCGTTTTTGGGCTACTACCCAAATTGTGAAAAAACATTTATGTGCAAGAGAATGTATTGTATCGTAGTGTAAAGAGTGCGGTTAAGCTTGGGTTGTATTGCAATAGGATCGATTGTATTGCAAGAGATTGGTTTAGGAATTTGTTGAGGAGTGTATTGCAATACAAGAAGTGTATTACTGTTTGAAAGGACATGGGAGGCGAGGGATTGTATTCTGATACAATTCTGTGTGTAACCTAATTAGGTGAAATTGTATTACTTGATACACTCACGTATTGTGACGGCGATGAAGCGAAAGGTGAAATTTGTATCGCGACACGGTAGGTCGCTGACGGCGAGAAATTGCGATACGACATGGCGAACCTGTGACATTTGTTGTAGCGACTGGGGTATCAGCAGTTTGTGGTGTGCACTTGGTGCATTCGACTGTTTTTGACGGGTTGACTCAGTCACCCCATTCTTCGTCAATTTTTTGGACATTGTTAAGTGAACGGAGTTCCTGAACCTTTGTTCATCTAAATTCGAGATTTTTTTATTAAATTAAATTAAAATCAAATCAAATCAAATAAAATGAGACAAAATTTTGAAAAAATGAAATTTTCGAAAATAAAATTTTTGTGGAAAAAAAAATGATTTAACATGTGAATTAATTGTCTCGCATTGCGTATAAATGCAGGGACATCGTATATGATTACGCGGTTGTTACGTAGGATATTATATGCATGGTGTAATGCGTATAAGAAAAAGGGTGAATGCTAAGGTTAGGAATTACGACCTTAGTGATTTGGATAATAGAAATAGACCTGAGCTTAAAATTTATTAAAATAAATGAATTGAGCGGTTGGAATTTAGCGCCACTTAGGAAATGAACGGGTCAGTTCATGGTTGTCAAGTCTATTAGTAATTGGCATGTGCATTGCTAGTTAGACTGAAATGAAAAGTAAATGATTCTTGTTGCCATTGGACAGCAGTAGATGGCTAGTCGAGGGCGAGGCGTAGAGGGCGTCCAGTGCTGGTCGGGCACCATGTCGGCATTTGACCTGACCACCCGGTGTTTGATCGGCGGGCTTTCTTGGGGGCTGTAGGGATTCGGCTGTTTGCTATCGCACGGGCTAGTGTGGCAGTGAGTGGGGAGGTCTTAAGTAACCTCCGGAGGTTTAGGGCGCATCATCCTCAGAGCATTCACGGGGAGGAGATCAATGTTAATGAGACCATTTGGCTCATCTCATCGAGAAGGTGTTAGAGCCGTGGAGATTACCTCGACACTACCGAGTTAGACTAGGCTGCGTTCGGTAGAATGAAGACTTGAAGTATGGTGGAAATGGCGGTTTGTCTTGAGGACCTTAGAGGGAGCCTTTGTATATGAGGTTCTCCCTGGGGTTAGGCGAGAATAGGGATGATATGTGGGGTTGCGGTTGGAGATCGGGGGACTCTACTCACGGTGGACCTTAGGATCGTGGACATGTCGAGTTCGATGTCATCCTGGGGATGGATTGGTGATAGCTTACGGGGTTGACCATCTCGATTGTGAGGCAGGAGGCTACGCCTACCGTGGGACGGTACTCGTGTGGTATTTCAGGGGGACAAGCATGATATTTTACCCCAGACAGTATACGAGTCCAAATGTCAGGGACAGTTGGCGGGTTGGCTAGCGAGCCTTACCCTAGAGGACGAGGTGAGACTAGACTTAGATCTACCTCGAGTAGTGTGCGAGCATGTGGATGTTTTCCCAGATGAGCTACCTGGACTACCTCCATAGAGGGTTGTAGACTACGGTATCAAGTTACACCCTGGTACATCACCCATCTCTATGACTCCGCATAGGATGGCACCGGTTGAGTTGCAGGAACTCGGAGAGTCCCGGTTCTGAGACTCTTGGACAAGGGGTTCATTAGACCGAGCACTTCACCATGGGGCGCTCCGGTCCTATTTGCAAAGAAGAAGGTGTAACACCCTGTCCCAAGAGGGTGTACGGTATGCGTAACCGTATGTGCACCAATGACTTCCTTAATTATTTTAATGTCATAATAGAATTTTTGAAAGTTGTTTTAAGGGTGAAATTATAAAGTTTTCAAAGAATTATGGCACTTTTACCAATTAAGGAAAGTGGAGGGGGTGAAAGTATAATAAATGGAAGTTTAAATAGTAAAATAATAATAATAAATTGCCAAAATAGTTCGGTGAAGTCTCGAAAATTCTCACAGATCTCGGATGGCCAAGCAGTTGTGCCGGATAAGTTCGATCCTTGAAATCTATTGGCTTAGGGAAAGTTTCGTTAAATTCCGAGACCGGTCGAGATATTTTCACAATTTCTAGGCGGCAGGTTTAAGTGAAACACAGCGGGTTTTAGAAAAATCTCGAAAAATGGCAAATATTTAAAGAATATTCAATTATGATAAATAAAATTTTCCGTGATAGAAATAGACTTAAATGAGGCAATAGAAATTATTTATCTGATAATAAAATAATAATTAAAGAAAAGAATAAAATTAGAAAATAAAGAAATAAAAGAAAATAAAAAAACAAACATAAAAGTCAATGGCAGGGGGCGGACGGGAAAAGCGTGGTGGAGACGAATCGGAGAGAAAACGATTTTTTTTTTATATTTTCTCTTTGGTTCTTTCTCAGATTTACAGAAATTGGATCGTAGACGTTCGTTTGGAAGCGAAGGCAAGAATTGGTGCTCACTTGAAAGAGCCTTCTGCATAAGGTGCAAATATCTTGAACCTTTGTTGAACTTTAAAGGTAGAAAATTGCCTACTTGTGTTATTTCAAGCTAAAGGTTATGTAATGAACGAAATTTTCTTAGAAAACCGTGAAAGTCGTAAACTTTTAGTCCCCGAAATTTTTAAGGCGGGTTTAGGATTTTAGAATTTTTGAATTTGTGTTCGAGCGATCGGTGGGCCAGGTTGTTTATGACGAGTTCAGTTGAAATTTAGGGTATGGTCGGATGGAATGAAATTTTTAGAAATGTTTGAGATTTTTGAGACTCTTTGGAAAGTCAGCAGGTCAAAGTTAATTAAAGCAATATAGTTTTTATGGGGCATTTAATGTGTATATGGACATTTTGGTCAATTTCACATCATATTATCGATGTCCATGCTCGAATGGGACTATGCCACGTAAAGTTTTGTTGTTAGAATTGAAGTTCGATTCGATATAGTCATTTTGAAAGCCACATTGTATGTTTTATGGTTAAAGCGTTAAAGCGAGGCATTTTCGTAATTGAATGAATTGTGTAGGCGATTTGAGCGTCAAACGAGAATCTAGAGTGTAATAATTGAAAGAAATTAGTCGAAAAGGTGAGTACAAATCATTTTCCTAAAGCGAGTGCTTAAATTATAATTTTGTAAAGTGCTTTGAAATATAGATTTATAAAGCATTTTTCTCTCCAATTGTTATACTCGTGAAAAGTTCGATTTCGATTTATTTAAAAGCAGTTTGGCGGTTTAGCAAAACCCCCAGATGCGCATTTCGATTTCAGTCGGATGTATTTGAATTGGCCATGGCTAGGTTATGGGATATTATGACTAACTATATTGCACGGTGCGATTGGGGGTTAGATCTAGAATATATGGTGGAGTCGCCCTGCGCACATTCGGGGTATATAGTTAGCGCGACTTAGTACATGGCGCGATGAGGTGTTGGTTACGAGGTTCCATCACGAAGCATTTTGGTTCCGAGGTTCCATTATGCTATATAGATCTGCCGTGTTCTCGGACCATGCTTGAAAGCCGGGTAGTGTTCGGGTTTCGCTACCCAGTGCTGGGTTCGAGGTTCAGAGGCATCACTTAGGGTATTCGAAATGGAGCCCGCAGTGTTTGGTACTTATTCTGATATAACACTTCGGATATTAACCACCAGCGAAGCAGTTTTGGCCCGGCGAGAAATAGTTTCGAGCGATTTGTGAAATGGTTACGAAACGATTTGAAGCGAAAGTGGATTTGAGCGGTTTTGTGAAGCAGTTTCGGCAACATAAATGGATTTGGAAACGGTTTTTCGAAATGGTTTCGCCAGCAAAAGCTTCGGTTTCTCGCCGCTTGATTTACAACCATTTATGTGCAGTTTTCATATTGGGAGAATAAGCGACGAGGCCAGTGATTTAGAACTTATGGTACTCCATGAGCAGTTTGGCTCACGGTTTACATTTTAAAATAATTTTTCGAGTGCGAGTCTTTGAAGTAGAAGACCTTTCAGGATCCTTAGTCCTAGGCGTGTTTGTGATTTTATATAAGATAAGGTGTAAAGTAAAAGTAGTAAAAGTTAAAATGTGGCATTTTGTATATGTAAATATCTTTTGTAAAATATGCATGCATGGTTTTGAGAAAAACAGGTTGCGATAAACTTATATATGATTGATCCTTATCTTATATTTTGATGAGGACCAGAGGTCCTTTATTGTTGTAGTTGGACATTTGGAAAACATTGGGAGTGTATTTTTGTTTTATACAGGTGATTTTGTATTTTGGGCTTAACCACTTAGTGAAGTCGTTATCTTTGCATAGGATTTTAGATTAAATCTAAAAGGTGATTTTGATAGAAAAGTGAAAATTTTATAACCCGTTTTTCCAAATACGGTTTCGGCAGTTTTAATGGCTTGGCTCCATTTGGTAACTTGTCGATCGGCAGGCTTAATTTTGGGAGGTTCTGCAATGGAGTTCTTAAACAGATTTATTTCTATCAGGAAGAGTACGTCGGAGGACAAGACCCTTTGATGTGCATGGATTCTGACGATTTGAGCAGGTTACGATCAGAATGGTACCCATTACCGAGATTGACGATTTGTTCGATCGATTGAGGGCGCGATGTACTCGAATGAACGCCCTTGGTTACCATGGTGAGAGTTAGGAGGCAGGATATCCCTAAGACAACGTTTGGGGCGCGTTATGGGCACTATGAGTTTGCGGTGATGCCCCTTTGGATTGGCGAATGCGCGGTAACACATTCATGGATCTCATGCATAGGGTGTTCCAACCTTATCTAGATCGAGTTTATCGTGGTCGCCGTGGTTGACATTTTGATGCCTCCCGGTCAGTGGGAGCCTGGTATCACTTGAGGATTGTGTTATAGTTGCTGAGAGACCATCAGCTATACGCTAAGTTCGGTCGGTCTGAGTTTTGGCTTACTAAGGGGAGATTTTAGGACATGATGTCAGCACCCGGGAGTGTCGATCAACTAGAAGGTTGAGCGGTGATGAGTTGGAGGGCCAGAATGTCGATCTTCGAATGCGTAGTTTCTTGGGATTTCTTTGAATTATTATAGGAAATTCGAGAATCAAATTTGAAGTTGTCCATTCGGGCGGGATCGTGGTTATCTCTTTGGACATGGACTCCATGTGGTTAGGGCTGGCCACGACCATAGAGAGAGAGATCCCGAGGATGCTCGGAGCACTCGGGATGCGGGTGTTGGTAGCGGGAAGGATCGGCCTTCTTAGTTCGGAGAAGGGTAGAGACTTAGCTGCGCGAGTTTGGGACTAGGCGGGATTGGGTATGTGAGGCAGTTGCCTTAGAGACGGGGGGATCCCAAGAGCTTTGGGACAGCGCGGTCAGTTACACAGTAGAAACGAGACGGTATACGGTTCATTCCTCCACCTTTAGTGCGAATTCGAACCGGTTTAGTTTCGGGTACAACATCTGGTACTCATGCTGCCTGAATGGTTAAGAGGGCGGTGTGGGTGAAGTCGGGGATAGATCGAGTTAGCATAGCAGGGCGTGGTGGACCTTAGGGTGGTAGACATATTGATTGTTGAGTCGTCGGGAGCTTACAGGCATGGATGAATTAACTGACCATCGGGTTGTCAGTAGTGAACAACAAATTTGGTTGTCATACCCGAGCACGACCTTAGTTTGGGCTTAGAGGTTAAGGCCTTTAGAGAAGCGAGAAATAAGATGTTCTTCCTAGGATGTAGGGTGAGAGTTGACTGATAGGTGGGTTATGAGTGAGTATCAAGTTACGCTCATGGTGGACCCGGGATTAGGTGTCGCGGTATGTTAATGAGTTCATGTGCACGTTAACATCGCGTTGAGTCGGGTGTGGGTGCACGGTACGGCCATTCACCACTCTTGGTGAGTGTGGGTTGAGTTTGTCTTTAGGACTACGTCTAATGAAGACTCATAGTGCGATTCAGTAGATGAAGAGTAATTAGAGTGTGTTGGGCAAAGCAAAAAGGGGGCCGTTAAATCCCCTAAGGTGAGAATCTTGGAGTTAGGGTGTAGGGCCGGGAGATATCCACTAGTTTACGTGCCATCATGACAGAACCAGTGTAAGCCGAGAGGTTAAGTTGCCCGAGATGAAAACACACCGCCAGTTATCACGTAGACTTAGAATTGAGTGATAGGAGTCGAGAGTGACTCGAGATTTGGATACCCCTTTGGGAATTGCATTGGAGTCTTTGTTGGCCAGGCGAGGGGCTCGATGCGTGGATAATCGTTCGACATGGGTAGGTGGACGATCCATTGGATTGTCGATGATTGTGACCTTGGGAAGGTCGGCGTTTACGAGCAAGGGTTGTGTAGGGTTACATGTTGTGGATTATATACGGTTGTTAGAGGGGACACGACTGCGAGCATGCGTCTGAGTCGTAAGGGTGAAGATCAATTGCCCTTGAGTGGGTGTCCTCTGTGACGAGTTCAGGGCGGGGAGTATACGGATAGGCGTAAGTATGGGCTTTTGTGGGAGGGCATGTAGATTCACGGATTATGATTGGACGAGGTGGAAGAGAGGCTCCATCACGGGTCCTGATCGGTCAGAGACACACGAGGAGAAGGTGAAGCAATCTGACGGCGTCTTCTCACGACTCGGAGCGGTAGAAGAGCTATCTGGTCTCGACTGTCGACCACTTAGAAGTTCGAGGTTGGTGATCGCGTTTCGCCAGAAGGTGATTCACACAGAGAGTGGTCGAGGTTCGGCAAGCGTGGGAAGCTATCTTCGAGATTCATTGGGCGCTTTGAGTGCTCGAAAGGATGAGCCTTGACTGCGTGTCGGTTGGGCGTTCTGCCTAGCATGTCAGTGTCCACGAGGTGTTTCATGTCTCCATGCTCGGAGTATCGCCCCGGATCCGGCTCAGTATGAAATTGGTTGGGGACGGAATCGAGTTGGCGATGGGACCTTTGAGGGCGACGGTGTATTTTGGATATGGCCGTGATCGGGTTTTGTGGCCAGCGAGACCGTGAGGCTAGTGAGGGTGCTATATAAGCTGGCACTATAGAGTGGAGGAGTCTACGTGGGGCGAGGACACGATCTGGGCCACTATCCTTCTTGTTTAGGGATGAGTGCGTGAGATTTAAATATTTGTTCACGTGCATTGGTAGAGTGCGGCGTTGTATATGCATGTGGTGTTTTAATTATTGTCCAAATTTCGGGACTCATTCCCTTTTAAGGAGGAGAATGTAAGACAGAAATTTAAATTTACGGAAAAGGAAAGCGATATCGTAATTTCGGTTAAAAATCCATAATTTATTCTCTAGACCTCGGATGACAAAACGAATTTCACCGTTGGAATCGTTTATGAAATCTAGCTAGCACGTAAAATTTAAAATTCGAATTCAGAGACGGTCAGATACGTTTTTGAGGCATCGCGGTTCGGGTGCCGTAAAACGAATTCGATGCGACAGAAGTCGCGCCTCTTGAGAAGTGCTCATGTGTCGTAAGTGGTATGAGTAGAGTAGTGAAATGGGCTGTGAGATAGTGCGGAATGGCGGGAAAGAGGGACAAAATGGTCATTTTGGGATTTGATTAAATGAGGAAAGGACAAAAGTTTGAGATAAGTGCATCTTCTTCCTTCTTGAGACAAGAAACGTGAAAAAAAGGAAGAACCAGTAGCCAAACAAATTTCATTTTAGAGAGAGAACCTCGAAGCTTCTCACAAGAGTATCGGGCGATCGATAGTCGTGGTCTTGGACGAGAAGGAAAGGCTGCTCTGCGGAGCTACGCATTAGGTGCAGTTTAAGGAGTTTAGACGACTCCGTGAGGTAGGAGTTTCTCCTACTTGGTTTTACACTTTATTTAAGTGTTTTCAATGTTCGATTGGTATGAGGCGCTGAGCGGCCACGTTTGCAGTCGATCCCGAAACGCTGGGGCCAAGTTAAATCGATTTTTGGAGCCATGGTGTATTAATACGCTGTTTGGGGGCTGTTTGGTTGGTCATCATGAAATTTGTGAAATAAATCATGCTTTGATGTGAAAGGCCGAGAATGGCCATGAAACGGGTTCACTAAGTGAATGATTTGTGATTTTAGGAATACTTGACCAGGGGTTTCACTTATTCAGCAGTGTTCTCAAAATAATTTTGTGAATTAATATGTTTGGTCGAGTAATTCAAGTAGAATTGTTCGTGTTTGATCATTAGCGCAACTAATTTTGTAATTGTGATGAAATGCGTAATTACATAACATGATTTATTGATTGAATTTGATGAATACTATGTATTTATATATTTACATGAGCGCAAACTGTAATGGAATTGGCATCATGCATTCCATATGCACTCGGAAGCACCCTAGGATAATAGGGTGAGTCGTGGGTGAGTCTAAGTGAATGGTTTCGGAGGGTTTGTCTGAAACTAAACATTCGGAGGGTAGTCACGTACTAAAAATATCAATCGTCGGAGACGACCCAATTGATATATATATACATCGGAGGGTTGACCACTGAAACAAGTAGGCCTGTCATTCTCATAAGAAGCTTAGGCGGGTGTAGAGGGTCAGTGGACTGTAGTGCGAGATGATCAGGTTAGACATTCCATTAGAATCATGCATTTGCATGATTGTGTGTTTATTTAGGCGTGCACTACACTTAGGTGGAGAGTAGCCCTTAGAATTCCCACTTCACGACGTTAGCTCACCTGTCGAGGATACTATTTCTGATCTGAAAGCGTGCGAGGATGGCTCCGTCTGAGATTGAAGAGTTTAGAAGAAATTTGGATTGTGGCTTTGGTTTATGATGTATTAGAATTCTCTATTTTAATATATGTGTTGTATAAGAGTAAACTTTGAACTCTTGAACTATGGTTGGATAGTTGGAAATATATATACATTGTTATTAGTATTGATTTATGAGACCAAGTGGTCGTTTTAATCATAAACATTATATTGAATTTGTTTAGGACCGGGTTTTATGCGGGTTTGTGTTGGGTAGAGCTCCGTACAAGGAGACTCTGCCGATTTTTATCAAAGAAAAAATGTCGGGTTGCAGGCGTTCCACGGCTCCATCGAGGTTGTGGGTGGTCGGCGGACGCAGTTTGGGGGCGTCACCGGTTTCTTGGCTTCTTCATCATGGCTTTGAAATTCCACATTACGCTAGTACTTACTTAGCAGCCGAAGTTGGTCTCGACCATCATCGATATTTTTAGATCCTAGACACTGCCTGACGTTGGAGAATTTAGGAGATTCATTTTAGAAAGTATTGGATCAGAGAGAAAGAGATTACGATGAGGTTATTCAACAAAGTTGGTTGAGTTCGGAGGGTGAACCAATTCGAGGAATAAAATCACAAGTATGTGGTCGAGCTTTATGCGCGTGGGACGTTATGGATTTTATGAGGGATATTGTGGACTCTAAACAACAAATGGTGAGGTACAGAGGTAGGAAGGATGCCATAAGTCAACAAGAATTTCTTATTGCCAAATCTAGGTATGTTTCTTTGTTTCATCAAAGTGAAGTCTTCTGGAAACGATGTTCAAAGCAGTTTTGGTTGGCATCAGTTGACATGAATACAAAGTACTTCCATTCTATGGCTTCAACTAAACGAAAAAAAAAAATCAAATTCTCAAATTGAAAGATAATAATGGGGTGTGAAAATATCAGGAGAACGGGATGTATGGGGTCATTTTGGAGTATCTTTTAATCACTTTATATGTTGGAGGGATGCAAACAAGGTTCATGTTTGAATGCAATTCAGACGGAGTGATCACGGCGAGATAATGAGACTTTATTAGCTCCGTCCTCTTGGGTGGAAATCCTGAAATGCTGTTTTCCGGATGGGGTGGGCGCCTTCTTCCAAAAGTATTGGCACATTGTTGGTCAAAGGTTAGTTCAACTTGTTTATTAGTCTGACTCATAATATTATGCGGATGGTTTTAGATGACACTCATGGCTTATACCAAGCAACTGTTGAAAGTATGGGAGATTTGAGACTATTTCCTGTCTGATGTTATTTAAAAAATTGTGGCTAAGGTTTTTGGCGAGATAGGCTCGAAAGGTAATGTCGGTGGAGTCTCACATACGAGAGTACATTTATAAAAGGGAGATTGGCCACAGATAATATCCTTATATCATTTGAAGTGTGCATTTTTGAAACGGAAGATGCAAGGTAAACAGTTTGCGATGTTAAAGTGAATGGCAAAGGCCTATGATAGGGTTGAATAGGGATTTCTAGAGGAAATTATGATTAGAATGGGCTTTCATAAACGTTGGATCCAACTGATAATAGTCTACATCTCTACAGTTAAGTTTACCATTTTACAAGATAGAATGGAGTTAGGGCTTGTGATACCTCGGAGGGGACTAAGACAAGGGGATCCTTTGTCACGACGGGCCAGCAGCGGTGTGTGTAAAATGTACGCCTATGTCTTGAAGTGCACGCGTCGCCCCCAATGTCACATAAATTGTACTCATAGTACGGATATCGATCCACAGGGACAGGTGTATTGACTACAAAGGTTATGCTTTTTAGATAATATCTGAAGAGATGATTTTGGGAAAGAAAGTATGTGAAATTCGACTAAGCTATTGATTCTAATGTATTACTGGTATTGAAGACTAGGGTTATATCTCCCCCTGTCACTTTTAATGGATTATTTATTCAAGATATTATTATAATGTATTTACAATTTGTGCGATGGCGAGGTGATCTTACTTACGAGATATCCTCTCTCGAGAGTACTATCCACTTTGTATCTCACGAATAGGGTTGAGTATATCTCTATCTCGGCTCAGTGTTCCGAGATGCTTAAATGTTGTTCTAACCCCAAATGCCACCTTCGGGATCGAATATCTCTATTCTGAATCCATTGAAAGAATTTGCTCACCAGTCCACAGATAACCTCATCTACAGATCTGGCTCTCCGGTGTGATTATCTTACCCGATGTTGGCGGACATCACCATATAATTCAAACCATAGATATAAACTGACGAACAAATTGATAAATATATTTGAATAATATAAAGATCGAACTTTAATCCATCAACATATGACAAGGTTGACAACCACCCCAGATATAGATCTAGAACATCTTGGTGATAGAAGGAAAATGTTTAGTATTAAAAACATCATTCTCAAATCCAAAAAAATGAGGAAAACAGCATAAATCCCGCACGTCTTCGGGTTTGTGTCACTCGCTCGAATTCGCGGTTCGCTCACGCCCCGATCGCCTCTTTCGGGTTTGAGCTTTAAAACCCTCCATTATGGGCTCAAAATACAAATCCACCTGAACTGATTTCGAACGCCGCGACGCCGTGCAGCAACGTCGCGAATTCTGGATGCTTCTTTGTTTCCCCGCAACGCCGCGACGCTGGTTCTCAAAGTCGCGACGTTGCCGTAGTCCCCTGTTGCCTTCCAATCTCTCGTAAGGCCATAACTTTGTCATACGAACTCCGATTTGGGTGTTCTTGGTACCGTTGGAAAGCTCTTGAAGTGTAGAATCTATCCATATATGACTTTATGCAATATGAGCTAATATGATTTATGAAAACGTCAAAATACAGTAGCCTCTCCTGCTGAAGGTGCTGCAATGTTTGCTGATTTCTTCAGTTTTGGAACTTGCATAACTTCTTTGTTCGAACTCCAATTTTGGTGTTCTGGTATCCCTAGAAAGTTTCTTAAGTTTGTGAATCCATACATATATG
Source organism: Tetrastigma voinierianum (assembly GCA_016808115.1). Classification (NCBI taxonomy): domain Eukaryota; kingdom Viridiplantae; phylum Streptophyta; class Magnoliopsida; order Vitales; family Vitaceae; genus Tetrastigma; species Tetrastigma voinierianum. The sequence goes on along the minus strand of JAEQBH010000546.1, from coordinate 90,387 downwards.
GCTTGATGCAATAGGGAGTTCATATGATGTCTGAAAATGTCAAAATTCAGTAGCCTCTCCTGTTGCTTTTGTAGCAGTTTCCACCAATTTTGCACAATTCCACCAAAATGGATTTAATTGATCATGGAGTGAACTTTTAGAAAGATTAGGGCACTTTATTTAACATAAAACACTAGAAAACTAACTAAAGATAGGATAAAATGAGTATTTAAGATACTCATCAATCCTTATTTGTTCATTATATGCAAAGGCCTTAGTCTCCTCTTAGTTCGGGCTAAGGAAGTTCAGGGCACATGGGTGTAGAATAGCTCGTGGGGCCCCACTATATCCCACTTATTTTTCGCTGATGCCTGTTTTATTTATTTCCGAGCTAATGAGACTGAAGCTCACAATGTTAGGTAGACCCTTTGGGAGTATGGAGCAGCAACGAGGCAAAGAGTTAATTTCAACAAATCCTCAATCTCCCTTAGTCATAATGTATGCTCATCGCAACAGGATACAATCTGTACCATTTGGAAGTGTGGAACATTGTGACCAAGGCAAATATTTGGGCATAAGTTCTCATTGGACGAAGCAACAGCAGGTGTTTAACTATTTAAAAGATTGCGTTTGGAAGCGGTTAACCAATTGGAATTCCAAAGCCATCACGAGCAAAGAAACCTTTCTTAAGACTCTAGCATAGGCGACTTGAACTATGTAATGTCAGTATTCCTATTCCCAAAGGAGGAAGATATTGAGAATATGTTTAACTCATTCTGGTGGAGGGAAAGGTATTTCTTGGGCATGATGGAATAGATTATGTTCTCCAAAGGCAGCTGGAGGACTTGGATTTCGGAAACTGTATGAATTTAATCTTGCCCTTTTAAGTAAACAAGGTTGGAAATTGATTATGGACCTTCTTCGTTGGTTACTCAAATCTATAAAGCTAGGTATTTTTCTAACTCATCGTTTTTGAATTCCAACTTGGGGACCAATCCTAGCTATCTAGCCTAGTATATGGAATACTAGGGACCTCCTTCGGAAGCACAGTCGAATGAGAGTGGGAGATGAAGCCAATATTAGAGTTATGATGGATCCGTGGTTACCTGCACAAGATTCTAGATTTATCACTACTCCTCTAGGTCCAGAATATGAGAATGTCTAGGTGAAGGACTTAATGTATCCGTTCTCTCCGGTGGATTTGGACTTAATTGCTGATATTTTCCAACCCAGATCAACAGCCAATATTCCCTAAGTAGTAGGGTCGTGGATGATCAGTGGTATTGGACCCAAGAAGAAGGAGGTATCTATTCAGTCAAGACATGATATAGAGTACGGATGGATCCTATCATAAGCCCCTTTTCCCATCTCTGGACTAAAATCTGTCACTTACAGATTCCACCAAAGGTCAGAATATTTGTATGGATAGCTCTACGAGGGTTCCTACCCACGGCGGATAATTTACGATCTCGTATGGTCCTTATATCTCTCCAATTTGCCCGGTGTGTTCAGCTGAAAGAGAGTCGGTTCAGCACCTATTTCTTCGTTGCCCATAAGCTATGGAATGTTGGATGTTATGGACGAACCGAAATAATATTGTGTGGAGGAACAGTGGCTGGAATGCAGGACAAATACTGGCTATAGCGGACAAATACTGGAGTTCTTGCATTCATGCTTAAATTCTGATCTTTAATTCAATCTTATCTTTTCCTCAAAAAAATAAAATAAAAAAAAAATATTGGTCAATTGATTAATTCTTCTTTTAATTATAAAGAATATTAAAATTTTATACCACACCACTAAAAAAAACTTATAAAAAGCTGTTACATAGACATTAAATAAAAATATCTGTCCTATTGATTTTTTAACTTTTTAACTTTTTATCTTTATTGATTTTAATTAGTTATGAAATACATTAAACACAAATAATTAATTAGAACAAAATGAACAAATTAAGATTTTTAGATATAAGATTTGATTTATTCACTCACAAAATATTAATTTATTTTAGAAATCCTATTAGATATACATTAATGAAAAATATCTTTGTCCTATTGTTTCTTTTAGTTTATATTTTTAAATATTTGATTTAATATGAAAATTAAAGTGAATGATGATGGTTTTTATTTTTACTCATAATATAAGCTTGATCCAAGTTTCCTACCTTTTATAAACAAAAATCAAATAAAACTAAGTCAATATTAGAAATGTTGAGATATAAACTAAAATAGAGAAAATAAAAAAATAGTTTTTACGATAAAATTTTATTTTCGCATTAATCAATTTATTTGAAAAATATATTTCTAATGAAATCCAAAAACATATGAAACAATTTTTCCTTTTTCCTTTTTTGGGCTTTTTTTGCAATAATATTTGATTAAAAATTTATAATTTCTTAATTAACACATCAGAAAATTAGTATCCTCTAATAAAGGTAGTATTTTTTTTTTTTTTGGACCATGATGTAAATCCCAGAAAATTATTTTTTTGCAATATTTTATTTTTTTGTTTGACCAGAAAATTTTAAAATATATACATATCAGTAGTTTATAAATAAAAGAAATACAAAAAATTTTCAAGATAAAACTTTCTTATCAAGCTAATGATGGAATTTGTCATCCCTAATAGCGTAACTAAAGATAAGTTTTAGTCCAGTTAAGAAAATAAATAGTTTTAATTGAATCTATTTTTCTATAGTTTTGCACTATTGGTTTTTGATAATGAAATATAAATTTTGATTTAAATTTGAATTTTTAAAGGAAAATAAATTTTATTGATTTAAACTTACAAATGGCTAAACCAAAAGAATGAACAATATCCGTTTAATAAGATAATAAATCGACATAAATCCTATAAATCGATAATATAACAACTCAATATCTACACCTCCGCTCTTCAACATACTAACGACCATAATATAAAACACCATTATCATGACAAATGGACGATAAACTAAACGTCACAAGACAAATGACAAATCAAACACTAAGCACAAGACGCCAAACACTACACAAGACGCGACAAACCATACGCCACACTAAGACGGCGACACTGCTAAAAACAAGAAAATATATATAAATATTTTCCAGAAAAACCTCTTTTATTAAGAGATAAACTGAAAAAAAAAACTAAAAAAAAGTTATAGATGGAGTGATTCAAGCCAAAAATGACTGAAAATTACCCGTTCTAAATTAAGGAAGATAAGTGGCTAGAGAAGAAAGAGCAGGAAGTGGAGAAAAAAAGATTTAAATTTGAACATTAGAATTTAGAAATGTGAACTTTGACTTTAAAATTTATTTGAATAGCTTAAGTTGTTTTGTGATATCTAATATATATTTTGATTTAAATTTGAATATCAGAATTTAGAAATGTGAACTTTGAATTTAAAATTTATTTGTTTTGAACGTTTTTAAAATTGATTTTAATAGCTTAAGGTTTAATCTATAGTATGAAATGTAAACGCTTGGGTAAAATATAACATATAATTCTCTTTGATATTATGTTTGGTAACAAAGGTTACATGATATTATAGGGCCTTTTCTAAGATATGGGATATAACCCATTATTGGAGACTCAACATTGTTTGCTACTCCACCCATGTAAGATGGGAGTTGGGGAATCCTCAAGATTATTTTTCTTGCGCACCCAACCACGGAGTGTGGGTTCTCTTACTGGGAGAATGGATTTTCTATAAATGCTCAACCACCTTTAATGCCCTACTCAAACAGCTCGCGAACAATTTCAACGCCATACATTCTAATATTACTGTAAATTGTTTTAGTCGTTTTCCATGTGGGATAGGTAAGTAAGTTATTTATCTCTTTAACTTTATTTATATTTGTCAAATTCTTTAAATGTTTAATCTTCCAACTAAAATATGCGTCATTTATGGTAAGGGTGCAAGAAGGGGATTTAATTATTAGCTTTATTCAGGATTAAATTATCATAAAAGTTTATTTAATAAAGATTTGCATTGAGATTATTTACTTAAGGATGAAGACAATATTTATAGCCACCATTTTCACTATCCAGTTTACATGAACTTATTACAAATTTTAAAAGGATTTAAACTCTTTTTTCTCTGAGTTTTTTACAAATATATATATATATATATATATATATATATATATATATATATATATATATATATTTGATTAAACAAAAATAAAAAATTTACAATAAAACTAAAAAAACATGAAATAAAGCTTATATGGAATAGGTGATCTCTTCTTATCTACGGATCAAAGCTATTAAATTTGAACTCCAAAATTCCAAGCTAAAATTTTCTATCATTCTCAATATAATGACTAAAAGACTCTTACTTGTAAGAGTTTTTGAAAATTTATAATCTAATAAATAATTTTATTTTTATTTTTAAATTCGATTTTAAAATTTCAATTCAAGATGTTTTTATTTTTATTTGTTTTTAAAAAAATTGAATACATCAACAATTTATTTATTTATTATTTAGAGTTTAAAATAAAGTTAAAATTCAAGTGAAATATACATATTATCTGCAAATGCGACAATTTTACTACATGATGAATATTTCAATTTGGAAGAATTTTTTTTTTTTTGAATCAAGCAAAGATTAAACTCATAACAAGTATAAATACCATAAATATAAGAATTAGAATTTAACAATACCCTAAAAAAATATTAAAAAGGAATAAAGTTAAAGAGATAAATAACTTACTTGCCTATCCCACATGGAAAAACTACTAAACAATTTAAGACAATATAAGAATCTATAATGTTGGAATTATTCGCCGAGCTTTGTAACGAAAGCTTGTAACCAAGAGGGGCATTAAAGTGGTTGAACATTAGTAGAAAACTTCATCCCAATTGATTTGGGAAACCCTATGGGTGGATAGCCTTTAGAAATAATAATCTTGGGGATTCCCATCTTACATGGGTGGGTAGCCAAAGACGGATTATTATCTCCAACAACGGGGATCTCTCCCATCTTACATAGGTGGGTAGCCAAAACATGATATTTGAGTCTCCAACAAGTCCTCAAAAGGCCCTATAAATGAACAACCAACCTTGATGCAGCTTCGCCACGGCACAAAAGAAACGAACGAAATTCGAATTTTTCAATATTAATCAAAGCCTACTCAAACAAAACATAAGGTGCTATTTATAAACATAAACAAAAATCCTAATGGATAATCCTAAAAATCATAACGGATAAATCCAAAAATCCTAATAGATAAATCCAAAATTACTAATAGATAAATCCAAAATACCATCGATAAACTAAAATAAAATTAAATAAATAATTAATAGTAATAAAATTCATCATCGGGACTCGGGCTTCCTATCCGTTTAGGCCTAGATATGGGCCTACTCATGTCCCATCATTCTCCGGTTGAAAAGAACTCGATCAAAAGTGAAAGGAAAGGTAGCAATCCAACACGAAGAATCCAAATGACTAAGATCATCATCCGTATCCAACAAGATCGTGACCGTGACGAATTACGCCATTTGACAAGAAAACGACGAAACCCACCATCTCTAGAACTCACGAACTCATCATCAATGATAGTATCCACCGTCTCCTTAGAAAATTGTAACGAAGGTACAGTGGGTGCACCTTTGCTAGCTTCACCTCCCCCAACCAACCTCCAACCTCATTAACCTCGTAAATCCAATTCGTCAACTAAGAAAGCAAGGGCACAACCAATTTAATGGTATTTCACTGCAGAATGTAGAGTTCCAGTGGCACTAACGAGTTTGGAAGCAACAGCAGCGTTGATCAACGGCAAAGCAACGGCAGGGGCGATCCTTTGCGGAGAAGCAATGACGGGGTTGTCACTAGCCTAGAAAACTAAGCTTGCAAAGAAGAGAGGACTCAAGTATGCCATAAAAATCAAACCTTGCGATTCCCACGAGTTCAACGCGAAGAGGAACTAACGGAGGTAGCAACAACAGCAGCGTCGGGGTTCTCCTTGGCAACGTCGGCAACAGGAGAAGAAGAAAATCGCATCTTGCAACCAAGCTGCGTTCAATGGGCGGAAAACAAGAACCTGGGAGATTGGGAACCGGCCACATATCGCCGCGGTCGCTTCGCTTTCGGGCCTCCCGCAATAACGGGCAAAGAATCTGATCAATCGACTGCAGTCCGAGGAGCAATAGTGGGGTTAGTGAATTTTGTGACACGGAGGACTGTATTAAATCGAACAAATAAGAAGCCCGATCTCTCGATCAAGAACTTGAAATAAACAAAATAACTCGATCTCTGGGATCGTTTGCCTCACAAACCGACAGAATGGCCACGAAGAATAAAAGAAAACGAATAAAAGAAACGGAACGAAATTCTGAATTTTTCAATATTAATCAAGTCTACTAAAAACAATAACATAAGGTGCTATTTATAAACACAAACAAAAAATCCTAATGGATAATCCCAAAAATCATAATGGATAAATCCAAAATAAAATTAAATAAATAATTAATAGTAATAAATTCATCATCGACTTGGGCTTCCTATCTCGTTTTAGGCCTAGATAAGGGCCTACCCATGTCCCATCACTTTTGTTGGCAAACATATTATGATAATTGGACTTTTACATTCATCCATCTTGGTAAAGGGAGGCAAGGAAAATTAAATTTTAAATTTTGATATTTTACCTAATTTTTACATTTCAAGACTATGAATTAAATCTTAATCTAGCTATTAAAATAAATTTTGGGCCGACTAAACAAATTATGTCAAATATTAGAATCCATAACACCAACTTTTATAGGGTTTTGCAAATGGAAGCTTGTAACTAAGTAAGCATTAAGATGGTTGAATATTGATTAGAATTAGAATAATCTCAGGTTAAGGTTTGGGTAGATAGTCAAAATTTTTGGGGATTAAGTATGTTTATTCTCTATTTTTGAAAATTGTTTTAAAAAAGAACACCATTTTGGTGTTCTCTCAAACCTATTCTTATTCATTAAATTTATTGTTTTTTTTGTTCTTTATGTTTTTTAGAACAAAAAACTGTGAAACAAACTGTTATCCGTGTTTTCCTTTGCTTTTAGAATAAAAAAATAGTTTTAAAGCGTTAAACAAACAGTCCATAGGGAGTAACCAAAATTGGGATTTGGGTCTTTAGAATCATTCCTGAAGGCCTTACAATATAAACAACCAACTTTTTGTTGTGAAAATAAATTTTATCTTTGTCAATATTTTAAGTTTTTCATAAATTTATATTATAATGTAGGAAAATATTATTTGTCATGTTTGATAATGGGAGTTTATGATCAAGTGGAGAGTTAAGATGATGGAATATTAACATTTATAGAGGACATATAGAAATTAGCAAACAATTTTTTTATTGAAAAGAAAATTATATACTTATTGTTTTTCTGTCTTTCCTTGACCTTTTTAATTTAGACTATGATTAAAATAAAAAGCTATTAAAATATATTTTACCGTCAAAATTCAGGTTTGCCTTTGTTTTTCCTTTTTTTCGTGTATTTGCGAAGAGTAGTTGTGTCATCCATAGTTGGCTAGTTTGTGAGTTTTTGCATTTAAGATGACAAAGTTTTCCGATAGAGTCATCATATCAAATCTTGTTCTTTAATATCTTGCATATATAGAATCTTAAGTACTGCATCATCCTTTAAAGTTTTTAGCATTTTTTATTCCGTGTTTAAATAAAGTTATAAAAAAATTTAATTAAAAAATCTATATTTAAATATGAGAAATAATCTTTTCCAGCGCATATTTAAGGAATGGAAAATGACAATTTTCAAAACAGTTTACTCCAATTTATTTTTTTTTCCTAAACAGTTCCAAATATTAGTTTAACTTTATTTGAATTCTTTTTTTCCGGAAAAAAGGCAAAGGAATTAGCAACTTCTCCATTATTCGCAATTTTTTTTTCCTGAGGAAATTAAAAAGAAAACCCTAAAATTATTGAGATTTGAGATAAAATAGAAGAAAAGAAAAGCAACTCCTATTTACAGTATATATTTTAAATAAGGATAAAAGATAATATATGACAAGTTAATCTACCTAAGAACATGTCATATTTGTTATTAGAAAGATAAATTTTCTATCATTTTTAAAAGGATTAATGTAACTTTTCCAAAATAGAAATGGAAAATTACTACATCTATTTATATAATCAACCCTTTTAAAATAACTTTCCAAAGATTCTTATTTAAGAGTTTATCTTTACAATGCTAATAATTATTTTTATTTTTTATTTGATTTTTGAAAACTAAGTCAAGACATATTAGTTTTGTAAAATTAAATATACTAAATTCTTTTCTCTAAAAAGGAATATATATATATATATATATATATATATATATATATATATATATATATATATATATATATATATATATTAGTGTGACGCCCCATTCCCGGGGGTCCGTTGACTATCCGTCAACCCGCGGAATACCAGTGGATGTCGTTACTCGACGCCGTCAAAATCGGCAGTCTCCTTTGTATGGGGAGCCTACCCAAAAAACACCCGTGAAACCCGTCCTGCAAACCAAATATAATCACAATGATACAAGTATGGATAAAAACCGCCTCGGGCCCATACTTACAATATCCATAAAACATACCAACTATATCCAGTTCTATGATGTTCAATAGTTTTAATTTTATACAACATATATTAAAATACTCGAATTCTAATACATGTAAACATCATCAAAGCCAAAGCCACAATCCGGCTTTCTTGAGCCGTCCCCGCACCGGCCCCCGTGACCGTAAAATAGCATCCCTCGACAGGTGAGCTAATGCTCGCAGTGGGAATCGCCCAAGTGGGCTACTTCCACCCAAGGCAAAGGCAATGTTCCAAAGTAAACACACATTCAAGCAATGCATGATCCTACTTGAATGTCTACATGACCAACTCAGATCCCGAGTCCTCACCGACTCCCTCACACTCGCCTAAGCCTCGTATGAGAATATTATGTTCTATTGGTGGACTACCCTCCTATGTTATAAATTGTGGACCATCTCCGATGTTATATTTAGTGGACTACCCTCCGATGTATATCAATTGGGCTGTCTCCGACGATTGATATTGTATATGGACTACCCTCCGATGTATATCACTTGGGCCTTCTCCGACGATTGATATTTTTAGTTTTAGACAACCCTCAGATAATTCACATTTTAGACAACCCTCCGAACCATTTTCTCATAATTACCCCATGCACTTCACTCTATAGTCTTAGGGTGTTCCGGCATATGGAATGCATATGCTAATTCCAATAGCAAATTTAATCACATGCAAATATGTAAACATGCACATATCCAAACAAGACTCAATCACACAATCATGTCATGTAATTAATCAATTCATACACAAAATTAGTTATCACTGGGCTATCGATCAAACACGGTTAATTAACTTAAATCACTGAATTAACAAATATTTTCACAAAATTATTTTAGATTATCAAGCTTCGGAAACAAGAAACCCTAGGTTATCGCTCCTTCAAAGCATTAACGATCGGTCAATTTTTCAGAACCTGAAGTCGTGTTCGCGCCATTTCTACTTCACACAAACCAATACATGATTTATTATGCAAAAGCACAATTTGACACCCCAAACCAGCCGTGATAGTCATGGCTGCTATGTAAGACCCGAGAAATTTCAATTTCTGGAATAAGGGCAAAATCGTAATTTCGATTACAAAATTGTGATTTCGATTAAAAATCCATAATTAATTCTCTAGATCTCAGATGATGAAACGGATTTCACCGTTGGAATCGCCTCTCACGTAAATCTAAAGAAGATACGTAAAATTTCGTAAAATTCGAGATACGGAGTTGGCACATTTACGCAGGCATTGCGCTTTCTGCAGCCGTAAAACGATTTTCGATGCGACGAAAGTCACATATAATACGTACTCATGTGCCATAAGTGGTATGAGTAAAGAAATGATGAAAATGGATGGCCGAGATAGTGCCGAATATCAAATTTGAGAAAAAAAGGGACGTATGCGTCATTTTTGTAAATGTTTAAGTCACTAAATGACAAAACATGTACAAGACCTTCTTCTCCAAATTAAAGGTGAGCAAAAAACGTGGGAAACAAAAGAAAAGGGATCCAGTAGCCGAAATGAAGGTTTTCTAGTGAGAGAGAGTCGTCATTCTCTCTAAAAATGCGGGCGATCCAACCGCTTCAGATTTTCTAAGACAAGAGGGAAAATGCTCTTCACGCAGAGGGCTTCTTATGCGGTACCGGATTTATGAAGTTTCCTCAAACTCCAAGAGGTAGGGGTTTCTCCCTACTTGAGTTTTATTCATAATTTAAGTGTTTTGTCGATGTTTGAGTCGAATGAGGCCGTGAGGGGCCGTCTGATCGGTCCCAAACCTTGGGACCGAATTGATATAATTTTTGAAACAAAGATTGGAGTAGCCGTGTGTGGGTACGGGCTGTTGGGTGCATTTTGTGATAGTTTGTCCATTAAATGTTTGCTTGATATGCATTGGGACTGAATGGCTGTGACTATGTTCACTATGAACTCTTTGATTTAGGATTCGGGAATAGTAACCGAGGGTTTCACTATTCCCGAAACAGTGTTCTCAAAATATATTTTTGTGAAAATATATTTTTGTGTGAATATGTGTTTGGCCGAGTGATTTAAATTAAATTGCTCGTGTTTGATCATTAGCCCAAGTGAGCTAATTTTGATGTATGAGTTGTAAAATTACATAACATGATTGTGTGATTTGAATTATGCGAGTATATTCATGTTTATATATTTGCATGTGATTAGACTGTATTGGAACTGGCATACATGCATTCCATATGCACTGGAACACCTAGGATTATAGAGAGTGCGAGATGAGTCTAGAGAAAATCCGCTCTGAGAGTTGTCTAAAAACATTAATTACTCTGGAGGGTAGTCCAAATTTAAAATATCAATCGTCGAAAGGCCCAATTGATATTCATCGCAGGGTAGTCCACAAACAAATAATATATCAATCGGCCTGAAATACTACCAATCGATATATATATACATCTGAGGGTTGTCCACTAATAAACAATAATTCTCTATACAAGGCTTAGGCGAGTGTGAGAGAGTCGGGTGAGGACTCCTGGATCCGAGCTGGTCATGTAGACATTCAAGTAAGATCATGCATTTGCTTGAATGTGTGTTTAAATTCAACATCAGACCGCACTTAGGTGGTGATGGCCCACTTGGGGTATGATTCTCCCATCGGAAGATTAGCTCACCCCGTCAGTGGGACCCCCTTTACAAAAGTACGTGAGCGACGAGGAGACGCCCGCCCCAGAGGTCGAAGCTTGTGGCAAAGCCGGATTGCGGGCTTTCTGATTCGTGGTATACATGTATTAGAATGTTAGAATTTTAATATGTTGTATAAGGGAGAATTGATTAATTCTCTTGTAACTATTGACATATAGTTGGACTCAAGGATTGGTATGTATATTGAGTATCAAGCAGGGCTCAAGTGGTCGTATTGGATATATATTGCATATTATATTGGACTGTTTGGGACAGGTAAATGCAGGTTTTATACAAGTATTGTATTTGGGTAGAGCTCCCCGTATAAAGGAGACTCTGCCCGATTTTCGTGAGAAATGTCGGGTCACCCGACATTCACGAGTATTCCGCTGGGTTGATCGTAGTCAACGACCCCGAGCTTGGGGCGCTACAGCCTTGGTATCGAGCTTAGGTATACGGGCTACCTAGGGCTTCAGGGGATTGGGCTTGTGCCATAAGCCGAGTAAGAACATCACCACCAGGTGGTTCATTGCCCGGTTTAGGTATGAGATTACCTAGAAACACTTCAGACAAAACTAGGGCACGACATGCATGTGTTTGATGTGTTTTGTGTGATTTGATGAAATGTCAGGTGATCATGTATGTGTGATGTGTGAATGTTTGTGTGCTTAGGTAAAGAGCACATGGATGTGTTAGAAAATATTTTAGAAAAAATATTTTGAGTTGTACAGTGTACAAAACTGGAAAAAAAAATTGAGAAATAATAAATTTTCTAAGTTTATTTGGTCTATAGGTGATGAAAAAATTTTCTAAGTTGAAGAAAATCAGAGAAAATAAATTTTTATAAATTTATTGGATGAAAAATTGAAGAAAATAATTTTCAAGGTTTTATGTGGTGTAAAACTCAAGAAAGTGAAGAAATAAATTTTTGGAAATTCTATTTGTGTATTCTGGAAAATGAAAAATGAGGAGAAAATAATTTTCATGATTTTACAAGTAGTAAAATTGAAGAAATGGGCAAATAAATTTTATAAATTTATTTGAGCTTAAGAAATGAAAAAAGATTTTTTTAGTGATTTTTCTAGCTACCGAAATAATGGAAAAAAAAAAAAATATATATATATATATATATATATATATATATATATATATATATATATATTTATAATGAAAAAAAAAAAATTTGTTGTGTGGAACTCCGCTTTGGGCTACGCCTAAAACTATATTGTAAAAAAAATTGTATTGTAAGGCTGAATTGTATTGCAGCCTAAGAAAAAAAAAAATTTGTATTGTGAGATTGTATTGCAAGAGAAGGATGGGCTGGAAAAATTTTGTATTGCAATACAATAGTTTGTATTGCAGTCGAGGCTGGGGATCGGGCCGTGAGATCAGACGCAATACAAATGTAGTGTATCAGGGCAGGAAGGTCAGCTTGGGAAAATTTGTATCAGAATACAAAAAAAAATTGTATTGTGATAGCCGAAATGCTACGCTGACTGTCGCAAACACGTGCCACGACATGGCGCCGGGCGCACAGAGCGCGCATAGGCGCGTCGGGCGCAGCGCAAGCCGGGCGCCAAGCAGTGGCTACAGGGGCGCGGCATCTAAGACGGGCGCATCGGGCGCTGGGCGCTAGCTGGACGGCAAAAGGAGATGCAGAGCGGGCAGGCGCGTGGGGCGCACGGGCGGCAGGGGCGGGGGCTCGGGCATAGGGCTGGCGGCGCGGCAGTGGCGCGCGGCAAAGTGGCACAAAGTAGCTTGGCGAGCGCGCAGTGTGCCTGTGTGGCACGCAACCCGGCGCGCGGCCGGCTACAGGTTGTGCACTCGGTGCACTCTACTGGGCTGAGGGATTTGGGGCCAGCCATAGTCAAGTAAGAAACATCACCACTAGGTGTGGCTCGATGTCTCGCGAGGTATGAGATACCTAGAAATCACTGACAAAACTAGGACACGACATGCATGTGTTTGATGTGTTTTGTGATTTGGATGAAATGTCAGGGTGATCATGTATGTGTGATGTGAATGTTTGTGTGCTTAGGTAAAGAGCACATGGATGTGTTAGAAAATATTTTAGAAAAAAAATATTTTGAGTTGTACAGTGTACAAAACTGGAAAAAAAAAAAGAGAAATAATAAATTTTCTAAATTTATTTGGTCTATAGGTGATGAAAAATTTTTCTAAGTTGAAGAAAATCAGAGAAAATAAATTTTTATAAATTTATTGGATGAAAATTGAAGAAAATAATTTTCTAAGGTTTTATGTGGTGTAAAACTGAAGAAAAGTGAAGAAAATAAATTTTTAGAAATTTATTTGTGTATTCTGGAAAATGAAAAAAAAATGAGGAGAAGAAAATTTTCTATGATTTCGGTGCACTCGGCCTGTTTTCGATCCGGTTTGACTCGATATTGTTCCTGAGTCGATTTTTGGACATTATTCGTGAACCCGGTTCATGAACACTGTTCATATCAAATTTTTTCGGGAAAAAAAAATATTTTAAATTAAATTAAAATAAAATCAAATCAAATAAAATTTGATAAAATTTTCGAAAAATAAAATTTTCAAAAATAAAATTTTTGAAAATAAAATTTTGTTGAAACACATTTAATGTAATGTGGATTGGCTCAGACATCGTAAATATGACAATGTATACACCGATTTATGTATGATTAGTGTCTCTGGGTCAGAAGGATGCCTGTAGATATCAGATGGGGATTTAACCGCTTATGTTAATCAGATAGATGGCTAGACGAGGACGAGGACGAGGACGCCCACGGGGGCAATCGTCGTGCACCACCGATATCGACCGTACCGCCAGATTGATGGGCGTTTTGTCGAGGGGTCAGAGGGTATTGGCAAAGCAATGCTATCGCGATCGCCGGGTGTAGCGCGTAGACATGAATATCCTAATAACCTGTGAGGTTTAGGCGTGTCATCCTCCGACATTCACAGGGGGAAGAGATCCGATGGTGGTAGACCATTGGTTCATGCAGACCGAGAAAGTGTTAGAAGGTGTTAGAGATCATCACAAGGATTCGGGATTAGACTAGCCGCGCCCACCCAGGTGTGAGGCCAAGTATGGTAGAAATGGCGAGACCTCAGTGATCTAGAGGCTGGCGATAATGGGCGAGTTTCTCGAGCCGCTCATGGGGCAAGTACTTTATAGGATTGCGAAGGCTCAGAGTTCCTGTGAGTCGGGCATGTGGGGCGAGATCGTGATGGATTACGTGACTAGGTTCACGCATTTACCGGACAAGTTGATGATTACGTGGCCACAGACTTTGCCAAAGTTAGGAGATTCAATGGTGACTTCTCCGTGATAGCAAGATTCTATGACTAGGTCGACCTAAGGAGGTCAAGTTTGATCGGGATGACCGATGCGAGGAGGCATTCCAGAGTTGAAGAAGAGACTTACTTTCAAATTCCCATCTTGATAGTTCCTGTGATAGGATGTGGGTACACATTGTATTGCGATGCCTCGAGGGCCGGATTGGGAGGTAAGTGTTAACAGCAAGAGTGTTATTTGATTATGCAAAGGCCGATTCATTAATTGTCGCATCGGGCCAGATAGTAGTCATTTAAAGGTCGAGACCTTAAAGAAGCCAGGTTAGATGTGAGTTCCCAGAGGCGAATAGGTACGCATATGTCGAGGTTGCGAGTTAGAGATCTCTTGTGGACTCTGCAATCACAAGGACTTGATGATCATGGAGATGTCGAGTTCGATGTCATCCCTGGGATGGATTGGTCGACAGCCTACAGGATCGTTACCGATTGTGAGCAGAGAGGCTACCGCCACACGTGCAGCTCTAAGATCGTGGTAGTAACTGTGGGGACAAGCATGATATTTTTCCCCCATACAAGATATGAGTCCAGGTGTCGTGACGCTTGGCGGTTGGCTGGCCACTTTATTCTGCAGGACGAGGAAAGACCGCACTTAGATCGACCTCGAAAGTAGTATGTGAGTATGCGGATGTTTTTCCGCATAAGCTTACCCGGATCACCTCCACACGTGATGTAGATTTCAGATCGTACACCCTGCATTTCACTCATCTCATGACTCCGCATAGATGGCACCATTGAGTTGCAGAACTTAAGAGCCCGCCACAGATATCGACAAGGGGTTCTTTAGACTCGAGCACTTCACCATGAGAGGCGTCCGATTCTATTTGCGAAGAAGAAGGACAAGACCCTTCGACTGTGCATTGATTTCGGCACTAATTGTGGTTACGATCAAGAATCGGTACCATTACCGAGGATTGACGATTTGTTTGATCGCTTGAGAGGAGCGAGTCTACCTTAAGATAGATTCTTCGTGACCGGGTTACCACCAATTGAGGGTTAGGAGACAGATATCCTAAGACAAATAAGCTTCAGACGCGTAATGGGCACTTTTTGAGTTTACTAAGATGTCTTCGATCGACGAACGTGGCTACAAAGATTCATATGGATCTCATGAATAGGATATTCCAACCCTATCTAAATCAGTTTGTCGTAGTCTTCGTGGATGACATTTTGATCTACTCCTAGTCCGAGTGGGAGCATGAGTATCATTTGAGGATCGTCTGCGCTTGTCGAGAGACCATTAGCCGTATGCTGGAGTTCAAGAAGGCTAGTTTGGGCTTACTAAGGTGAAGTTTCGGGACACGTAGTCGCATCGAGGCCGCCGACCTGCAGGAAGGCTGAGGCCGTGATGAGTTGGTAGAGACCGACCGTCAATCTCGAGATACGAAGCTCGATTACCGGGTATTACGAGAGACCTCGAACGGCCGAAGTTGTCCATTCGGGCAGATCGCAGATCTCGCCACGAGACATGAACTCCATGGTCAGGGACGGTCCCCACCATAGAGAGAGATCGAGATGCTCTGAGCACTCGTGATGCGGGCGTTGGTAGCAGAAAGGATCAACCTTCTTCTAGTTCGGGGAAAAGGCATAAGACTTCTGCTTCACATGAGTTTCAAGACCAGGCCAGATCATGCTAGTCAGCAGTAAGTGTGTGATATGTTATTTCGCCGACGTACTGGCATAAGGAGACGGATTGCTCCTAGAGACAAAGGGATCCTGTGACTTTCGGGGGACAAGTAATCCCAATTAGTTGTAGAACAGAGAAAGATGACGGCTCATTCCTCCACACTTGGGGTACGGTCGAGGGAACCAGCTGCTTCGGGGTGTTATACAAGCACTCCTAAAGAAAGCACAGATGAATGGGAGGGGCCGAGTGTGGGTCTAAGCCGTGACAGATCGTGAGTTGCGCAAATGGCTGCAGGACCGGGGTGGTAGATCTATTGGTTGTTGATGTCGATTGATGGATGTGAGTCGGATGTACCACTCCAAGTTATCGCATCAGATCTTAGCCTGTCGT
The DNA here is from genome assembly GCA_016808115.1 of Tetrastigma voinierianum. NCBI lineage: Eukaryota > Viridiplantae > Streptophyta > Magnoliopsida > Vitales > Vitaceae > Tetrastigma > Tetrastigma voinierianum. The sequence goes on along the minus strand of JAEQBH010000546.1, from coordinate 73,835 downwards.
CATACTTACACGGCATTGGATTTGGGCTTAGAGGTTAAGGCTTCTTAGAGTAGCCAGTATAGATGTTCTTCCCTAGGATGGGGAGCAGAGCCTAATTCGATAGGTCGGATTGGCGATGAGAGATCTCCGAGATTCGCTCTCACTAGTGGGACCCCGCGATAGGGTGTCAAGCATGACATTAAGTGCTTCAGGCACGGTAACATCGAGTCGTAGCTCTGCAAAGCGTGCACTAAGACATTATTCACCACTCTTTGTGAGTGTGGGTTGGGTTTTTCCTTGGGATTACTTCCAATGAAGACTCATAGTTCGATTCAAAGAACAGAAGAGTAATTGTGAGGTTTGGGAAAAGCAAAGAGGGGGCCGTTAATCCCCAAGGTGAGAACTCGAGTTAGGGTAAGAGACCCTGAAAGATATCCCGACTTCCTGGGTGAATGTAACAGCTCAAGTGTGTTTAAGAATTATGGTTAGCTCACATGAAAACACACGACCTGCTATCATGTAGACTTAAAGTTGAATGATAGAGCCTGAAAGACTCGAGATTGGATACCCATCGGGAAATCGGCTATGCTGTGGGAGCGGCGAGGGCTCCCAGATACTGGATGTCATTCCAAGACATGGACTAGGTTGACGGTCCATTGATTGTCATGATTGTGACCTTGGGAAGGTCGAGTTTACACGCCAAGTGCGGCTAGTGTAATAGGTGTGTACGGATTATATGCTGTGACAGAGGACATGCTATGAGCACGCGTCCCGGATCATAAAGGTAGCCGGGAAGAGCATTCACTTTATGGAATTCGCCTACAACAATAGTTATCGCGAGTATACGAATGGCACCATATGAGGTATCAGGCGGGGAGGCCATGTAGATCGCGTTATGTTGGACCGAGGTGGAGAGAGCTCCATCATCAGTCTTGATATGATTAGAGGAAAACTTTCGAGAAGGTGAGTTCGATACGATACGCTCTTCACGCTTTAGAGCCGGCGTAAGAGGCTATATGGATGCGCGACGCCGACCCTTAGAGTTCGAGGTTGGGGATCACGCCTTCAAGGTGATGCCTAAGAGGGAGGGTCGTTCGCAAGCCGCAGAAGTTATTGCCGAGGTTCATTGACCTTTTCGAGATACCGAGAGGATAGGCACAATTATGCATCGTTAGCGTTATCGCCTAAAGATGTCAGATGTCCACGAGGTATTTCACGTCTCCATGCTCGAAGTATACTCCGCATCCATCTCATGTGGTGGATCGATTTATCGAGGTTGACACTTCCGATGGGACCTTCTCGAGAGGAAGGACCAAGTACGTTGATAGCCATGATCAGGTTTTGCGACGCAAGACCGTGAGGCTAGTGAGGGTACTATGGAGGCACTATGGAGTGGAGGAGTTTACGTGGGGGCGCGAGGACACGATGCGGGCCACTTATCCCTTCTTGTTTAGGGATGAAGGTACGTGGTTTAGTCGTTTAACATTTAAATGACTAGTTTACATGCATGATAGAGTGCGCGTTGCATATGCATGTGAGTGATTGTGATTGTCCTGAATTTCGGGACGAAATTCCTTTTAAGGAGGGGAGAATGTAAGACCCGAGAAATTTCAATTTCTGGAATAAGGGCAAAATTGTAATTTCGATTACAAAATTGTGATTTTGATTAAAAATCCGCAATTAATTCTCTAGATCTTGGATGATGAAACAGATTTCACCGTTGGAATCAGGCTCTCGCCAAATCTATTAGTACGTAAAATTCTCGTAGCACCCGAGAGATAGCCTGAGTTGGCACGCTTACGAGGCATTGCGCTGTGCGTAAAACGATTGGCGCGACGAAAAGTCACATATAATACGTACTCATGTGCCATAAGTGGTATGAGTAGAGAAATGATGAAATGGGATGGCCGAGATAGCGTCAATATCAATCCGTAGAAAAAAGGACGTATAAGGCCATTTTTGTAAATGTTTAAGTCACTAAATGACAAAACATGTACAGGACCTTCTTCTCCAAATTAAAGGTGAGCAAAAAACGTGGGAAACAAAAGAAAAGGGATCCAGTAGCCGAAATGAAGGTTTTCTAGTGAGAGAGAGTCGTCCTTCTCTCTAAAAATGCGGGCGATCCAACCGTTGGCAGCTTTCGGTACAAGAGGGAAAAATGCTCTACGCAGAGAGGGCTTCAATGGTACCTGATTTATGGAGTTTCTCAAATCCCAAGAGGCAGGGGGTTTCTCCCTACTGAGTTTTATCTCATTTTAAGTGTTTTGTCGATGTTGAGTCGAATGAGGCCGTGAGGGGTTGCCCGAGCTGGCCCCAAACTCGGGACCAATTCGATATAATTTTTGAAACAAAGATCGAGCAACCGTGTGGCAATGGGCTGTCATGCATTTGTGATAGTTTGTGCATTAAATGTTTGCTTGATATGCATTGGGCCGGGAATGGCCGTGAATTGCGGGTTCACTAAGTGAACTGTTGATTTGTGATTTTTCGGGAATAGTAATCGAGGGTTTCACTATTCCCGAAACAGTGTTCTCAAAATATATTTTTGTGAAAATATATTTTGTGTGAATATGTGTTTGGCCGAGTGATTTAAATTAAATTGCTCGTGTTTGATCATTAGCCCAAGTGAGCTAATTTTGATGTAGGAGTTGTAAAATTACATAACATGATTGTGTGATTTGAATTATGCGAGTATATTCATGTTTATATATTTGCATGTGATTAAACTGTATTGAACTGATATACATGCACATTCCATATGCACTGGAACACCCTAGATTATAGGGAGTGAGTGCGTGAGAGATGAGTATATGAGAAAACGGTTCAGAGAGTTGTCTAAAACATTAATTATCGGGGTAGTGTCCAAATTTAAAATATCAATCGTCAGCGCCCAATTGATATCTATCGGAGGGTAGTCCACAAACAAATAATATATCAATCCGCTTCTGAGCTACTTCTAATTGATATATATATACATCGGAGGGTTGTCCACTAATAAAACAATAATTCTCATACAAGGCTTAGGCTAGTGTAGAAATGCAGAGGACTCGGATCCAGTTAGCAATGTAGACATTCAAGTAGGATCATGCATTTGCTTGAATGTGTGTTTAATTTGGAACATCAGATTGCACTTAGGTGGTGAGTAGCCCACTTAGTATGCATTCTCCCACCGAGCATTAGCTCACCCTCGTCGTGGGACCCCTTTTACAGGCACAGAGCAGAGGAGAGACGTAATTCGCCCCAGAGGCCGAAGTTTAGAAGCAAAGCCTACTAGGGCTTTGGATTCGTGGTGGTACATGTATTAGAATGTTAGAATTTTAATATGTGTCAGATAAGGGATTGATTACCTCTTGTAACTATTGGATATATAGTTGACTCATGATTGGTATGTATATTGAGTACTGTATATGGGCCCAAGTGGCCGATTGATATATATCGTGATATATATTGGACCTGTCAGGGATGTAAATGCGTGTTTGTTAAGTATTGTATTTCGGGGTAGAGCTCCCGCACAAAGGAGACTCCCCGCCTGATTGAGAAATGTCGGTCACCCGACATTCACGAGTATTCCGCTGGTTGACGGGTAGTCAACGGACCCCGGTTTGGGGCGCTACATGCTACTTTGGGTTTCAAAATTATATTTCACCCGGGCCCTGCTCGGACCGACCAACCGCCGTTTCAAGGCCTCAATCAACCGTAAAGATTAACATAGTACTTAAACGAAGAACAAACCTAAGTTGGGGAGAAACCTCACCTCCTCTCTGAGTTTATAGAAACTCCGTAACCGGGCACCACGCCGAAGCCCTCTCCACGCAGAGCGCTTCTTCCTCTTGTCCCGAAGACCGCCGACCTGGGCCTATCGCAAAACTTTAGAGAGAAGGAAGACACTCTCTCTAACAACGGATTTCAAAACTCAATCGTAAGTCTCCCTTTTTCTTCCACGTTTTTCCTTTTTAGCATTTGGAGAAGATACCACTATGCTTCTTTGTCCTTTGTGTTGACTTAAACTTTTCTCAAATGACCATTACGCCTCTTCATTTCGCTTTGATATTCTGACTATCTCGCCAACATTTCATCATTTCTACTCATGCCAATGGTGGCACATGAGCAGGTTATAGCGTGACTTTCTTATCGCATCGGTAAAATCGCTTTACTAAGACCCGAACCGCGATGCTCCTGTAAAACGGCAAACTCCTACTGTCTCGTAATTCTACGAAATTTTACGTGTTAGCTAGATTTTGCAGATCTATTCCAACGGTGCAATCTATTTCATCATCCGAGATCTAGAGAATAAATTACGGATTTTTAATCGAAATTAACAATTTTGTAATCGAAATTACGATTTTGCCATTTTTCCAGAAATTGGAATTTCTCGGGTCTTACAATTAGAATTTTATATATTTATTAGTTATAGGTTGTTTGAATAAAGTCAGGAACTAGCAAAATTATATATATTGTTTGGATAAATGAATCTTTATCCTTACTAAAATTGATGCATCTTTATCCTTATAATATATATATATATATATATGGTTAAACATTTTAGTTACAATGTATAAAATTGTTCCTGTCTCCCTCCTCCCCTTTACCTTTCCTTTTGAAACGTTGGTGGTGGCTAGAGCATGATAAGTAAATTCATAACAAATATTAATTGTACTAAATTTGAGAAATACAACTTTATGGTGAAAATTTAAAAGGAATTAATTATATATAAATATGTTATTTTGCTTGTTCCACATCGAAATATGACCAATGAGATGGTTGGATTAGGAATTTTAACAGTTTTATAATTATTTTTTAATTTTTTTTTTTTGATAACTTATTTTTAATTTTTGAAATTTTTGATTGAATAAAAAACCAAAAAGATTAGAATTTTTAGATCCTTAATGCATTTTTCTATTAAGAAAAAAAAAATAGATATTCAAATATAAATTATCATGTGATACAATGGGAAAGATATGGAGGTAGTTTTCAGGGAACGCATGACATTAGATATGATGAGTCACTGCTCATCAAACCAATAAATAATATTTGAATTTGACAAGAACCAAGTGTGACGAGTGATACTTAGTTTACACAACGATTTTTAAATTTTTCTTTAAAATATTATTTTATTATCTCTCATGACTTATGAAAAGATGTTAGAGAAGTACTAAAGGCTTTGAAGATGGCACGTATCACATTGTGACACCCTAACCCGGGGTCCGTTGACAACCCATCAACTCAAGGAATACTGCGGGATATCGGGTAACCCGACACCACTCACAAAAATCGAGCAGAGTCTCTTTTATACGGGGAGCTCTACTCAAGGTACAAACCTATCCCAATAATCAACAATGACCACACAGGGTTCATATACAATTAAAAATGAGTAAAAATGGCCACTTGGGCCCCTGCATTAATACCCACCAAATACATATCAACTATATATACCATAGTTCAAGAGTTAATAATTCACTCTTATTACAAACATATATTAAAATTATAAAGTTCTAATATATGTCATACATCATAATACCAAAACCATAACCCGACTTTCTTCTCAAACGGCCTCTAACTAGTGCCGCTTTCCCGGTCGCTCCCTGTACCTGAAATGGTGATCCCTCGACAGGGTGAGCAAAGCCCAGTAGAGATAATTTTCTACATGGGTTACTCCCCACCTAAGTGCACATGCATGGCAAAACAAACACATTCAAACAATCACATGAAGCTACTCGAATGTCTAGATGACCGATCCCATGTCTCGAGTCCTCATTGACTTCCTCACACATACCTAAGCCAACATGCAAGTAAAATAATCAGTTTTCAAAACAAAAGCTTTTTGTTCTTGAAAACACACTACAGAGTTTCGGTAAAAATATTGGACTACCCTCCGAGGCGAATGTGTTGGAGAACCTTCCTAAACAATTCATGGGCTCCTCCGACATGTAATTGTTGGACCATCTCCCAACACAATTCTCCGGAAAATCATCCGTCGAAATTCCTTTCACAAACATTTTCATTTAACTTTCAATTTCATGTCATGCACTCACTCCTAATATTCTAGGGTGTTCCAAGGTATATGGAATGTATGATGCCAATTCCAACACATCTCATGCTAATATATTCACATGCATATATATTAACATAATTCAATCACATAAAACATAAGTTATGTAAATTCTCAAACTAATTACAAAATTAGCTCAAGTGGGCTAATTAACAAACACAAGCAATTCATTTTGAATCACTCAACACATACAAATTCAAAAATATTCACGTGTCAATATTCACACATGAACAAGAAAACCTCTGTTAACGTTGCTCACGACCACACAAAATATGAATTTTCTCCACTCGGTTCAAAGCTTTTGAGACTGAGTTTATGGCTAAAACAAGCCTCAGAACGTTTCTAACCATTTACATGGTTCTTAAACAAGGATTAACACAAGTAGGAAAAGATCCCTACCTCTTGGAGTTGTCGGAACTCCACCAAATTGGTGCCCACACGTAGTCCTCGCCACGTAGAGCAACTTTCCTTTTTGCTCCGTAAAAAATCGATGGTCCGATCGGCCGCAAATCTAGAGAGAAGGTGCTCTCTCTCTAAAAAAAAAATCACAAAATCTGCTACTGCATCACCTCCTCTTCATCTTGCATTTGGTCTTCAAGGAAGAAGATGTACACTATTTGCTATTTTGTCTTTATACTCATTAAACATTCAAATAATGCCACTCATGTCCCATTTCTTGGATTTTTAACACTTGGCACTATCTCGGCCATCCATTTCCATCATCTCTCTACTCATGCAACATGTTTCACATGAGTACATGTTATAGGTGACTTTTGTCACAACACATGTCGTTTTACGACACTCGATACCCGATGCTCAAAACGTGCACCCGACCACTCCCGAATTCACGAAATTCAGCGTGGTAGCTAGATTTCGCGAGACGATTCCAACGGTGAAGTCTGTTTCGTCATCCGAGATCTAGAAAATTTTCGAATTTTTACCAAAATGACCATTTTACCCTTTTTCCAAAAATTGGAATTTTTCTCGGGTCTTACATTCTCCCCTCCTTAAAAGGAATTTCGTCTCGAAATTCTGGACAATCACAACAACTCACATGCATATGCAACGTGCACTATACCATGCATGTAAACTAGTCATTTAAGTACTAAACGACTAAACCACGACTCATCCTAAACAAGAAGATAGGTGGCCCGCATTGTGTCCTCTAAATCCCACGTTGACTCCTCCACTCCACAAAGGCCGCTTATAGCACCTCACTAAATTTTCACGGTCTCTGCTTCTGGCAAACCCGCTTCGGGTTATCCATAATGCACACGGTCCCTCCGAAGGTCCCACTGTCAACCTCAATCTCTCCCCAATCCACTACATACCGGATCCTGGCATACTTCCGCAGGCATGGAGACGTGAATACCAAAGGTGGACACTTGGATACATGCCGTAAAGCCAACCAAGAGACGCCACGCTGTCTACCCTTCTTGATTATCTCGGCGGTCCAAATGAACCCGGGCGTATAGCTTCCGCTTGTTTACTAACCCACCACCTCTTAGGCATCACCTTCAAGAAGACGGATCTCCAACCTCGAACTTAAGGGTCGACGTCAGACATTCGCTCTAACTTTCCCGTCGGGCTCGGTCGTGAGAAGACGCCGCCGTATCAAGTCACCTTCTGAGGTGTCTCTAATCATATCGTGACTAGTGACGGCTTCCTTCTCCCACCTCTGGCCCAAACATATCTCGTGATTTGCATGGCCTCCTGCATAACGCCTCATATGGTGCCATCTCAGATATCACCGATAATCATTGCTAGGCGACCACTATGGCAAGGTGTTTTCCCAACTACTCCTTATGATCCAGACGCATGCTCGCATGTCCCCAACGCCCAGATATAATCCACACAACATGTAACCCACACAACCCCCCGCCGTGTGCAAACGCTAACCTTCCCAAGGTCACAATCACCGACAACCCAATGGGCACCCTAATCCATGTCATGAATGGCATCCATATCGAGCCCTCGTTTCTGCTCAACAACACCTAATACAATCTCCAAAGGCATCCAAATCTCGAATCACTTCGACTTATCACTCAACTCTAAGTTCGCTGGATAACTTGACCGTGTGTTTTCATCTCGAGTCACTCTCGACTCCTATCACTCAACTCTAAGTCTTCGTGATAACATGATCGTGTGTTTTCTCTCTCGGGCAACATAACTCTTCGGCCTACACTACGAGCCTCTTACATTCACACAAAAATTTTGGATATCTCCACTGCCCTTACACTCACGTAAATTCTAGGATAGCTCCCTGCCCTTACACCCACATATATAAATTCGGGATCTCTCCCTAGTCTCTTACACCACCAATACGTAAATTCTGGGATACCTTCTCGGGTCTCTTACACCCACATAGAAATTTAAGATCTCTCCCCGGGTCTCTTACACCCACACAGAAATTTGGGATAGCTCCTGGCCCTTACACCCACACGTAAATTGGGATCTCCTGCCCTAAACCTACACAAATTTGGATAGCTCCTCGGCCCTTACACCCACACAGAAATTTGGGACATTCTGAGTCTCTACACCTACATAGACCTTTCGGATACTACCGCGGGTCTCTTCACCCTAACTCAAAGCTTCACCTAGAGGATTAACGACCCTCTTGCTTCGCCTTAACACACTTTAATTACTCTTCATTTCCCCGATTCGAACTATGAGTCTTCATTGACGAGTCCCAAAGACAAACCCAACCCACACTACCGCGAGAGTGGTGAATGAACATACCATGCACCCATATCCACCCGACGCGATGTTACCGCGGCACATGAATACAATGATGCCATACCTGCGGACACCCCAATCTCGTGGTCTACTATGAGCGTAATCTTAGAGATCTCTAATCAATAATCTGGGTCCTATCCGGTCAACTCACCCTACACCTGGGAAGAACATCCCACATCTAGTTTCTAAAAGGCCCCAACCTCTAAGCTAAATGTGACACCCCAAACTCAGGGCCATGACTCCTGGCCAACTGGCGAATACATGGATAGCGCCTGGCCACCCGACGCCACTTCAGAAAATAGGGCAGAGCCTCCTTTGTACAAGGAGCTCTACCCGAACACAATACCTGCATGAAACCTGTCCCAAGCAGTCCAATATAATCACAAAGATACAAATATGGATACAAATGTACTTCTTGGGGCCCATACTACCCTATAAATACATACCAACTATGAATCCAACTATATCCACAGCTCTAAGAGTTCAATTTACTTTATACTGCCATATTAAAATCTAAAAATTTTAACACACGTAGTACATCAGAATCAAAGCCACAACCTGGGCTAAAGCTGTCTCTATGATGAGCCGTCTCCCCGTGCGCTCCCTGTACCTGAAATAATAAATTCCCACGACGGGGTGAGCTATCGCCTTCAAGAGGAATCGCCCTAAGTGGCTACTCCACCTAAGTGCAAAGGCAATTCTCCAAAGTATACACACATTCAAGCAAATGCATGATCCTACTTGAATGTCTACATGACCAACTCCGTAACCCCGTAGTCCTCACCGACTTCACACACTCGCCTAAGCCCCTGCATGAGAATTCATAGCTTGTTAGTTTGTGTAACCTCCGATGTGTATATATCAATCGGGCCGCCCGACGCATTGATATTATTTGTTTCAGGATTCATCTGGCGAATAATTGGGTACATTCGAGACGATTGATATTTTTAATTTGGACTACCCTCCGATAATTAGCATTTTTAGACAACCCTCCGAACCATTTTCTCTAGACTTATCTCATGCACTCACTCCTATAGTCCTAGGATGTTCCAGTGCATATGGAATGCATGTATGCCAATTCCAATACTTGCCTAAATACATGCAAATATGTACAGAATATATTCACATAAAATTAAATCACACAATCATGTTATGTAATTATCATTTCAAACATCAAAATTAGTTCACTTGGGCTAATGATAAAAAAATCAATTGATGAATTACTGGATTAAACCCATATTTTCACAAATTATATTTTTGTGAAAATATTGCCGAACAAGAAAACTCAAGCATCGTTCTATCAAACACAAATCACTCCGCTCACTTTGCGAACTCGTATTTCTCGGCCATTTCCGCCTCAATCAAACCAATACACTGATTTATGGAACCATTCATCATTTAACCCAAACAGTCCTGTGAGAACTCGATAATGACTGTTCGTGGGTCTCAAATTGAACATTTCTGCCCCAAGATTTGAACCGATCAAACTACCGCTCAAGGCCTCAACTAACCAAACATTTACATGGTACTTAAACAGTTAACAAACCCAAGTAGGGAGAAACCCTACCTCTCTGGAGCCAGAGGAAACTCCCTTAACCGTACTCCACGCCGAAGCCCTCTCCGCATAGAGCAGCTTCCTTCTTGTCCCGAAGACCGCCGACGACGGATCGTTCGTAAAACCTGCAGCAGGCTTGTAAGACACTCTCTCTCTAAAAACGGCATCTAAGCTCGCAGTTCCTCCTCCTCTCTCACGTTTTTTCTCCCTTTTGCTTTTTGAAGAAGACAAGTCACTATGCTTCTTTTGTCCTTTAGTGACTTAAACAATTCCCAAAATGCCCATTAAGTCCCTTCATTTCCCAGATTTGATATTCGGCACTATCTCGGCCGTCCATTTTCATCATTTCTCTACTCATACCACTTATGGCACGTGAGTACGTGTTATATGTGACTTTCGTCGCATCGAAAATCAATTTACGCAGACCAACCACGATGCCTCAGAAACGCGGCCAACTCCGACTGTCTCGGAATTCTACGAAATTTTACGTGCTAGCTAGATTTCGCAAGACGATTCCAACGGTGCAATCCGTTTCGTCATCCAAGATCTAGAGAATAAATTTCGGATTTTTAACCGAAATAGTAATTTTGTAATCAAAATTACCATTTTGCCCTTTTTCCAGAAATTGGAATTTCTCGGGTCTTACACCAAATCTATCACACAAGATGCAACAATGAATGAATATGATGCATCCAATTTAAACGCTACTCTAGTCAACAAGTGCAAGAGTAGAAACGTACCCTACATATCCGACTGCTCTGTATGCTCAGCCTGTAGTACCATGAGACCTCTGCCTCCTAGGGCAATCTCGTCTCATATGCCCAAGATGTTGACAGAAATAACATATCATCTGCCCTGCCTGACTAGAAGTCCCGGCCTATGAGTCCTGTACCTGACCTCGACCCACACTTTGGCCCCTCTGGCCCACCTGTACTGCCGAAGGTGCTTATATAGCACCCCGAAACTGAAACCGGTTCCTCCGAACGCATTTAGGTGCGGAGGAATGAACTGTATACTCTCCTGTTCTACAGCTAACTGGGACTACGCTGTCCCAAAATCCTAGGATCCTTGGTTCCTCGGGAACTCTGCCTCACATGCCCAGCCGGGGTTTGTAATAACATATCATCTCGCCCGGCTCACTAAATGCCCTATCCCCGGCCCCCGGTCTTGAAACTCGTAGAAGCAGGCGTCTTCGCCTTCCGAACTAGAAGAAGGCTGATCCTCCTCTTGCTACCAACACCCGCAGATCCCGGAAGTGCTCCGAGCATCCTCGATCTCTCTCTATGGTCGTACACCCAACCATGGAGTCCATGTCCCGTAGCGAAGTCCTACGATCCCGCCCGACGGACAACTTCAAGCACTCGAATCTCCTAACCTTGGCCATGTCCGTGGCCACGTAATCATCAGCAAAACGGGCTAGCTCCATGAATCTAGCCACATACCCATCATACCATCGCCCCCCGTCTGGGCCAGAACTCCTTAGCCTTCGCATGTCTCGTGACTATCCTGAAAATACTTCATCTATGAAACGCCCAGAACTCGCCATGTCATTGCCTCTAGGTCTCTAGAGTGTCTTTTCCCAGCCCACCATACTGGCCTCGCCTAGCCGGAACTAACCAGTCTAACCCGGTCGCATCGAGGCAATTCCATAAATTTAACACCTTCGGCCCGCATGAATCCAATGGTCTCGCCACCATCTGATCTCCTCCCCGTGGAATGTCGGAGGATGATGTGCCCTAAACCTCTGGAGGTTACTCCGACCTCCCCGGCTACTGCGCACCAGCTTGTGCAATGGTAGCAATTAATCCCTATAGCCTCAACAAAGGCCGATGATCAGTGCCCTGGTCGGGTCAAATGCCTGGTGCCCCGACTAGCACCTCGCGATCGACTTATGTCCTCGCCTCACTAGTCATCTGGCCACAATTAAATGGCAAGTTAAACTTCAATGCAAAGATTCTAAGGCTTAAACATACTTCGAGACACTATTCATATACATAAAATATTTATATACCAAGTCTCGCATTCATGTGCAATGTAAAGACAATTAATTCAATATATCAAATCATATTCAACATCAAATTTTTTTATTTTTGAAAATTTTCATTTTTTAAAAATTTTATCCCATTTTATTTTTATTTTTTTCCAAAAAATTTTGTGAACAGTGGTCCCAAATAGTGACCTAAACAAAGGCACCGAGTCCAAAAACTAGGTCAAGGCACGTGTGCACACACCGACCCCGGTCGCACGCGACAAGGCGCTGTGTCGGGCACAAGAGCCAAAGCTAAAAGGCAAAGGCGCCACAGGCCGTATACCGGGTCGTCGTGGCCGCGGCCCTGCCGTGTCGCAGCTCGCGGCCGGTCAGAAACGTTAGCCCAGCAACAGACACGCGGGCCCCCGTGTCGCACGCCCTCTACAGACAGCAGCCCCCGCCGGCCACGTATCGCACCCCGCTCGTGGTTGTGATCGCGACACAAATGAGTGGCCACGCTTCAGCCCCTTTGTCACGATACAATCGATTGTATCGCGACACGCCAACCCAACCGGTCTCGCTTGTCACGATACAACTATCAGATCATGACACACCCCACCACGTTTTTCTTCCCGTCACGACACCCTATTGTATCGTGACCCTCACTCCCAATCAAGTCCTCAGCCTTTCACGATACAACTGATTGTATCGTGACACACTCCCCCAGCCCAAACTGTCTCCGCCTGTCACGATACAATCCGATTGTATCGTGACATGCTTCCCAGCTCACTGCACGCCCAGAAGGCTATGTCACGATACACCCCATCAGACAGGATACGCTAGCGCACTTCAACCAATTCTTAGTTTTTTTTTCACACACAATACACACACACACACACACACACACACACACACACACACACACACACATATATATATATATATATATATATATATATATATATATATATATATATATATATATATATATATATATATTTTTTTTTTTTTCATTCATGATACTAGAAAAACACCCAAAAACATATATATACATTTTTTTCTCTATTCAAGACACCAAATAAATTTATAAAATTTATTTTATCCAATTTTTTTCTTCATTTTACATTAATCGTAAAACCTTAGAAAATTTCTTTTCTCATCATCAATTTTTTCCCGAGCCTTCCTTGCTACTCCATAGAAGCAAAGTAGCTCAACACTGCTATCCTCATGACTCAAAAATATATTTTATATTCAATTAGGAACCCTTTTTTCTTATGCAAAAACTGTATAATTTCAGTTTCACTTAAACCCATTCTCGTTTCTAAGTTCAAAACTAGAACAACTGTCCAAAATTTTTTATTTTCCATTTAATTCTGGACTATTTTGCCCAAAATTCTCGAACACCTAAGGTTACCTTTTCCCGACCCTAGTGTTCAACGTTCTTCCTATGCTACTCACCGCTACATACACTTCAATCACACCATATTGGATGAATAAACAATTCTATCACACATCAATCATCAAAGTGCACAAGGAATGTGTGATCTAACCTCGGGGGTACCATTAAGTCCTATGCAATCATATACCTAACTTATTAACACTAAGCTCTAGGAATTTATAAACCTAGCCTTGATACCAACGCCGCGGATGCCCCAAAACCCGGGGTCCTCGCTGGACAACCCAGTCAACTCACGGAATAATGCGGATTTCGTAACTCGACACCACTCACAAAAATCGGCAGAGTCTCCTTTGTGCCAGGAGCTCCACCCAAGGCAGCAAAACCTGTCCTGGCTGAATCAACAATGACCACAAAAATCCATATACAATTAAAAATGAGTAAAAATGGCCACTTGGGCCCCGACATTAATACCCACCAAATACATATCAACTATATACCATAGTTCAAGAGTTAATAATTCACTCTTATTACAAACATATATTAAAATTATAAAGCCTAATATATGTCAGGTTATCATAATACCAAAGTCAACCCGGCTTTCTCAAACGACTCTAACTATGCCGCCTTCCCTGCCACCGACTGGAAATGGTGATCCTCAGCAGCAAAAGCCCAGCAGAGAGTACTCTCCCGCCATGGGTTACTTCCCCCACCCAAGTGCACATGCATGGCAAAAACAAACACATCGCCAAGCAATTGCACGAACCCGCCTCGATCGTCTACATGACCGATCCCGTGTCCCTATCCCTCACCGACTCTCACACATGCCTAAGCCACCATGCGCGAAAATAACTGGCTAAAATAAAAAGCTTTGTTCTGAAAAACACATTACCGAGTTTCTGGTGAAAATATTAGACTACTTCCTCCGAGGCGAATGTGTTGGAGAACCCTTCCTAAATTAATTCATGGCTCCCTCCGACTGCAATTGTTAATTTACCTCCCAACACAATTTCGAGAAAATCATCCGTCTAAATTCTTCACAAACATTTTCATTTTAACTTTCAACTTCATGTCATGCACTCAATTAATATTCTGGTGCCCCAAGCAGATATGGGAATGCATGATGCCAATTCCAAATCATTCATGCTAATATATTCACATGCATATATATTAACATAATTCAATCACATAAAGCATGTTATGTAATCTCAACCACTACACAAAATAGCTCAATGGGCTAATTAACAAACACAAGCAATTCATTTCAATCACTCAACACATACAAATTCACACAAAAAATATTCACGTGTCAATATTCACATGAACAAGAAACTGGTTACTGTTTCACGACCACAATAAAATAGAATTTTCTCCACTCTGCCTCAAAGCTTTTTGAGACCGAAGCTTACGCTAAAACAAATCTTTAACGCGTTTCCTAACCATTTACATGGTTCTTAAACAAGGATTAACACAAGTAGGAAAAGATCCCTACCTCTTGGAGTTGTCGGAACTGCACCAAATTGGTGCCCACGCGTAGTCCTCGCCGCATAGAGCAACTTTTCTTCTTGTTCGCTTCGAAAAACCGACTTGCTCGACGCAAGAAGAACCCAGAGAGAAGGTGCTCTCTCTCTAAAAAATAAAAATCACAAAATCTGCTACTGCATCACCTCCTCTTCATCCTGCACGTTTTTGGTCTCTTTGAAGGAAGAAGATGTACACTATTTGCTATTTTGTCTTTATACTCATTAAACATTCAAATAATGCCACTTATTTCCCCTTTCGATTTTCGAAGACTCGCACTATCTTCGGCCGTCCATTTCATCATCTCTCTAATCATGCAACATGTCACATGAGTACATGTTATAGGTGACTTTGTCACATCACATGTCGTTTTACTTCAAGACCCGATACCGGTGCCTTGAAAATGTGCAAATTCCGATCACTGGGAATTCGAAGTGAAATTCGACTCGTAGCTAGATTTCGAGATTCCATTCCAATCTGGTGAAGTCCATTTTGACATCCAAGATCTAGAAAAATTTCGGATTTTTACCGAAATGATCATTTTACCCTTTTTTCGAAAATTAGAATTTTTCTCAGGTCTTACACACATATTATTGAATATAAAAAGCTTATTCATGAATTTGATATTTGTTGGACCAAAACAGTTTTTTAAGTGTAAAACTAAGTTGTTAGTCGTACTTTTGAGTATACCAGTAAGACCTGCGCTTATTTCAACAATATTTGTGGATTCATTCTTACTATGTGAGGAGAATAATTTAATATATTAATTTGCTCAAATCGCAAGAAATGAATGAGAAAATAGGCTCCCAAGTGACCTCTTATGAATAAAATAAAGGTTGTAATGTATCGTGACACCAATCCCACATCAAGCTGGGCGCGAAGAGACTCAACATGGACATATGTAGGCAAAGGTTTTCTATGGGTCAGCCCTAAGGAACCATATATAATTTTATGAGGGGAAGCGAGCACCTACATGCCTATGGTTCAACCACACACGCGGCGCCGCCGCCCGCCACCACCGACCCGGCCGGGCTCTGTGTGAGGTAGACAGCCAAGCTCATCTTGGCGTACTCAAACCCGATCGAAATTAATTAATTTAATTCCAGTATCCATGGGTCGGATTTATTTAGTCCGAAGATTTAATTGTGTCTATTCATGAAGAACAACTATCAAAGGTGTCCACAACTTTGAGTTGTGTTTCTTAGGATGGTGACTGTCCGGAAAGTCACCAAGAGGTTTATAAATACTCAAGTTCATTGTCATTCTTCATATAAAAAACGAATTTCAGTCATTTTCATTCATAAAATAGTACATTGAGGCAGCCTTTAGTGCATTAATTTTCGGCATTTAAGGTAGTGCTTCGGAGAGTACACAACATAATTTGGTTCGCTGGACAAATAGATCGGAGTGCTACTTCTATCTGTGAGAAGATCATCAGACACGGGAGGCGTATCGATATTCCATAAGCAATCTTAAGATACGGGTGAAATCAGTTTTAAGGACATAGTGTCAAACACTAGCCTTTATGTCAAACACTAACCTGCTCGCAATCGGTTAGTATCTAGTTTGCATATATCAAGAATCGCAATTGCTACACTTTTATTTTTACGCAAAATCTTCCTTCAGTAATCAGTGTCCAGCGGCAGAATATCAGAGTACTTCAAGTTCCAAAACTTCCATTATATTTTGTTCAGTTTTGAAATGTTCTTAATCAACATCTTAAGATAGATTTTAACATTAATCACTCAGTTTATGTTCTGGTTTGATTTAAAATATTATTCAGTCCCGCTTAACCAACTGAAATGTGCAATGCTGACTTTATAACCATGCCGCAACGCCAGTAACTTCAAACAAGAATTTAAAACCGCTTCGGTTTTATAACTCATCGTTTTTTCTATTGTTTAAATAGTTTGTAATCTTTGTTTATCAGAAATGGATGCAAATGATATTATTGTAAATCTACTAATACAAATCATGTCAGGTCTTCGTGGTGCCTATTCACTACGTATCTCACTGGGAGAAACCCTCGAAAAGTTCAATGGAATGATTTAAGAGAGGCAACGTAAGGTCGTTGTTCTATCTCACTACGCAACCTCACAAAGTTTCTTCTTCGCGAGGATGCCCCCGCTTGGTAGTGAGAATGAGGCCTGACCGCTGTTGTTGTCATGTGAATGCATAGCACTCGATTTTCTATGCAAAAACTATATCCTCAATGGATTGATAACACATTATATAATGTGTATAGTCCAATCAAGACAACTAGAGAGCTGTGGGAATCCTTGGATAGAAAATACAAGACTCCGAGGATGCCGAAATGAATTGTCAGGGCAGACTTAGATTATGCAAATGGTGGATTCCAAGACTATCATAAGTCAAGTTTAAGATCTTCAAGTGATCCTACATGAAATTCATGCAAAGGGATGGTGCTGGTGAATTTTTGGCATAATATCGAACACTTAAATCGAAGGACTTCAAAATTTATTTGAAACACAAACACAAAGAAATGAAGCTCAAGACTCGATCGTGAGATCGAGGATGAGAGTGGCCAACAGTCTCCGAAAAAGTAGGGCAACCGAGGTTCTTCGTTTAGCCTGATGAGCGTGGAGTTGCTTGATCCATTAGGTTTACTGAGAGTACTTTTTGTATTACGTGGTGCATAACCCATTCTGTGCTCGCCTTTATATCGAAGACTAGTCGATGCATAGGACTCATGATGTAATTATATATTAATATATAGCTATTTTTTAGTCATATGCATAATAATGATAATTTTAGTCATATTAACATTTGAGGTAAATTGTAGGTGTTATGGGAGCCATAAGACGAGAGTCATTGCCCATCTACTTCTGATATATGTCTCACTGACAGATTTACTGAAGATGTCACCACTTATCTACTCTCGTGAGATCAGAGTGGCATCATCCGTAGCAAGTCTCGTGTCGGCTTATTTCATTAGCGCATACTTCCGATTCCTTTGCTATTAGAGTGCGAAAGCGCATTTGGTTGACAAATGAGGATGCCACAAGTACAATTAATAGACATATCATGCACCACACGCCGCTCTTGGCTGGCTACACATGTAGCAGCAGGATCAGCCTACATCACCTCTTATGAATGGTATTATGGACTTCCATGATCCATATATGGAGTGGTATCGACGTATTACACGACGTTTGATCACACCACTACTCCACAGGGATAAAATGAGGTACCATAATATAATTGCGGCATCCCACTTGTTGTTAAGTAAGCGTCTTTAAATTCTAAATTATTTCCAATATTTAATGCATAGAGCAGACATTTACTTTGTTTGGTTTGTTTTTTTTTAGATATCTCGATGCAGTAGAGATCGCTACTATATCTCATGGGGCTTTCTTTCTTGTGCTTGCTATAATGACATTCATCATATTGGTAGATGTTTTACCGATTGAGGACCAAGACACGCTAAGATAAGATGAGGAGGCATCTATGTCAAATGGAACATCCATTAGACCTCATGCGTCATCCACTGTAGTTAGGATGCAGCGGATCCGAGGTCGAGGGAGAGGGAGAGGTGGTGGGCTAGATTGTGGTCGACTTGGTCGTTGACTAGGTGGTCGTGCTTCTGGTCGTTCCACTGATAAGACTTCCATGCCACCCGAGTATTCCACACCACTCCCTCGAGGCGTTTCCATACCACACGTAGTTTCACACCACCTCCCATACTTTCATACCACCCAGATTCGCACACCAAATTTCTAGAGACTTTCCTTCACATGTCATCCCACCATTATCACCTACATCTCCGGCCTTAGAGGTCACATTACCATCTATGACATCACTCACATTGTGTAACGTTTCCAAAATACCCTAAATGGGGCCAGAACATGTTTAGGGTATAAAATAAAGTAAATGAAATTTTTTTCAGAATTTAAATCTTAAGAACAAAAAAAAATATACAACCCAAAAATTTTACAGGAGCCAAATAAATTTGGTAAAAATGTCAAATGGGGACCTAAGGGTCATAAATGAAGAATGTAGTTGCCAAAATGTAAATGAAATGAAAATGAAAGTGAAATGAAGAGTTAAAATGAAAAATGGGAATAGGAATTTATGGCAAGCCAAACAAGGCCTTTAATTAAGGCTTAAGACCAAGTTTCGGGTCTTGTAATCGCTTATTTTCACATTTAGCAAAAAAGCAGAGGGAGAAAGAGAACTAGAGCTACTGAGAAGAAGAGAAGGAGTTTGTGATTTCTTCTCCATGTAATCAAAAGGATGCTGATCAAGAAGAAGGAGGAAGAAGAAAGGAAAGAGAATCAAGGTTTATAGAAACCAAACCCTAACCCCCTTTCTACTTAGCTATTAATAAAACCCCAAATGTGGTATAAAAGTGTTCTTGGATGGTTTTGTCTATTTTTGATGTTGTTTTGCATCGTTTTGATTGGTTTGGATTGGTTTTATGGAATGGCTTGTAAAAGGAGAATGTTGGGTTTTCAAAGGAAATGCTGTCAAAATTTATTAAACCCCGTTTCTTGTTTTGCCAGGTATTGCTATGTAATCATCCAAATGAAGTGATTCCAATTGTTAAAGAACCATAAAAGATAGGGATACAAGTATATAGAAGGGACCAAGAGCAACAGAGCTCTGAGGCTCCCGGTCATGGGCTTAAAGGTGAGTTCTGCAGCTCATGGTATGCTCTGTTTGGGTGTTACTATATGTTTTGGCCATAAGTTGAGTTTCACTAATCCAAATTAAGTGATTCAAAAATTATGGGTAAAATATACTTAGGTCAAGCCACTCATTTGAAGGAAGTGTATGAAAATTGTTACCCCAAAGTTCCCAAAAATCTGTCAAAGTTGAGCTATGTGTAAGAATAATCTGATTCTACTTTGCAAATTAGAGTAGTCTGGATGTAAAATGCAATAACTAGAGTTTTGGTGATCCAAATTGGATGATTCCAATTGGAGAATAAACCCCTTAAAACCATAGCTTCAAATGATTAGAAGAAACCATTACCAATTTATATAGTTAAGACCCCATAAATTGAGAATAACAGTAGGTGATCCAGTGAGCTAACCAATTTGGCATTAAAATGCAGTAACTTGAGTTTGGGACTCTAGATAAGTGTGTTTGGAATTTATAAAATATATTGTTGGGATGATTAAAGGTATTGGAAGGAATAAATGGTCTTGAAATATTAAATTTTCTCACAGACAAATTTATTTGAAATTTATTTGATTTAGAAAGTGTTTTGTTACAAGTCACAAAGTGGACAAGTTAGGGTTTTGGATGTTAAAGTTAAAAATTAGACCAATTGGTTTATAATATACTTGGGTGCTTAGTTGGTTAGACTTTGTCTAAGCTAATAAAATTAATTTTGAAGTTAATTTGGACAACATTAGATTGGTTTCAGAGACTTTTTAAAGGTATCACAGTTGAAAAAAAGAGCATGTTTCACATGTTTGGTGTTATGTGGTTGGGAGGGTCTAGAGAAGGAATTTTAAATTGGAAATTTTCAGAGATGTCATTGATATAGTACACTAAACTGAGAGTTTCATAATTTCTTGAATACCTTTGAATACTGTTTGGGTAATAAAGTCCAGATAGTACAAAACTTGAAAATACAGCCCCGTATGTGTTGTTAGTGTCTGCTTGAGGTTTGACTTAATCTTCCTTGGGGATGGCTTAGACTCTGATCAAGAGTACTATTGAAGTAAAGGATTAAAAGGCATAAATTTTTAGTATTTTTGTTATGTGATGGATTAAAGTCGGGAAACTAACAACCATACCGGGCTTGTATCTTACCCTTATTTTCTAATGAGATTAAGAATATGATATTAAGCTTTGAAAATCAACCCTAACCAAAATCATTAGTACGCATGAATAATATTGTTCTTTAATTGTATTGGAATAGGGGCTGACGAGGAGGAAAGCCCGAACTGAGATCGAGATTCCGAGGATTGGAATCAAAGTGTAATGCTTTTTGGGTTTGTTATACACATTTCATTATTTCGACCCTATCTCCAAATGTTTGAATTGCATGTTGAATTGTTTTAAATTTGACTGACGCAAATAAACAAAACAATCAAAGCTGATTTTGGTTAAGAAATTATAAATGATTTATTTGCAAACAACCCATACAGAAAACGCAACACGAGCATGAAACGACTGTCGGTACTGGGAAAACACATACTTTATTTATTTTCCCCATAAACGACGAACGGTCCTTAACGAACGTTAGAATCGCTAAACTTCAGAGTTAAGATAGATTATATACCATTTATCAACGTACCGACGACGCATAATAACCATTCATAACAGCCGATAGCATCGCGAGCGCACATCGAACCAGCACATATTTGCAAACCGGTCACAACCGTTGCACCAACGATCGCGTTCAAGATTCATTGATCCAAAACTGAACACGGTGGTTAATTCGATATATTAACGCAATGGATAATGATAACGGAAAAAAAGTGACGGTTGATTCAATGGATTTTGTCGAAAACGGCTAGTTTGCGACGACCAAATGAACCGTAATTTAATAAATGCGCGTTCTCGGGCGTATAATATGTAAACTCCATTGTCTGCCAATAAAAGCAACAAAGCTACTGTCTTATGAAACAAAATGATTTTGACAAAACCCAAAATTAGCAGGTCCAGAGTAAAACCCACTCAAGTATGAAAATGCTTAGCGGCTGTAGTTTTTTATCTATGCGCAAGTACTGAGTGAATAAGATCAAAGGACAAGATCGAGGAGCACGAAGTCATCGAAGAAGCCATGAGTAAGTATATACCCTCATATGCATCCATCCTACTTTTGAACAATTGATGTTTTATGATCAAAACAGTTAAACTTTGAAACAATTTTGTATATTATTTTGAATGGGCATGGAATGCCTTCATTATAAATGCATTTTGTTAAATGTAAATATTTATGGGCCTACTGAATTGAAATCGCATCTCCCCCTCCGTGGGTTATTATATTTGAAAGTGTTTACATTAAATGGAATGTCGCCAACAGCTTATTTTGTTTTTGTATATGTTTTGCAATGAACTCTAGCAACCTGACTCGCTTCGGATTCGGCACCTGTCTCACGGTATTTGTGCTATGATACATTATTGCCTCCTGTTTGAACACGAGACCATGATCGACCCTGAACTGCACTTGGGTGCACATGCCCACCCGTAGCACCCTCTACTTTTCCACGTACACGCGAGTCATCCGCCTATCAGCTCCCTCTAAACTCTCTCACCCCTTCAACTCCCCAACTCCCTCGACTTTCCAACTCCATCAAATCCATTCGAGATCGCACATGCCCCTATGTATCATCTGTTAACCATGTATTCTAGGCATCCTAAGAGAAAGACAAAGCCTCCATCATGTGGACCTATCGATGTCTATTTATATTTGTATATATTGTTATTCAGACACGTTGTGTATATATTTCTATGATTTGGTTTATATATGAATGATCAATATTGTATTGCTATCATCACTTAAAGTCAAGTTAATTCGATGAAATGTTTGTAATGCGTTGATGCTGTATTAAGGTTATTTGATACTAGGTTAGTTTGGATGAAAGTTGGTTAATTTTGGATGAATTGTTTGTAATGCGAGTGATGTGATTGGTTATCATTTTCATGTACCAAAGGATTCGACAAAGTCGCCACCGATGAATTTGCTGTAATGCGTGTGATGGGAATTGGTTGTATTTTTGGATAGATGTTTGTAATTGTTTGTAATTTGCATGGCCCGGCCTTCGTCATGATCCCCTATACAACTGACGTTCTCTCAAGGTTTGGAGAACGACCCTCAAGTGATCCTCATGATCCTCCTTAGACTTGGAGTAGATCAATATGTCATCCACGAAAACCAAAATGAACCGATATAGGTAGGGCTGGAACACCCTATGCATAAGATCCATGAATGTCACTGGAGCATTCATCAATTCGGAATCCAAGACACTATGAACTCAAAATGACTATATTGCGCTCTGAATGTCGTCTTAGGGATATTTGCCTCCCTAACTCTCAACTAAAGGTAACTGGTGCAGAGATTTATCTTGGAGTAGACCCATGCCCCTCTCAACTGATCAAACAAATCATCAATCCGGAAAAGGGTACCTATTCTTGATGGTAGCTCTATTCAACTATCGATAATCTATACACAACCGAAGAGTCTTATTTCTTTCGCAAACAGTCGGAAAGCACCCTAAGGTGAAAGGTTTCTGCCTAATAAAACATCCGTCTGTAAATTCCCGTAATCGACCCTTGAGTTCGCAACTCGCCAGCTAGCACCATTCTATGCAAGAGTCACAGAAATGAAGATAAAATTGTGGTGCAACTTAATAACGGTCTACATCCCTAAGGAGCAGAATCTAGTTGTTCATCTGAAACATCCCGTACTCATAAACCACCCGAGGTGCACTCCAAATCCTCGCATAGCCTCATCCTCCAACGTAAGCTCACAAATAACCCACTAACCCAAGTGCCACCTGGGTCGTATACATGGCTCTGTGGTAAAGCCATGCTTATCCCCCTAAAACGTAACGTAAATACCATCCAAAGGTGCCTACTTATGATCACAATCAATGAAAACTCGATATGTCATCAACTAGTCCATCCCAAGGATGACATCAAACTCTGACGTGTCCATGACCCTAAGGTCCACAATGAGTAGAATCCTTGAAATCCCTTGCTCACAATCCTAACATATCTTATCAACACTAACCCTAGTTCCTAAGGGAGAATTCAAATGTAACGATTCTTCCAAGGTTTCAACCTCTAAGCCCAAATCTTTTAAACATGATGCCGTAATTAATGAATGAGATGCACCAGCATCAAACAATAATCTTGCCTATAAGAAAAAGAGTGAGAAAAGCACCGACAACCGATTGATCCGCAAGCTCGCCCGAGGTGGGCTGACATAGACATGCCCAGTCCCTCGTCTCACAGAAGGCACCTCAACCCCACCCATGCCCCACCCATGTGGTCCGTCTCGCAACAAGAGGTGCTTGTGTAGAACCTTGGGACCGATACTATCTTCCCTGGCCCATGGCAGGGTAGGGCATAACAAACTGCATCTGTGCATGTCCCACTGATGATTGGGACTGGGGTGTCCCATAACCCTATGATCCCTATCTCTGAGGACAATCCCGTCTCATGTGTCAAGGCTGGTGGTGTGGACGCCCAACCCTAAGACCCCGTGTTAGAAAGGGTGTTACAACCGGTGAACTATAAACTTGTCGACTACATCATTCTAAACAATTATCTTGAAAATATAAACTTTACAAAAATACAAATTTATAAATTATCACATTACAAAATAATATACTCCCACCATCGAGTGATTAACATATTCAATTACGTTATATACAAAATTTTTCATTGTTTTCAAAAATATATGTACATCATTTGAAAATAAACCAAAACATCAATGATGAGCACCTATTGTTGTGTTGGCCTTTGCTGATGTGGGACGTCCTTTTCTATCACCGCACCCTCGATACCTACATAGATAAACACTCATGCTAAGGTGTATAGCTTAGTGGGGATCCATAAATATGGACGACCACTATAACGATCGTCACAAACACATGTACAAATGCATCTAACTATACATATACATATACATTTAACCACTTATCACTAACATTTCAACATAAGGTAATAAATCATAACAATTCCACTAATTGATTTATTTGCATATACATGACATTCATTCATCTTTATCATGAGTTATGCTTCATGTCTTATATCTTGTCATTTATAATTTCATTTCATGTAATTTCCATGTTTTATGCCTTTTTATAAACATTACAAAATTTTCATCTCATCTTATGTCATGCCTAATATTTAAAGTGGATCATGGGATGAATTGTATGCTTTGAAGGTATATCAGGCGAGGGCGATCTATAAGCACTTTATTATATTAAATGAGTTCTTGTAATGATCAAATGGGATCCATCATGTGGAAAAAGTAAAGACCAATGAACATAGATTACATATCTTTGTGACATGTCATTCCTAGGCAGCCATATCATCGACTACCCGATCATAGCGAGACGATTAGTTTTATTATGTTTTCTTAACAATCTTTCGATATCAAACATATCCCCCGAAATACATGAATAATTACTAAATATCCTGTACATACATATGGGATATTCATTTATCAGTATTCTCTTGAACATGTGAGATAGTTTTCATGTTTCTTAAGATCATTTATTGTATTATTAAACATAACAAGATACATGTACTCTTCTTGTCACGATCGAGTTCATATCCTTTCATATCTTAATCATCTCAATATATTTATCTATATCAATAACAACCTTTCAATTCATATAACTTTTATACAATTTTCATTATTACATACTCATAACTAGGCATATATCTCTTTTTATTGGTCTTACATAATCATTTAAGAGACATCTAAGTGTCTGGGGTCACTGGAAGACAAAGATCTTCTCACCAGCAGTTAGATTATCTTTGAACCTTAGCGTTTAACAGAGCTCCCATTTTGTAGAATTTTATTACAATGGGGTTCAAATTTGATCACAATTCCCTCCTTTCGAAGTTATTATCTAAGTCTAGTTTACCACAAATTTGAATCTGTTTGGATCACCAAGCTCAAGATATGACACAAGCACTCCAAGGCAGTGGTTCTTGGTGAATAGAACTAGGGGTGAATTACAAAATTCCAGGGCTCATAAGTATATAATTTGAGCTAGTGGTCTTGAATATTTAAGGGTATGGTCCTTAGGATTATCCTCAGTGAGATCTGTTCAATTTAGACTCTGCAAATACAAGATATATTAGAACAAAATAAAGTTTTACAATTTTGGCAATAGATCCTTAAGTACCACATGTTTTCTTTACATTTTCACTGAGCTCCATAGAGTGAGGATCTAAACAATCACAACACCAATAAACACAAAATGAAGAAGAAATACAAACCTTAACCCACAGGCTTCAAGCTACAGTTTCTTGTATTTCTCTTCTTCTATTCTTTCTCCATATTATTCCTTCTCACTTGAACAATTACAGATCTCCAAAAGTGAAAGCAGCCAAATGAAACTCTTCCTCAAGAATTACATAAGCCTTAGTTCTTTCTCCAAACACCCAAATAAGGAACTCCTCTTCTCAGACCGATTTTGGTCTTATCCCTTCTTCATTATAAGGGCTAAATGTTTGGCAAAAAAAAAAAAAAAAATCTTCAATTTTGGTTCAGCTTTTCTTCTCTTTTGAATTTTAGTCCTCTTCATTTCATCATTTTCTGATAGTTATCATAAAATTCTAATGGCTGTATCATTGGCAATATCTCTTAAGTCCTTAATTTTCAATTGATCGTTATACCATGACTCTTGGATTAATTCCGAGTTTATCTTTTCTCTTAACCTTAAATTCGGGGAAAAATACAAAATTTACTTTATACCCCTACAAACTATAATAAAGCTACTGGGCTATAATTTTGGGTGTTAATTGGCAATGGCTTGTCTGCCTTGTCTGCTGGCCTTTAGTGTCTCCCGTCTTCAGGATAGTGATCCTAGCCTTGGCCTTGGTAGTTGTGACCTTGTCCTTGAAACCCTCATGGAGTAGAAGTCCTCTACTTCTTTCCTGAGCTAGAAGAAAATAGTTGACTCTCATTCCTCTTATCTGCTTTACTTTCGCATCGGATGCTCCATCAGTCATCACTTCCTCTGCGGCATAGCTATCTTGTGTCAGTCCGTATCTTGTAGGAGGGTCCCACAATTTTGCAGGATGGACAATTTCGGACTAATATAATTTTCAACTGGCCATGTCATTGTACATAATCTAAGTGTTGCCATTCAGTTGAACTTAGCCACGTGTTGACACCATCATCGTTTCTTTTCCCGCTCTAGGAACTCTCGAGCTTTTACATGTCTCGGCGGAATCAGCCACGAAATCTTGCCCATGAAATATGGACTCTTCTATGTCATTACCTCCAAGTTGTGAGGCTTTGACTAATCCTCGCCTTTGGGATTCACCCTTTAGGCCCGGAATGCAGCTGGCGCCATCCTCGTGGCATCGGAGGTGATCTCATAGACTCTAAATCTTGACTTGAGACTTCAATGATCAACTTCTGTTCCATGAATGTTGGAGGATGATGAGCCTTAAACCTTTGGAGGTTACTGACTCACTGGCCCACAGTTTGTGCGTGCAATGGTGGCAACCTAACACTTACTGCTTGCCAATGGTAGTGATCACGGCCTGTATATATGAAGGCTTGTTGGTCAAAGGCCGATGGTGGCTGGTTATTTGCAGACCCCACCGCCTCTATGTCATCTCCTTTGCCTCAGACTTCACATGTCAAATAAATCTTTTCTTGTCTAACTGATGGTGTAGTGCCAATTACCAATGAACATCAAGACCTGGAACCATTCATTAGATTCTTTTTTGAACAGGTTATGTTTTCTAACCTAGTGTTCCTCTTTCCTATATACAGTATCATGTATATAATTCCACACCTTTAAGCATTAGTCATGTAACTTTGTATGTGCTAATGAATTAACGTCAGGATATCTGTCTCCCTAACCTCAAGCCACGTGGTAACTGAGTGCGAAGTGCATCAGGTAGACTGCTCCTACGCTTGTTGATCAAATCATCAATCACCATTGATCACGGAGTCAGATCGTAACCAGATTCATTGTGAATACATCAATGCAATTGAAAAGGATCTTTGTCCTTCTCTTCACAGTAAGCAGGGCTTAGTGGTGATGCTCGGTTTAATGAGCCACTGTCAGCCAAAAGCTCATGGCCCCGGACTCACGAGTTCTTACTTATTTCAATTGGTGCCATCCTCTGCGAGTCATAGAGATGGGTGAAATGGGGTGTAGCTTCGATCACAGAGTCTCATCCTGTGTGAGTCGGTGGCTCATGCGGAAAAACATCCACATACTCACTATGGTGATCTAAGTCTGAAGTCTACCATAGTCTCTAGGGTAGGCTCTGCTTGACAGCTACATCCCGACACGGACTCGTATCTGCTCTGGGCCAAATATCATGCTTGTCCCCACGAAATACCACCGATGCAGTCCTGGTGTGGGCGGTAGCTGCCGCTCACCGATCGATGCCCGATCTGTGGCTGTGACCGATCCTCCAAGGATAGCCTTCGAGACCCGGCCATAATCCAAAGTGCAGGTCCGTGTGAGTGAGTCACAAAGGATCTCGCTGCAACCTCGAGCCTATCATTCCTGTCTCGCCTAATCCCTAGGAGACTAGTGCAATGGCTCCTCTGGGTCTCTAGGGTGCTTGCCGACTCACCATGTTTGGGACCTCCATTCTCTGGCTAGACAACTAGTCTAATCGGTCGCGTCGGAGGTAATCTCCGCTAGCCTCTAACACTTTGCCAGTGCGCCCAGACCAATGGTCACCTACGCCGGATCTCTCTTCCCCGAATGTCGAAGGATGATCACATCTAAACCTCTGGAAGTTATTGGGATCATCTTCGTTTATCTATTTATACCGACACATGATAGCATTCTTTATGTCTGACCCTGGCGAACTTGCTTTATCCACTGCGTGATGTCGGCGGTACCTTGTGGACGCCCTCTACGTCCTCGTCCTCGACTAGCCATCTACGTATTTCCAATGGCAACAAGAATCATTTAATTTTCATTTTCTTGTGCACTCAAATAAATTTCTAGAAATTTATTTTCTTCACTTTTCTTCAATTTCACACCTTGTAAAATCTTAGAAAAATATTTTCTCCTCCTCTTAACCATACTCATTATAAATTCATTTTCTTTTCCAGTTTTTCAACGAAAAAATTTTCTCCACTCAAATAAATTTATAAAAATGTATTTTCTTCCATTTTCTTCAATTCTCATCCAATAAATTTATTAAAAATTTATTTTTCTTCATTTTCATTTCCCGATTTGTACCTTTGTATACTCAAAATATTTTCTAGCATATTTATCTAACACCTCCATGTGCTAATCACAAGCACACATACAATTCTAACACTTAAACATATCATGCACCAAACACAAACCATACACCAAGCATATACCAAACTCACATGCAATGTCCTAGTTTTTGTTTCGTGCCTTCCTAAGTACTAACAGCATGAACCACACCTAGTGGTGATGCTCTCACTCAATATGGCTATTTAAGATCCTCAATCCGGTTTCCATATGCCTATATACGTGAACCTAGTGGTGATGGATACTTGACAGGAGCTCACTGGGTATTGCATTGTACCTGTGCTGCGTCACCAAAATTGCGACGTCGAAAACCAGGGGTTAGTTGACTGCACGTCAACCGCGGAATACAAGTGAATGTCGATTTACCCGACGCTGAAAATCGGGCAAAGTCTCTTCTTTATGCGGAGAGTTACCAATCACGATGCACTGCGTATCGCAATAAAGCAGTCGATATGATTTCCAACATGAGTAAACGGCCACTTGGGCCTTAAACAATACTAAATCACAATATACCACTATGAATCCAACTATATATCAATAGTTCTAAGAGTTCGAAATATTTACTCTTATCCGACCAGTATATTAAAATTAGTGAATTCTGACCATGTGGCCAAGTCATCGAGCCAATCCGACTTTCTTTGCAAAACCACGGCCTCTGGGGCCAGGCCGTCTCCTCGCACGCTCCTTGTACCTGTAAAAGGGGGTCCATGACGAGTGAGCTAAAGCTCGATGGGAGAATCGCCACTAGTGGGCTACTCACCACCTAAGTGGCATGTGATGTTCCAATTTAAACACATTCAAGCAAATGCATGATCTGCTTGAATGTCTACATGGTAACTCATATCCAGGGAGTCCTCACTTGAGCTCTCTCACTCGCCTAAGCCTTGTGTGAGAATTTTATTGTTTTATTAGTGGACAACCCTCGTGTATATATATATATCAGGTGGCGCTCCAGAGCCGATTGATATATTGTTGTTTTAATGGTACCCTCAGGTGAATATCCAATTGGGCCGCTCCGGCTTGATTGATATTTTAAATTGGACTACCCTCCGATAATTAATGTTTTAAACTGACCCTCCAGAACCATTTTTCTCTAGACTCGTCCCGTACCCTTGCTCCCATAGTCCTAGGATGTTCGGTGCATAATAGAATCATGTATGCCATTTCCAACACGATCCCAATCACATGCGAATATGTAAACGCACATATTCACATAATATCAAATCCTCATGTCATGTAATTTCCATTTCAAACATATAAAAATTGGCTCACTTGGGCTAGTAGTAAACCACGAGGCAATTTCATTTAAATCACTCGACCAAACACATATTTTCTGAATATAATTTTAAGAACAACTTGTTTTAGGGAATAGTGAAACCTGGAGTTCTATTCCCGAAAAATCTAAATCAACGATTCACTTAGTGAACCACTCTACGGCCATTCGATGATGCATATAAGCAAACATTTAATGGACCGATACACCACAAGCGCTTTTAACGGCTGTACATTACAGTGCTCAATTTGTTTAAAGACCTCTCAAATTAAATCAGGTTTGGGACGATCGATCAACCTGCGGCCTCATTCTACTCAAACATCGACCAACACTTAAAATAGAATAAAACTCAAGTAGGGAGAAAATCCTGCCTCTGGAGTTCCCTAAATCTAGTACCCATGCGAAGCCCTCTCGGCGTGGCGGTTCTCCTTCTTGTCTCCGGCGCGGCCAGGTGGGATTTGTCGTAAAATCTAGAATGAAGTCGGAGACCTTCTCTAAAAACCACCATTTCGTTTCTACCCGCAAGCGGTTCCCCCTTCCAGTTTTGCTCTTTTGGTTCATAAAGAGATAACCATATTCCCTTTGTCATTTAGTGACTTAAAATTTAATTAATGACCATTACGTCCCTCTTTTCCCAGATTTGACATTCGGCTCTATCTCGGCCGTCCATTTTCATCATTTCTCTACTCATACCACTTATGGCACATGAGTACGTGTTATATCTTGACTTTAATCATCGAATACTACGGCTGGCAGCGATCATAAACGTGTGACAAACTGTTTAGTGTGAGAATTTACATGCCTAGCTAGATTTCGCGAGAGCGGATTCCAATGGTGAAATCTGTTTCATGTCCGAGTCTATAGATTTGTTAGGATTTTTAAATTACAATTTATGTCGAAATTGATTTGCCCTTATTCAGTGGAATTTCTCGGGTCCTGAGCCATCGGCCCATGGTTGTTTGTGTAGAAATTTGGGTGGTTTTCATCTCACCTAAGACGCGCAGCCTGCTAGCCTTTAGCCTTCGGCCTCTGACTTCTGTATGTATACAGCCTTCTAGTGCTCCCCCAGTACATTCTAGCCATGGATTGTCCCAAACTGTGCGGCAAAATGCGGCTGATGTTGGGACTAATATGTGCCTAATCTGGTGGCGGTGACGACGATTTAAGGTCTAAATGGTAGAATTGTTTTCAGGGTGTTGTTGTTGCTTGGCTTGGTGATATCATGCACTTGTGTAATTTATTGTATTGAATGTTAATATGTGTTAATATATTGACACTGAAGAAATGATGTTTGGAAATTATAAGCATGTGTTACAATTATCCAAGATGCAAGATGTATGCATGAATTAAATTGTCCATATAGCATTCATCATTATATGTTTCATGACATAACTTGCAATTGGCATAATTGCATTGCATCTGCACAGGGACATCGCATTAAGTGGTGTGAGTGCATGGTTGATAAATCGACATTGCGTTTGGTGTTGATTAGGTGGGCTCGGTTAAATGGGATAACATCCAACAGAGTCGTACGATTGATTAAAATGGTAAAGAAAATATGTGTTGGGTATCAGTAAGAAGGGATAGATCCTCTCTCGGGTGAAAAGCTTGCTAATTATGGTAAGACATGGAATTACGATGGTGAAAAGGCCGTTAAATTATGCAGGTTTGGGAGCCGTGGTGAGACACCTAAAATCCGCTACCCACACAAAGGCGCATGATTTTGAACATAGTAGTTTTGGTCTCTAAAATGATCATTGTAGAATATCATCGAAAAAGCTTTTTGTTTTACAAAAATTGAAATTTTGTTTTGAAAATGATCATTGGATATTATCAAGAATGATGTTTTATCACACATAGGCTGAGGCGTTGTGTAAGGGAGTGTCGGTTGGGACTCAAGTTTGATGGAATCGGTGAGGACTCATTACATGGAACATGGTGAGTCGCATCTCATTCATGGCATGTAGAATTCCATTCTAGGTTTGCATAATCTTGATTGGAATGTATATATATATTTTTGGTGAGCATGACCATATGTGTGCCAGGTGGGCGCCTGTAGGAGTTACTTTACTGGGCATTGTTTTGATGATGGATTTGCCCCCGTACGGGGTGCGACATACTAGTGAAACGAGCCTTAAAAGCGAGGCCATGATTGTGGCGAACATGTGGCCTTGATAAAACTTTTGTAAAAAGTATTTTGGATGAAGATTTGTAATGAAATTCTTGATATTACATAGTAAGAGTGGGGTATATAATTGGTAGAGGTCATGATTGAACTCTTATGGGCTGTCATGTTTTAGATTTAAATGAATGAATGGGTCAGTGAGGATGTTAGGTGGTGCGAGTACTTTCGAGTAATCACAGTAATTGTTGATGTGGTACCAGACTTAGTACTACAAAAGTCTGGGTGAAGTCTGGAGTTGACGGTTGGTCAGCGGGACCCCGAAGTGGGGCATCACAATGTCGACCATAATTGGTACAGTCTTTCTTTGAAGGGGGATCTATCCCTTCTTTTCGATGCCGATACATTTTTATTTACCGGCACTTTAACCCCGTGCGACTCTATTAGAGCGTTTGTCCCAATCAACCTCGCCCACGAGATAAACACGAGCCAGTGTCAATTTACAGCCATGGGAACTCACACCAGGTGTCGATGTCCACGTGCATATACAGTAATCTTACTATATGAATGCTATATAGACATTTACATATATATTTTATACCATTATCATGGATAACCATATGGTGTATATAATTTACATCTATCATATCAATATATCAAAACACATATATCAATATAAATCGGCATAGTCGACATGTCGACTGTGAGAACAATCCATACACAAGCTGTAAAATAGGTGACAACAGGGCCCCAAACTCGGCCACAACCAAGCCTCAGAACTACATAAAATTGTCCACAAACAAGCCACACATAGAGACTATGAACCAGCCACAAGCAGGTTAGAATTGTCTGTCTGGCTCTTTGAAAGAATTGTTGAAACACCTAAATATTTGAGCACTAAATGGAATTAAATTTCATATGGTTAGATTCTAGACTCAAAGATCTTTCCATAGAGTATAAGAACATGTAAATCGAAGTTCGAACGAGAAAGTTATGGCCATCCAAAGTTAGGGTTATTAGATTTACGCATTGGTGTCTTGAGATTTTCGAAGCAGATCCTTGTATAATTGAATGCTCTTACAAGGGCAGCTTATAACTACTTCACATACCAAGTATCATAGATAATTATATCTACTGCATGTAATCCACCTCCACCATACCAAATATATCCTAACATACATCATGAAATTGAGTTCACTCAAACTCATAAATCAATGTTCATGCTTCGATGGAGCTTGCGTAGTTTATATAATAGACTGCCAAGAATACAACAGATTTCGAGTTGTGGCCATCTTGATTCTCCAAGAAGGTTGTGGCATAATTGATGCTCACACATGGCCTCAACTTGGTCTTCACAAGATGTAAAAGTAGGCCACGCAATCATACAAAAATATCAGCGCACAATCACGCCATGTGTAGGCCATAAACAGTCTGGGTTCAGCCTTGGGACTACCCATCCATGGCCACGACAGGTTGTACGTTCAGCCATGCCTAGGTTATAAACTAAGGCTACACATGGTAACCTCAGAAGGTACCCTCTATTAGGATCACCCAGCACATATCCACTAGATTAAAGTATTGGCCACCTAGTTTCTAAAGCAAGTTGTGGCATACAAGATACCCGTAACCTGACCCGCACAGGAACTGAAATCGGCCTTAACCGCAATATAGAGAGGAGTAAGCCAAAGGAGGAGGGGTTCACCCACACTCTTGTAGTGCGGAGTCCAAATCCGGCTTGGCTCTTCCCCTTTTTCTTTCCATTCCTTCTTCTCATTTCTCTCTTTCTTTTCTTTTCTTTTCTTTCTTTCATTTCTTTTCTTTTTCTTTTCTTTTCTCTCATTCCTTTCCTTTCTGTTCTGCTCCTTCTCTATGAATTGATCACATTTTTTCCATTTGATATAATTCTCTTTTCGTTTTTTTTTCATTCTCCATTTTAGTGACACATGGTTTCCATGTGTCACCTTCACATCCATTCCACCTTCCCATGTGGTCTGGGTGCCATGCATTTAGCCATGAATTTTCCACCCACATGGAACCTTATTTATGGTCATGTTAATGGCACTCCGCCACTGTCACCTTGCCATTCATCCCATTTCGCCTCAAGGGCGTGAAATTTAAAATCTATCTCGAATTCAATGAAATTCATCCCAGGCAACTAGATTTATAAGATGAACTCAAAGGTGAGTCCGTTTGTCATCAAGATCTTGAAAATTTTCTAGGTTTTCAACCTATCTGTAGTGGTAATCACCTTTTCCATTCAAATTTACCCAGGGTGTCGTATTGACTAAAGCTTTAAAAGAATTTTGTCATAGAAATTTACATGCAATCACATGCATATCTCGATAGTGTTTTATTATCAAATGACTAAACAACGTGCGCTAAATCCTCAAATAGAAGGGATAAGTAGCAAGCATTGTGTCTCGCGTTCCCATGTTGCCTTCCTCACTCTTAGGTACCACCCGCAAACACACCTTCTAGTCTCATAGTTTTTCGCCTAAGAGCACGGTCTGCGCTATCCATGATACGCTGCATGGGGTCCCTCCTCAAAAGGTCTCATCTGTATCAACAATAAGTTCACCCAATCTATTTACATGAGTTAGATGCAGATTATAGGGCTATGGAAACATGGAATACCTCATGAACACGGAATCGCTTTATGCGTAAATCGATCGGTAAGAACTTGTACCTACTCTCGAGGTATCTTGGGGCTCGATAAACCTTAGCGATAGCTTTCCTCGTTTTCCGAACCTAATCACTCATCTCTTAGGCATCACCTTCAGGAATACATGATCGCCCGCCTTAAACTCTAGAGGTTGTCACCACTTATTGACGTAGCTCTTCTACCGGCTCTGAGCTGTGAGAAGATGTTTCCATATCAAATCCACCTTCTCAGAGGTGTCTCTAACCAATTCCGGACCAGTGGTGGATCTCTCTCACCCTCCGTCAACAAGGGATCGACATGGCCTCCCATATAAAGCTTCATATGATGCCATCTGTATGCTCCTTTGTGCTTGTTGTTGTGGCGAACTACGAGGGAAAATGCTCTTCCCAACTGCCATTAAGATCTAGGACGCATGCTTTCTGCATGTCCTCTAAAATCTGTATGGTCCTCCCCGACTGGTCGTCTGTCTATGGATGAAAAGCAGTGCTCATCATCAACTGTGTTCCCATGGATCTTTGGAAACTTTGCCAAAGTGGGCCGTAAACCTGGGATCCTAGTCCGATATTATGGACATTGGCACTCCATAATAACTTGGTCGATCTAGCCAGAGTTTATCTTGCATAATTCCTTCAGCAGAAGGTCATCACTTCGGTAGAAAATATCTGAAACTTAGTGAACGGAGTCCACTATCACCCGCACGACATCATGCTTCGCGGTGTCCATGGTAAGTGAGTCACGAAATCCGCCATTGATATGTTTCCCCTTTCGCTACCTTAAATGGCTAGAGTAGCCCTATTAGCCTCTAGTGCTCAACATGTCTGACATGAGGCATCGTCGAACGAAATACCCAACGTGTTTCTTCATCCCACTCCAGTGATACTAGCGATGAAGAACTACAACCTGTCCCTTGTATCGAAGATTACCATCAGCGTGCATGACCCAACCTTCATCACCCGTACCTGACTGTACTTGGTCCCGGATGGACAATATCTCTGTATCCTGTCCTTGGGATTCAATCACTCTTCTCAGTAGGGAAGGTGTAGCCACTAAACTCCCTAAAATACCTTGAGGCACGATCCTTTGTATTGTAGTCAGGTGTCGATAACCATGAGCATACGCTGCTCTGGGAAGCTATACTGGCGATTACTCCCCATGAAGGCTTCGGTAGGTGCATGAGGTTGACTAGACCGAAGAACACATACAAATTTACGACACCAAGGACTGTATGCAGTCTGATGACGAGCGCCATAAAACTTGTTGACTAAACCCGAACATCTCTAGATGAGTAAATCATTTTGGTTTGGCCTAATATCACGCAAGTGCAGTCGATAAGTAATAAATTGGATTTAAGTCGAGATATCGATCACGAAGTCTTAGAATTCTAGATCCTTCTACGACTACTCAAACTCCATTACTATTTGGTATAAATGACATTGTGTTCGACAGAAGAATTTGTAAATTATACAAGTATATAATCAAAGAATAGGAATTTGTCGAATAAAAGCTGAATCTAAAGAATAATGAATAACGAATAGTTAAGAAAATAAATGGAAGCTGGTAATTATCGCGTTTAATTTTGTGGAATTCAATGCTATTGTGAAGTATCGATTCTGTTGTTAACAACTGGTAATTTGCTTGTGTATTTCGAGGTTTAAAATGTCAAGGCGTTTAGTAGATGCAATTTGGATCTCTCCACACTCACATTTCATCAATAATTTTTGATCCTCTGAATGGGAATGGAGATACTTCTTTTTCAGGGACCCAGTGCAGGTATTTTCTTTTGATATATTGCCCATTTGCACTGAACATAAACCTTAGCTCCCAAAGTTGCTCCGGTCAAGCAAGGATATACAACTTCAGTTACTCTTCCTCAAATTAGAAATAGATCACCCTCTCCTTGATTAGATCTCGGCTAACACGGGATTAGCTTCACTATTCGAATTGAGGTGAACTCTGCTTGTTTAAATTGATATCATTCAAGCTTATTCTTGATTTCAAGTGAAAGAAGATTTTATCCGATAAACTTACAAAGCTCATTAGATCTCTATTAGCGAGGTTAATATACCTTGAAATGTTCATAACTCGGGATTGTCATCTCTTGTGTCCACTCGGAGGACACCAGTGAAATCGAGGCTTGATGAAACAATTCTTAATACAATTATAAGAGCGTATTGGTCAAAACATTAAACCCATAATCGAAAGTAAATTCATGCATTGAAATTCGCAATTTCTTTGGGAAACAAGCTACAAGAAAGATAATTTCGACAATAGCCTTCACTTAATGGAAGTTGGGTTCCTCAATTCTTTGAATTACACACTCACAATTATTCCTCTGAGGAATAGCGCATTATAGTAGAATTCGGTTAATGCGAACTTCCAAACATTCCGGTAGTAATTTGAAAGAATTGAATTACGCATTCCGACCTGCTCAAAAGCGATAACATCAGTTCGATAAAACGAAAACTAGCTTGATAAATCCTAATCTAATCTTCTTATCAACATTGAAGAAAAGAAAAGAAAAGAAAATTAGAAAATAAAAGAAAATGAGCCTTGACTGCAGTTCTCTAAATGCAGTAGCCGTATGTTCTTTATTATGGTGAGTAGGCTGCGTATTTATAAGGTTTCGGTTGGGCCCCTAATCCCAATGTAGTCTTTTGGATTTCAGTGGTAGCGATAATAATAATTAGATCGCGACAAATCCTTATCGGCATCATCCGTATCGCGACGCCGATCTCCGCGTCAGCGACATCAACCCGTCTTCTCGCGGGCTTCAAATGGTTGCTTTCGGATGTCGCGACATCAATCTCATCATGGCATCCAGCTTCGTGGGCTGCGACTTCAGCGATGTCGCCGATGCCGGCGACCTGCGGTCCCTTGTCGCGACATCGCGCTACTAGGGCTTCAATGGGGTTCTCCAGATGTCGCGACATCGATGTCTTAATACGTGACATCAACTCAATTCTTCTGTAGCTTTTAACTGAACGTTCATGATGTCTCGACCTCAATCTCTTGTCGTGACATCATCCCATGTCTCCTTGTTTCTGATCTCCGCGTCGCGACATCGAAACTAAGTCTTCTGACCTTCAGTGATGTCTTTGGATGTCGCGACATCGATCCCTTGTCGCGACATCACTTCATGCCTTTGCAGGTTTCAACTGATGGTTCCTGATGTCGCGACATCAATCTTTTGTCGCGACAACAGCTCATGTTCTTGTAACTTTCAACTGAGTTTTCTGATGTTGCGACAACAGCCTATTGTCGTGACATCAACTGATCACTGCATGCTTCAATCTTGTTGCCACTTGTTTCTTTCAACTGGTTGCTCTTGATGTCGCGACATCAATTCTTTGTCACGACAACATCTCATGTGTTTGCAGCCTTCAACTGGTCGCTCGTGTTGTCGCGACATTAATCTCTTGTCGCGACATCAGCTTAAGGAACTTACAAGCTTCCACTGATTGCTCTTGGTGTCGCGACAACAATCTCGTCGACATGAAACATGGCTTCCAGTTTCATGGTGGTTCATTGTGTGACATCGAATTCCTTTGTTGCGACATCACTCTATACTCCACAGGTCTCAGCGTAGTTCGATGTCGACATCAATCTCTTGTGTGACATCACTTTGTGGCACCTGCTTGACTTTGGTGGTGTTCCTTAGGTCACCGACCTCGGCTTAAGTCATCTGCGACGCTATTTGATAATCTTAGGATGTCGCGACATCAACTTAAGTCTTCACTCAATCTTCAGCTGCCTATCTTGCTTGATCCACATCGCGACTGCGTTAAATTCCTTGATTTTCCTTATGCTGACCTCATCTTTGGGCGTAGCCCAAGCGCAACATTAATTAACCGATTGCTTTCATTTATGGCGCTATTTTTCTGCGTTTTCTCCATGGGTTCTGCATTTTCCTTTGCATTTTTCTTCTTTCTTTTATACTCACCGCCAAATAACAAATTTGGTGAGTTTCTTAATATTTGCATCGATTATTCCTTTTTACATTAAAATCAAACAGAAAAATGGACTAAAATATACTTGACTTTGCGCTCATCAAACTCCCCAAACTTAAAGAATTTGCTTGTCCTCAAGTAAAGAAAAAGAAGATTTGTTTGTCCTCAAACAAAATAAAAGAAAATTTTTAAGAGTTATTTTTCGATTTGTTCTACGGTGGCATTCAATTTAGTGAAATACAATGTATGCATTATTTACCAAACACATCTAGCTTCAAGTCGATTCAAGGTTAGTTTCTACTATTCATAGTGCTTACAAATAAAAATTGTTGAAATTATTTAAATAACACATAATCATTAGATCACATTGAAAAATAAATTGTTTTCCTTTCTCATCTTCATCTTTGAGTCCACTTAACTCCACAAAGTCCTTCATAGTTTTGATTGTTTCCATATTTTCAAATTCCATAAGTTTGTTTTTCATATTGATCTCCACTAATGCTTAGGTGATTTCGACCCTTCAAGATCAATCGAGGTCTTTGGGCTTATATTGTTAGGCTCGGGTAATGGGTAGGATGGAAGGAATTTTTAGGTTAAGATTACCCTGAACCTTTTCTTTCCTCTTCTGCCCTTTCTTTCTTGTAGTCTTCCTAATAAACTCCCTAAACTTTCATGTTTGGGCCATCTCTTCAGTTTCTTCAATTCGAAATTGTATGCCCCCATTTCTCACTTGTAATTCCAGCAGGAAATTTCCTTTGTTTGTCACCATTCGAGGGATAGTGCGAGTGTTTAACTTTTAGCTTTCTAACACTCTTAGCGAACTTTGGGTTAGTAAGCTCCCATGCGAGATGGCATTAGGGTACTAGGTGTTGAAACACCCCTAAGAACTTAATTGTTCAAAGAGTTAGGCCACAAGATAAAACTATCCCTATAATATTTCTTTTCTATTGCATTTACTTGCTCTTTGTTTTTTTTTCATTCCCTTTTTGAGTTCCTCAAAACATATACTCCCAAACTTCATTTCTTTCTTATCCCTTGAATTCTGAGTAATCATATGTTCTTTCTTGGGGATTGATTTCTTGGGATGAGTTTGGGTTTCCCATTGGTTTATTTTTGAAAAATAGAAACTTGTTAGCTCAATTACGGAACTAAAGTATATGCATCGGCATATGAATAGGGATAAGCTAGAATGGCTCAAACTATCCAGAATAGCTGCATCATCTCTTGTAATTTGTATCACCTAGGATTTCGCCTCAATCAATAATCTAACAAATTCTAGAATTTGGATTGAGCAGTTAATGACTACCCGCTAAAGTACCTTGACTCATTTTTGTTGATGAGTAGTTAAATTAATTGATATTCAACAGGTTCCTTGACTTATTGTTCATACCATAAACTCAAAAATATGTTTTGTTCCTTCTATTGTATTACTTTCCTCTATTCTGGACTTATCAGTTAGACTTAACTTTTACCTTATTGTCTCAATTAAAGCGTATTCATTTTGCCGCATTACGCGAATTTTACGCATTTTCGGCTTATTCATCTAGCGCTTCATTCAATTCGACTCTTGACATCTCGTGATTTTATTGGAACTAATTCCTACTTTAATTTCCTAATCATGCAACCACAAAAGCAACAACATTGAACAAACAAATTCAAAATATGCCTTTACAACAATTCGATTCAAGTTTCTTATTTTATTTAGTTCAGTGCTTGTGATTGGATACAATTCAAATGGGAATAAGAGGGTAAAGAAGGTTAGGCGAGGAGAAGGTCTATTTTTCTTTTTAGGAAATAGCCGAGAGCAAGATGTTGGGGATCTAGGTCAGTGTACCCCTAAAATGAGCTGAATTCAGGAATTTTCAATTCTCTTCTTCCTTTCTCTTGGTTTCCCTCACCATTTTACGCTCTGTCTTGAGAAGTTCGGGAGCTTAGTTGTTCGATGGCACCTCTCACCTTGTTCTTCAAGCAGATCTCATCTAAGCCTTTGTTCTTCTTGCGAGTTTCTTCTTACGGTTGTTCATGTTCCCTCAATCTCGTCTAGGTTAGGAATGAGTAGAATTTCAGCCATTGGAGACGGAAGAAAAAGCTTTCGGAAGGTTTGAGCTAGGGTTTCGGGGTTGAGATTCGGAAGGAGGAAGAAGGTGAATAGCTATGTGGTTTGGAATTGAATGAAAGTTTCCAACGATTTACCCAATTCCATCAATGTTTGGCCAAGGCTAATTATTGCTTCATTAAGAACACGTCAGCGACTTCAATTTTCGCGTCTTTTTATTTGAATCATTGAATTTAGGGCTTTTTAAAGTGAGAGAGTAGCTGTCCACTCTTTGTGTCGCGACATATACTAAGTTTGTAGCGACATAACTGGGATTTTTCTAAATTGTTTGATTTTCATGTTGTGACATCTATTTTTTTTTTTCATTTGAAACTTAATGAATTCTCTGTCGCGACTACGGTGGTGTCGTGACATGCAACCTCTTCCTTTAATACTCCCGGTTGCCCTTTCCAAAAGCGGTCACGACAATAAATGTTTTGTCGCGACATCACTGATGTCGCGACCTAACCTTTCTGTCGCGACCTAAACCCTTAACTCAATGATCTCAAGAACCTTTTTCTCTTATTGTTCCTAAACCTTTTAGACATTACTTCTGGCATCTCCAAGCAAAGATTTAACAAACAATTCAAGTATATCTACTGAATTGGGTTAGGGATAAAGTTACTCCCCTTTTCTCATGTTGTGACTTCTCTGCACGTTGCTGGGATTGTTCCTGTGATTGCCTTGCCATTCATGTCTTTACTGAACCTTGTGGAAACTACTGCGATATTCAAGAAAAATCTAATTCAAACTACAATTGATTTCTAAAAATTAAATCTATCCTTATAAAAAACAAATCGGCCTAATTTAAGCAACTAAAGAAAAATATTTCACAAAACTTAAAACCCCGGAAATTAAATCATATGGGTTTGCCTCCCATTGTTGCTCGATTTTGAGTCCTTAGGCCGGGACTTCTGTTGTAGTACTTCTTTTCCTCGAGAACCGGTTGGAGTTCTTCATTCCTCTTTGTTTAGATAATGCTTTAACCTCTGTCCATTGACCTTGAATTCTTCTCGATGCTCGGTCCTCGGTGTCACTTGCTCCAAATGTAGTACTTGACACCCTTGTGTATAGCCCACTCAATTGGATTTTAATTTCCTGGAAACAATTTGATCAAATTAAACGAGAACTGTTCCCCTTCTCTGAACTCTTTCAAATTCTCTGATCATGCCATTCTTTGTCTTGTCTTTGTATATTCTAGCATATCATAGGCTTCATTTCTCAGTTCTTCCAATTCGAGACCGGTTGGAGCGATCTTTCTTCCTTTGCAGCCTTAAAATCGAAGTTTAACTTCTTGATGGCCCACATTGCCTTGTATTCTAATTTAAGAGGTAGATGACATGGTTTGCAAAAAACAACTCTGTATGGGGACATTCAATGGGGTTTTGTATGTGATCTGCCAGCCCCAGTGCATCATCAAGTTTGGAAGACCCGATCCTTTGCTTGAGCTCACAGTCTTTTCAGTATTCTTTTGATCTCCCACTGTTGGAAATTTACCTTGTCCATTAGTGCAGGGATGATAAGCTAAACTCATTATACTTGATCCCATACACACTCATGAGTTTTGCAAATATTTTGTTTGCAAGTGGGTTCCCATCGCTAATAGTAGTTAAGGTGTTTCCAATCTGCTCAAAATATTCTTTTGCAAGAAACTCACAAGCGTAATAACATCATTCCTTAGGACATCTTTGCTTCCACCCATTTGGAAAGCGTAATCTCTTGCTAGCGGTATGTATAGGTTTTCCAAATGATGGGGAAAAGGGTCCCATAAAATCTATTCCCCATACATCAAAAATTTGTATCACCATAATAATACCTTTGAAATTTCATTCTCTTCTTTGATATTTCAATCTTTTGGCATCTAT
Source organism: Tetrastigma voinierianum (assembly GCA_016808115.1). Classification (NCBI taxonomy): domain Eukaryota; kingdom Viridiplantae; phylum Streptophyta; class Magnoliopsida; order Vitales; family Vitaceae; genus Tetrastigma; species Tetrastigma voinierianum. The sequence goes on along the minus strand of JAEQBH010000546.1, from coordinate 30,735 downwards.
CACACAATTTAACCCACTGGCTGATCTAGATGTGGGCCAATAAAATCCCCTGATTGCGAGTATCTTGCGGGCTGTTCTTTCTCCCGGAAAAATGTCCCATATGGTGATGCATAGCATTCATTTATAATATGCATGATGGCTTTACGGCACATCTTCTTATTATCATGTCAACACCTCTCTTGAATAATCAGTAGGTCATCCCGAATATAATACCTCTTTGTGATTACGAGTTTCCTCTTTTGTTGTGGCTGAATTGCGAAGGCATTACTCCACAAGCCGGATAATTCTGTGTCTGACATGCCGGGGAAGTTGGAAGAAACCTTAAACAATTGCTCGTGCAGGAAGTTCTCTGTTAACATCACATTTTCTCTTCATCTAACCTTCTTTCTCTTGACAGTGATGGCTCTCACATTGTCACATCCCTTTTTATCAACCAGTTTCCAAATCGACTCCTGCCTTGATAGCACCCACCTTATCAATCTTGACTTAGCTTCCTTTTGACATCAAGTATTTGATTCTTTATGATCGGTGTGATTTTATGAGATCCTAAAATATCTTTAAATTTTGCAACCCAAATACTATGGCTAGCATCTCCTTTTCGGAGTTGTTGAGTAGTTCTCTTGTGCTTCATTGAAAGATCTTACTAGATAGTATATAATACTGAATACTTTCTCTTTTCTTTGCTTTGACACGGCTCCCATGCAAAATCAGCGGCATCACACATTGACGATCCTGATTCCATTATGGTGCCAGCGAATTATAGGTGCGCTATTACCAATCTGATCTTGATTTCTTCAAAAGCATCCTTGCGAAGTCATCAAGTGAACCTTCTTTCCGATGTCTGCATAATTAGTGGCTATTTTTGAAAAGTCTTTGATGAATCTCACCGTAAAATCCGACATGCCCCGAAGCTTCTTACTCCTTTTCTTGTAGTGGAAATTGGTCTGAAGTCTTGATAATGGATACCTTGGGTAATTCGACTTCTAGTCGATGGCGGAAATTTTATGCCGAGAACAATACATACGTCACCATAAAATGGAATTTTTCCCAATTCGATTAACTATATTTGTTTTGTCTTAGCATCTTTGAAATGCTGTTTCGGATTGTTTAAACATTGATCAAAATTTGGATCCATACGATAAAATCATCCGTGAAAATTTCCATCACTTCTTCAACCGGTAAGGAATATAGACATCATACACCTGCGGAATGTAGGCGGAGCATTACATAGCCGTGGCATCCTTGAGAGCAAGGTGCCATAAGGGCGTGAATGTAGTCTTCTCTTAATCCTCGGTGCAATAGCAATCGATTACTATCTGACCCGTCGAGAAAACAAAAGTGAGGGTGTCACGCTGCTTTATTAACATCGATCAATGAAGCCCGAAAGAGAAATGAATCTTCCCGGTGGCTGTGTTGACTCTGTAATCAATGCATCACCTCCATCCCATCCTTGTTCTTGTTGGAATCAATTCATTTTCTCCATTGCGGATCCGCGGTAAACCGCTTTCTTTGGAACCACATGGTGATACCCACGAGGAAGTAACATCTTATTTGTGCTGCGGCGTGTGTTAACATATTTGTTTGCATATGTGTGCATCAAATCGCATAAATCAACCGACATTCATCAATTTGATACCTCCTTCGAATAACTTCCTTCATCTTTGGATTCGGTCTCCTTTGGTGTTCACGAGATGGTTTTGAAGTCTCTTCTAGGGAATCTTATGCATGCAAATTGATGGTGATGCCCTTGGCTCTTGATGGACCAAGCTAGCGCGATTCCTTATGCTTCCTTAATATTTTGAAGCAATCTTTGTTATATCATCAAATTGTTTAAAAATGATCTTTGGTTTTTCTTTGGTAATTCTAGTAAACATACTTTAAATGACAGCAACTCTTTAAAACCAGCCATACCTTGCTTTGGTTTCTTGATGGGTACCTCTTTTCCAATATTTTCCCCCATTATCGTTTTGTTTGCTTCAAGCTCATAGTTTCTATAGAATGGCTAGCGTATGGAAATTAGAATAGACATCTTAGGTATACTAAGAATTCATCTCTTTTTCATTGATACTTGAGTGTTACAATCATTGTTAACATCGGGATTGGAAGTATAAACAAATCTTTCTATCTGACTTTTATGTCTCTGTCTATATTTTTCATACCTTTTTATCAAGTTAAGCGGTACTTCTTCTCAACCTCAAGGTAAGAACTCCTTTTGCATGTCAATCAGCAAGGCTCATTAGCTAGAATGGTGTGATAGCAGTACTTGTGAATCTTCCATGTCTAGAATGATGAAGTCTTTGGGAAAACAAACTTCCCAACGATGACGTTGCATCTTCAATGGCTCTGCGGTTTACCATGATCATCCTGCAATTTGAAGGTAGGTTGTGGGAGTAAGCTCCCACAACTTAGTTTCTTAGCAGCTGAGAAAGAGGCATCAAATTGATACTAGCTCCTGAGTCCTGAGAGGCTTCACAGATTCAATTCCTCCAACAATACAAGAATCGAGCTCCACACAGGTCTTTCATCTTTCTTTTGGTAGTTCTTGCCACGATTCTTTGCCTTGCAAAGTGGTAGTGAGATTCACTATTCCTTCCTCTACTATTTTTCTTTTCTTGCTTTCATTATGTCCTTGAAATTTTGCATAGGTGGCATTTGAGTTACCACTTGATAAAAGGCATCACGTCTCCGGCTTGGAAAGTTTTCAAGAACCTTGAGATTGCTCCTCATCACTTGACCTGCCGGTCTTTGTGGAAATGGGACTCTGAGCTTTGATCCTTGGATGTTTTCTTCGCTACCTCTTTCTTTTCCATTCTCAGTACCTCTTTTCCCCTTCTGGGCTTTCTTCTTCTTTCTTCTTTGTCATTTTCTCTTCCATCTCTTCTAACTCCCTTCCCTCCTAAAATTTTGCATTATCCCCTGGATCTTTGGGTTCTTCCTTGTGTCACTTGGGAAGGCATCTTTCCTCTGGCTTTGCAGGGTTAGGGCCCAGCTGCCCTACTTGTGTCCTCAGGTTGTAGTTACATTAGTGGTGTTCGAAAATTTTAGAATTAGTACTTGATTGCTTCCAACTCTGCAAATTTTTGTTCATGGAGATTAAACAGTTTCTTATTATCCCCCATGAACTGCAGCATCTGTTCTTCAAAAGATTGGGCCCTCCTCTGACCTTGATATTCATTTCTGTGCTCATTTTCCTTCTTCTTTGCTGGAACCTTGGTGAACATTGATAACCACAATAGGAGGGTTCACATCCGTACCTTAGGCCCTTGTGAAGCCCTCCACCATAGAGAAATTCTCATGTTCTCAGTCTTGGTGATAATGTTGCTGGCGGGTGAAGTATTAGGTTTAAAATGGTAGTTTCTTGGCTCACCCGAATAATTAACCTCTTAATCATAGAATTGTTCTTGATTACCCTCGACACTTCCCTTCAATAACTCTCTTTCCAATTGCTCCTATTTCATAGGCGGTGTGTGTCTTTCTTTCTTGCGCCTTTGTGCATAATGGCATCCAACTTGGCCTCCATGGGCGTCATCTTGCCTTAGCTCCATGATCCTTTCCTTTGCTGTTTCCTTTGAAACTGAAGGAGTTTTTCATGTTACATTTGGCCGAATCTTCAATCGACTCTTTTGCCTCTTAGCTTTTTCGTTTGAGCTCCACAGGCATGAAGCATCAATGATCCTTTTGATATATCATTCCAAGGCATGATATACAATGTCCATCACGAATCTTGGATCTATCCCATGCATTGGACATCTTCTCAGCAACCGTTTGAATCTTTCCCAAGCTACATACAGACTTTCATCTTCCCCCTGTTGGAACACAATGATTTCCCTCCTTCTTTCTGTGGTGAGGGTTGGGGGAAAGAATCTACCTAAGTAGGCCTCTACTAACTCCTCCCAAGTATCAACAGAACCATATGGTAAGGATTCATACCATGTAGCTGCTGTATCTCTTAGAGAGAATGGGAATAGATGCAGTTTGATGACTTATGGTCTCACCCCATTCAACTTCAACATTAGCCATCACAAATGCGGGTGCTCGTTTGGGTCTTGATTAGGATGACGATGGCCCGTCTTTGTTGGACCATTGTAATCGATCAGCGGCCGATTCAAAATTATTGCATCCAGCGCGGGCTGTGCGATTCTTGAGTATTTATCCTGCTAATTGGTCTCAGAGTCCTCCGTTGTATCGGCGATTGGAGGTCTTCTAGCTTCTTCCCCATATGTACCTCATCACGATCCTGCATACGCCATGGTTGAGTTTTGCCTTCTTTATCTTTCTCAAGCCGAGTGTCCTTTCTAGTGCATGTCAGCTGGAATCGGATCGATTATTACTGTTTCCTATGCATTAAATTTTGTCCCTGAAATCAAAACACACTTAGGCCCCGTTTAGTTCACGAAAATTTTCAACTCTATCCAAAATTCAGAATATGAAAATTTTCAATGTATTCTAATCTTTAGTTTTCATTTTCAAAAAATACGTTTCGTACTTGAATTTGGTTGAAAATACGTTTTCATTTCAAGCCCCATTTGGTTGAATTTAGTTGAATTTAATTCGAAAACAAGGAAACTGACTTTTACTGTTCCTAATTCATATATAAAATGTGAAAATAGTGAAATTCAATTTCTTTGTTTCAAAATTTGTTTCGTCTTATTCTCGTAACTAACGTTTTCCTTGTTTGAAAAGTTTGAATAGAAAAGCGAGAAAATTTTCTACCTACTAAACGGGGCCTTACATTAATAGGATTAGTTTGGTCCAGCAAATATTTTCAATATGGGTTTGTAAGGTTAGTGGCTAAAAAATAACCCTTTGCTTGGCTATTTGTTTTTTTCTTCAAAATATCCAAATTAGTAATTCCTTCTTTCGTGCGAATATTGATTTCTTTGAATTCTTCCGATCCCCCGACGTGGCGCTCATAAAACTTGTTGGTAGACCAAAGAACACATACAAATTTACGACATTATTACAGGACTATTGTACAATTCGACAGCGACATGATAAAACTTGTTATTCGCCAAACATCTCCTAGGTAAATCATTTTCAATATTGGTTTTGGCTAATATCTGCAACTACATGGGTCGACAAGTAATAAATTGGATTTAAGTCCGAATGTCGATCCACGAGCTTCAAGAATTCTAGATCAACTACCACGACTACTCAAGCTCCCTTACTATTTGGACTATAAACCCGAAGGCATTTGTGTTCCGGCTTAAGAAGAGTGTAAATTATCTAAGTATATAATCAAAGAATGAACAATCGAATAAGCTGAATCTAAAGAATAATGAATAACGAATAGTTAAGAAAATAAATGGAGGCGAGTAATTATCGTTTAGAGTACATTAAGATCAATGCTATTGTGATATCAATTCACATTGTTAACTTGTTAATTTTGCTTGTGTATTTCAGGTTTAAAATCTGTCAAGGCGTTTAATAGTAGTGGATCTCTCCACACTCCACATTTCATCGTCTAATTTTTACCTGATCCTCTCGAATACGAGGAATGAGACCTTCTTTCTGGGGACTTACCTATTCTGGGTATTTTTCTTTGCAATCTTCATACCCATTTTATGAATGTAAACCTTAGCTCCCAGTTATCGGTCAAGCAAGGATATACAACTTCCCGGGTTACTCTGCCTCGAAATTAGAATAGATCACCTCTCTTCCCAGTTAGATCATAAATTTGCTCTGGGATTGGCTTCACTTTATTCAATTTGAGGTGAACTCATCATTTAGTGATAATATTCAAAAGCTCATTCTTGATTTCAAATTGAGGAGAGAAGTTTATCAAGTAAACTTACAAAGCTCATTAGATCTGTAAGCGAGGTTAATATACCTTGAAAAGTATTCATAACTCAGGGATTGTCATCTACGTGTCACTCGAGAGGACCTCCTTGAAATCGAGCAATGAAACAATTCTTAATGCGAGTATAAAGCGATGTCGAGATCAAAACATTAAACCCATAACCGAAAAATTCATAAACTAAAATTCACCAATTTGCTGGAAACAACTCTACGGAAAGATAATTTCGACAATAGCCCAAGCCCAATGGGTGGGTTCCTCAGTGCTTGAATTACACACTACAACATTCTCGATCATAAGAATAGCGCATTATGAAGCCCAGAGGGCAGGTCGAAAATTTATGCGAACTTCAAACATTCCAGGTAGTAATTTGAAAGAATTGAATTACGCATTGAAGCTTCTTCTCGAAAGCGATAACATCGATTCGAGAAAATAAAGCGAACTAAAGCGATAAATCTAATCTAATCTCTAACTATCAACATTGAAGAAAAGAAAAAGAAAAAAAATAAAAGAAAAATAAAGAAAATGAGCCTTCAGCTACCGAGACCTCTCGTCATTATGCGCCGCCAAGGCTACTTGTATGAAATTTGGGTAAGTGGCATTATTTATAGGGTTTCTCGGTTGGGCCTAATCGATACGATCTTTGTGGATTTCAAGTGGTGGCCCATGTTAATGTTAAATTCGCGACTTCAAATCATATCAGCGACATCATCCAGATCTCGTCGGCGACATCGACCCGTCTTGCGGGCTTCAAATGGTTGCTCCGGATAGTTCGACATCAATCTCTTGTCGCGACATCAGCTAAATGAGTACAACTTCCAAGCGATGTCGCCGATGTCGCGCGACCTCGGTCACCAGCCGGCGACATCGCGCATACTAACTGCGGGCTTCAGCCAGGGTTCTCCCGATATGACGCCGATGTCTTACAGCCGAACGCCATTCCCGATTCTTTGTAACTGGCGGCGTTCATGATGTCGGAGCCGCCGATCTCTTGTCGTGACATCATCCCGTCAGCGTTTTATCGATCTCCGCATTGCGACATCAACTTAAGTCTGACCTTCAGATGTCTTTGGATGCTTCGCGACGCCGATCCCTTGTCGCTGACATCACTTCATGCCTTTGCGGGTTTCAGGCGATGGTTCTACGATGTTGCGACATCAATCTTTGGTATGACAACGACTCATGTTCTTGTAACTTTCAGCGAGTTTTCGATGTTGCGATGACGACTATTATCGTGACATCGATCCTTTATGCTTCAATCTTGTTGCCCGCGTTTCTTTCCAGTGGCGGTTGCTCTTGATGTCGCGACGCCGATTCTTTGTCACGGCAAACGCATCATGTTCGACCTAAGCGAATTATTTCATTATCGCGACATTGGCTCTCTTATCGCGACATCGGCAGGAACACAAGCTTCCGCGCCCGGTTGCGCGGGTGGCCGGCGACATGTGATCTCACGTCGCCCGACATGGCTGCAGGTTTTCATGATGGTTCTGTTGGCGACGCCGGTCCCTTTGTATCAGCGACATCACTCACATACTCCACGGGTCACCAATGGGTTGGTTCGATGTAGCGACATCGATCTCTTCTTCGCGGCATCACTTTATGGCTCTGCGTCTTTGGGCGGGTGTTCCTTAGGTCTGCGACCTCGGCTTAAGTCATCTGCGGCCTTGACGATAACCCAGAATGTAGCGACGCTTAGTCTTTGCTTCGATCGCCGGTGCCTATCTTGTGATCACATGGCGACACGCATTAAAATTCGCGATTTTCCTTATGTCGCGACCTCATGCTGGTATGCATTAGCGCAACATTAATTAACCGGTTGCTTTCATTACGCCTGCTATTTTACGCATTTTTTACTCACTTGATTCTGCTTTGCATTTTTCATTTTGCATTTTCTTCTCCCCGCAAATAACAAATTTTTGGTGAGTTTCTAATATTTCTGCATCTCACTATTCTTTTACATTGTAAAATCAAACAAAAATGGACTAAAAATATATGACTTTTAAGCTCACTAATCAAAAACATCACATTTGCCTCACAGGATGGTAAATGCAAAGTGAAGTCATAATCCTCCGCATACTCATCCACTCATGTTGTCTCACGAGGTCTTAGTTGTAAATATATACTCACTGTGTGTTCCAGAATACTCTCGAATCGGTTCACCATATATAGATAGTGACACAAAATCTTTCAAGGCAAAGGCTAAGGGTCGCTAACTCCATGTCATGTGGGATAATCAGGTTTGTGGTTCTTCAACTCCGCCAGAAACCATGCCAACGCCCTAGCCTCCTTAGATGCATCGCAAAGACATTGTGTACATCCCGGTCCCCTTCGGACTATCGTACTGTGCACCGAAGTAGTTTCATTCACCTCCTCAGAATGCCCCACACAAGTCATTCCACTTAAACTCGAATCTCCCTTCCAGTCAAATAACTTCATCATAAAGGCACTAAGAATATAAGTCCCTCAATGAAACCCTGATGTCTTACAATCCCAAGAAACCACGATCTCTGCCTCCAACCTTACAATTGCTTCGACCTCTCCTGGGTCCACTGATACACTCCTGCCGACACTACATGTCTCAAGTATCTCAACTCATTAAGCTAAAAACTGCACTTAACGAACTTCAAAGGCAACCGATGTTCTCGAGTGCTGAGAAAAATCCTTGTCCTCATGCTCCTCCGACTCTTCTGAGTATATCAAGATGTTGTTCAACGAAGACTTGATTCAAGCACCAGGTATCCTCAATCAACAAATTATACCTGTTTTCTCCATCGTAGCATTGCACCGTAAATATAGTGGCTCTAGGTCGAACACGGATGGGTTTCGCACAAATGATTTGCGCCATGCCAAATGGTGAATTTGGTTTCGATTTCCTGTAGTTTTGTAAAACAAGTGGAGTTTGATGGTCGAATCGAAATAAAAAGTGAAGTAAAATATAAAACAGAGCTCCTCAAGCATCATACTGTCATTCAGTTCAAAAGGTAATCGAGGGGTTCTCGTGCCCTTTTCCTCACGTCGAGTGACACCTATCATTTCCCAAACCTGACTTCCTATTTGGCTATAAAAATCGACCTCTAGTAATTTTCCTTTTGAGAATAGGATTTACCGAGCATTACCATTCATTAAAGATTTATCCTCTCAATCTTCCAACAATGACTCACAATGGAAACTAATGAATCTTAGTGGATCTAGCAATAAGCATCCATTGAACCCTAAAAGATTGCCAAGTACTGATCATTCAAGATGCGTCCAAGGGATCTAAACCTAGGGTTACACAGAGGCACAGAAACAACAGTGAATACCTGCGTGAAAACCATGAAAACCCCTCCAAATACTCCTTTAGATCCCGCACTCAGAGCCTCTCCTTCATGAGGTTTCAGCCACTATCCTCCGAGTTGTCATCCTCAAAGGATGCTCTTCAAGCAGCTAGGAAAGGGCGAGAAAGAGGCAGAAAATGAAAAAAGATGCTGAACAAATTAAACCCTGTGCCCAAAACCAGACAAAGTAAAGTCAGTCTACAAGTTCATCTGGGCTTTTATAGCCAAGATCGTGGAAGAAATCCAAAAGTGACAAGAAAATCAAAATTAAAAGCAGACAGAACAAAGGTCGCAGAAATGGCAATTCTCACAGTTGGTCAAAATGAGAGAGATTTCAATACATTCTCTCTTTATGCTCTTTCTCGCTCCTCTTCTTCTAGTTTCTAAACCCAGCTCAATTGAACCCCTGGGACTCTCCATGGTTGTCGATTCAATGGGCTCTGTGCAAGGCAATGAGTTCCAGAAAACAACAAAACTTGCCACAAAATTCGATTAGTAGCTCATAAGTCCTTAAGCCACATCAAGAGCCAGCGACACACACAAAAAGTGCCAAAACCCGTATTAATAAGGGTAAAAATAGCACTATTCGGGTAGTGCAATCACACCCCCAACCGACACATTGCTAGTCCCTTGTAGCAATGAAGAAGAAGAAAGCAATCAAAAGCAAAGATGAGCTTATAAATATATCTACACAAAAATGGTTTTCTCAAAATCATTGAAGTGATAAAAACCCAACGCAAATAGCAGTTATCAAAGCCCCGCCCAATGACCATCTCGTGAAAGAGTGTGTGCCATGCAAAACCAAGTATTAAACAAAGGTCAAACTTAGAGAACTCAACTTCCAATATCTTCCACAAAACCTAAGTGTTAGCTCTGATTGCTTTTCGTAAAAATAATATGCCAAACTATCCTCTCCCCAACCTAGCTCTTGTCTAAAACCCCAGATTTAAATCCAACCTTAATAGATTAGACCCACTTTTATTCCACAACTCCTTTTTTCATGTAGTGCCGATGGTATCTGAACTCAAAATGTCCATGTAACTGGTCCACGACTCTAACCACAAAGACTTAAAGTACCAAGTCATAAGGATCTCTCAACCACTAACTCTTCAGTTTTGCCTCGACTTTAGACGAGCTTAAACCCAAAGACCTACAATTTGTCGAACTCGCCTATTCACCCATGTGTAACTAGCATGAAATTCCGTGGGCTCCCAACCGTGTTTCATTTAGGGCACTAGGCTTTAAAAAGACTTTCTCCATATACCCCTCTAATTACGCTCGTGTTTCAAGACAAAAAGTGTCACAATTATTATTATTATTAATTTTCTTTTCTTTTTTCTTTTTCTTTTTCTTTTTTCTTTTCTTTTTCTTTTTTTTTTTTTTTTTTCAAAGACACATTAGTCTTTATTCAGTGGGTCTCTCAATTTTATTAGTTGTGAATAAAAGTACCGCGTACTTTTTAGGCATATGAGGTACAGTAGCTAGGTTAATCTTATAAATCTACCAAAAGGGCAAAATCGTACTCTGACATAAAATTGTTATTTCTGCTAAAAATTCGGAATTTATTCTCTAGATCTCGTGATGAAACGGATTTCACTCGTTTGAATCGCTCGAAATCTAGCTAGCACGTAAAATTTCGTCGACCGGTAGACGAATACATCGCCGAGGCATCGCTCAAAAAGCCGTAAAACTATTTCGTATGCGACGAAAGTCACATAACAAGTACTCATGTTCCATAAGTGGCATGAGTAGAGAAATGATGAAAAATGGATGGGCCAAGATGAGCCGAATGTCGCAAACTCGGGAAAGAGGGACATAAACGCTAATTTTTAGAAAAGTTTAAGTTACCAATGACAAAAATCGAATAGTGCTCTTCTCCTCAATTGAAATAAAGCAAAACGTGAAAGCAGGAGGTGAGGAGTGCTGCGTAATAGAAAAATGGAGTTTCTTTAAAGGTGAGTAGTTGTCCGTAATTTCTAAAATACGCATCCCATCGCTTCAGCTGGGGACAAGAAGGAAAGTCATTTCACGCTGATATAGCTTCATGCGGTACCGGATTTGGGGTTTCCTCAAACTTCGAGATAGGGGTTTCTTCCTACTTGGTTTTATTCCCTTAAGTACTTTACGAATGTTTGGGAGTAGAATGAGTCGTGAGGGGGTCAGTTTTTGATCGCCCCAAACTTCGACCTAATTGATATGAATTTTTGAAACCCAAGAGTAGCAGCCGTGACTGCCACGGCTGGTTTGGGGTGTCAAATTGTGCTTTTGCATAATAAATCATGTAATGATTGAATGTGACCTGAAATGGCGGAAATGCGTTCACAAGGTGAACCGATGAGGGATTTTTCGAGAATAGTAAACTGTGGTTTCACTATTCCTGAATAGTGTTCACAAAAATATATTTTTGCGGTGAAATGTGGGCTCGGTCGAGGATTCAAGTTGAATTTCGTGTTTGATTATTAGCCCAAGTGAGCTAATTTTTGATGTTTGAAATGATAATTACATGACATGATTGTGTGGATTCGGATATTAGTGTGGATATGTGCATGTTTACATATTTGCATGTAATTGACCGTATTGGAATTGGCATACATACATTCATATGCACCTGAACACCCCTGACTACAGGAGGAGTGCAGCCGAGATGAGTCTAGAGAAATGGTTCTGAGGGTTGTCTAAAAATATTAATTATCTAGAGGGTGTCCAAATTAAAAAATATCAATCGTCTGGGAGATGGCCCAATTGATATTCATCTGAGGGTACCATTAAACAAATAATATATCAATTGTCTGAGACGCCTAATTGATATATATACATCTGAGGGTTGTCCACTAATAAACAATAATTTCATACGAGGCTTAGGCGAGTGTGAGAGCCTGGGTGAGGACTCTGATCCGAGCTGGTCATGGTCAAGTAGATCGTTTACTTGCTTAAATGTATGTTTCTTTCGTGGAAATTATTGCATTGCACTGCTTAGCGGAGAGTAGCCCATTTAGGGCGCATTCCACTGTCGAGGCATTAGCTCACCCTGTCGAGTGAATATTATTTTACAGTACGTGAGAGTATAGGAGCGCCGTCTCTAGTGGATTGAGGATTAGAAGAAAGTCGGGTTGTTGCTTTGCTGATGATATATGCCACGTATTGACGTCTAATTTTAATATATGTACCGTATAAGAGTGAAAATATTGTAACCTTGTAACTATTTGGTATATAGTTTGATTCATAGTTAGTATGTATTATGAGTATCGCTTAGGCCCAAGTGGCCAGATACTATGTATTGGATATATTGGATATATTACATATTAATCGTTGACAGTATATGTGTTTTGTATTTCGTAGAGCTCCCCGCACAAAGGAGACCCCCGCCCATTTTCATGAGAAATGTCGGGTCACCCGACATTCACGAGCTCACGGAAGCCGACGGTAGTCAACTGACCCCCGCTCAGCCAACTTTTCAACCTATCAATGAAACGTACGCATGTGGCCAGTTCAGTGCTACAAAAGGTTGAATACACAAGAATTTCAACGTTATCAACTCCAACTAAGCATAACACAATTCTAACATCAACAATCATCGAACAAATTTCACACTTCATATCAAGTCGGGCATTACAAAAAAAAAGTTTTCCAAAATCAGAAATTAAAAGCATGACTAGAAACTAAAAAAAAAATGATAATAGATTAGAAAAAAACTAACTAGCAAGCCATTCAAACTAAACAAAACAAACTTGTTTCTCAAAATGATGAATTAACACTTCCTTCCTTAACTCTCACTCCAATCGAATTCTACATTGTCCTTAATGTGGTTATGGAATGGAAATGTAAGGGAGGAAGTGATAATTCCTTGATGAAATGTACCCGTTTTTGGATAGGAGACTTTGCAAGCTTTCCACCGAGACCTTATTCACTCAATTTGGGTTTCAAATGAACAAGTTGGAAGAAGAAAATAGAGGAAAAAAGTGACCAGTTGGAGAATTTTGAAAATTAAACCTTTAACATAATTTCAAAAGTGTTCTTTCTAGCTATATTTAGATTCTACACTCTCTAAGCTTTCCAACGATACCAAAATTACCCAAAATGTAGGCCTGATGAAAAAGCACAAGTAGTGAAAATAGGGTGCGTACTCTGCTAACTACGAAAATTCCCTGGCGTTGCGAATTTTATTTTATTTTTTTTTAAGACAAATATTTTTTTGAGACAATTTTTTCTTTTTCTTTTTATTTTTTTTAAATATATATATATATATATATATAATTTTTTACTCCACACTGCTCTCAAGCATAAAGGTTTCCGTCATTACTTTTCCTCGCGAAAATGGTACAAAAGCTATAGTGATCCTCGCTACCTCGTAGCTTCTACAAAAATTTGGCTCGACCGCAGTGGTTTTAAATTTATCAAGGTTATGCTGGAAACTCCCCTACATAATTTAAGGACAAACTCGCAAAATAAGCTAGGAAAAATAATAAAAATGCAGAAAATGAAAATCGAGCTAAAAATAAAGATTAAATTAAAATTAGAGAAACTAAAGAGAAAAAATGAGTAAAGAAATGTAAATAAAATAAAAACAAAAAACAAAAAAGAGGTGAGTGATTCTACGCCTCCTCGAAGGAGACTCGAGTCCACTCAACCCATCTTTAAGCCTTGGTGTGGTATTGGTGAATTGCGGTGCCGGGAGGCATGACTGGGCAACATTTCTTCATCAAACTCTCCTATACTCCACGCCCTCTCAGCTGAGCACAATGTCCTTCCTCACCAGCCAATCGTGCAAACTTTCCTCGATTCTTCCTACATCGGCATGCTTGTCAAGCCACATGAAATATGCGTCAGCCCAACGTCATGTTGCCAAATGTAAGCTGCATGATGGCATTTGACGTGGCCAAAAATGGTCTCCCGAGTATGATAGGCACATGGTTAGCACCCACTGCCACTAGCTCGGTATCAAGAACAATGAAGTCTACCGGATAGTAGAATTTATCCACCTTCACCAAAACATCTTCAACTATGCTTGGGAATTTTCACCTGGCTCCATTCGCCAAAGATAAGGTGATGGTGGTAGGCTTCTTTAATCCTCCCACTTAATCGTTTATGGGATCGAATATGGTAACAGTTCACACTCGCTCCCAACCACAAGGCTTTCTACATAAGTTCCTCCGATGTTCACTAAAAATGGTGTGGACCTTGGATCCTTGTATTTCACCTGAGTTTCGCATCAATATTTATAATCGACTTGCTCATAGGGAAGGCTCTCTTGTTAATGCACAACCCTCTTTTTACAGTGCACAAATCCTTTAAGAATTTTGCATATGCAGGGACTTATTTGATCATGTCCAAAAGAGGGATGTTGACCTCACTCGCTTCCCTCAAGACTTCTAAAAATCTTCAGCCCGGTTGATGGCTTCTTCTTCGCCTTTAATGCTTTAGAAATTATAAAGTATGTTTCTTTCATCGTATCTTCACACAATTCTTTCCATTTTCAATTCCTTCCTTCTCTTTAGCTCCTTCAATAGGTAGATTAATCGGGTTGTTCAACCTGCTTACCACTCTTAGGAGTGATAATAGCCTTTACTTCATCTTATCCTGTGGAGCGTTCACCTGCAGAAGCTATCTCATGGACTCTCGATCGGCTATGTTTAGGGAAGTGGAATTTGCCCTTTTCTCGCACTTGCAACTCAAGCGGCTGCAATCTTTGAAATTGAACACCGCAGTTGTCAAATTTTGAGCCATTTCGGGATCGGAGCCTATCTATTTTGTTGTTCGTGGTGCTTTCCACAAGATCAATTCTCCGGGCTGATCACATTGATTGCCTTCACTCTTCCACACAAAGTTTCCTGTACCACTGCCTTCAAATTTAGAATAGCCTGCTCAACTGGGGATGTTCATTGTGGTGGTTGTGTTTGAGATGAAGAGCCATAGTGTGGTTGTGCAGCAGGGGGTTCATATGGTGGAGGCTTTGGTTTCCAAGAGAGGTTCGGATGGTTCCTCCAATCAGGGTTGTAGGTGTTGCTGGCAGGGTATTTGTTGGTGGCTTCAGGCTGACCCACACAACATCGTTTGTCTGCCAATAGTCCCCTATCATGTGAATTAGCTCGGCAATGTTCTCCTGGATGCTTAGTAGATTAACAAATGAAACAAAGCTTATTGGGCATAGGTGTCTCAGCCACTGTTCGCACCTCATGTTGATTTCTCATTTCTAGCTCCTCCAACCTTCTAGCTAAAGTTGACAATTTTGCCTTCACTTCCATGTCTTCCGAGAAGGAATACATGCCTCCCCTCGAGCTAGTTGTAGCCCCATCCCACTTTCTCGAAAGTTAGTTAATCCCAAGCCTCGAAGTCTCTCGCCACATGGGTCAGAAGTCCATAGCTTTTCCGGATTGCTCAAGAAGTCTCCTCCACACATTGTTTCCAACAATTGTTTCATGTCAAGGGACATTCCATCATCATAAAATTGTTGACTAGTACTGTGTCAAAGCCATGGTGAGACGTGCACGAGGGAGTTTCAAGTATCTTTCCCAAAGATTGGTAGAATTTTTCATTTCCTTCATGGGTCGTGAGTGTAGATTTGCCTCTTCGTACCGTTAGTTCTGCGGTGTGGAAAAACTTTAAAATCTCACCGGCTTCTGCTCGTCCGAATGCCATCCTTGCCTTAGAGAGTTGAGCCAAATTCGCTTTGGCCTTCAAAGTCAAAGGAAAATTTTTAAATTTCTCATCAAGTCCAAATTGTAAAGGCTCTCTTGAAGGTGTTGCACTTCCTCTAAATTCCGATATATCAGGCTCTCACTCTATACCATGGAAAGTGGGGGGTAGTGGCACAATGTAGGGTCCGACACCATGTCCCAAGAGAGGCACAATGCATGAGGGTGCACCCACCAGTGAAGGATGCATGTGATCCCTCATGGACCCATATGCATTGAGAGGTTCCTCCGCATTCCCTGCTGACTTTGTTGTTCTGCTGGGGCTCCATTTGGTTCATGTTTGAGATCACTACGCTCGTTCCCGTGGGAGACTGACTCGACTACACCTCGCTCCAAAATTCCTATCCACTGAACAAGTGGGCCCCGCCGGAAAATGTGGCAACACCAAACAAGAAAAAAAAAACAATTCTACGTAAAAGGGGTAATGTTAGCTAAAAAAAAAGGCAAAGTTGAAACAAAATTAACGCCAAATTCAATGTAAAGATGCTAAAATAGAAAAAAAAAAAGTAAATTCAATGATCTTCAGGATGAGGATTACAAAGTGTTAGTTATGTTGTCATTTGCACTTAAAGCACCATCCCTCGCAACTACTTACTTGATTTGATCATGGTAGGTGTTCAAGAATCATCAAAATTTATGTTCCTTATTTCTCCATTCCGTCGTGAGTAGCATCAAGTAATGCAAGAGGGTGGCTCTAGGGTCGAACACAAGGATAGTTTCGCACAAATGACCAGGATATGTCAAAATGGTGACCTTGGTTTGATTTCGTGGTTTTGTAAAACAGTGGAGTTTGATGGATGAACAGGAAATAAAGTGAAATAAAAATAATGACTATAAAAATTGGACCCCAGTAATTTTCCTTTTGAAAATAGATTTGCCAAGCATTAATGGCCTCAAACATTAAATGATTCGAATCTATATCTTCCAATGACTCATAATGGCAACTAATAATCTCAATGGATCTAAGTAAATAAGCATCCATCGTTCCCGACAAATCGATAAAGCTCACAGGAGCTTGAAGTTGCGAGCACCACTTGGTCCAGCATACCGAGTAACAAGTAAGTCCTAAACTTCTTTGGCAATATCAAAGTTGCCAAACTCATCAACAATGGATGGAATAGATGTATTATGAAACCATGTGATGATTTATTTATTCTCAGCACTTTCCAATCCTCAACTGAATGGCATAGGGTAAATTAGTTTTTCGTCCACTTGTTCTGAATAGTATCTGTCACCAGAGACATAAAGCCAATAACTGCTTTGAGATAACTACTCATGATTAAGACCATCGGCAAAAAAATTATTCATTAAAATAACATGAATCATTGTATCAGAAATCTCATCACTTGGCATATCCAAATTCCAAATCGAAAAACAGACAACAAAAATGGAATCAGGGCCCGAAAATAAGTCAAAATGCACCTAGTCAAATTTTCGATCAACTACAACTACCGACGCGGCAAAGTCAATCTGGCATAGCACCCGGGCACGAAAGCAAAGTTGAGCACCGCACGCACGGGCGGGAGGAAACAAGACTGTCCGTTTCATTTAAAAACAAATTGTACGGTGGCAAACGGTGGTGTTCACCGGAAAAATAAGTTATACTCGTCAAAGCAAGAAGTAGAGTCGATTCAAGCAACGAGGCTACTCGCTAAAAGCCAAAATTCACGGAGTTTCTCATTACAACCCATATAGGAAATTTTCCACTTCTTTGATTATTTCTAGCCTAAAAGTCAGTTAATGACATAAGTTTTCTTCTGGGCCATGTGATTTAGTTCCAAGATTTTGGGATTGAATATTGGAAATTTTTTAGACTGGTTCAATAATTCACTATGTCGAGATTTGGGTTTTGATCCCCCCTGACCGATGTCTCAGCTTTGTGGTGTTTCTGTATCACAGTTGATTCAAAGGATTTAATGGAACCAAAAAATAGTTCATAGTCGTGAAAGGACCGAGAGGTGCCCTGTTTTTATGGGTCCGAAATTGGGGTCATTTTGTGTGTTGTTGCTTGATTGAATAACATGTTGTGTGTGAAAAGATCATGTCGACACTACAACAAATTTGGTCTATAGCCACATTACTAAGACAACGTATTTTGTAAACATCACTTAAATGATATAAACCAACATTTTAGCAACGATTCCATAAAATGTTGTAATACATAAAATTTTTAGTGATAATTTTTGCGATAAGTTAACAAATGGTGTAATAGAGCAATATTAGTTTGACATCTTTCTGCGAGCATTTTAACAAACATTGTTATGTTTGTGATATATAACCAAATAATTAAATAAATTGTAGCTACAAATTTATTTCAGGCTAACGCTTTAAGCATACATATTTATATGTCGATAATTTGTTACGACATTTCAATGATGTTTTATAAAGCTGCTACTCTAGATTTATATTTTGTATGTGCATGGTGACTTTTTGTCAAAATGTTGCAATAGAAAAAATGTTAGTGACATTGCTTACAACAATTTAACAAACATTGCTATGTTTTGTGACATATAACCCACAATTAAACAAAATGTAACTACAAATATATTTGTGCCAACGTTTTTAGCGATACTTGTATATATGTCGATAATTCATTATGACATTAAAATGTCATTTTATAAATCATAGCTATAGACTTACACTTTGCAATGCATATGGTGACTTTTCGACAAAATATTGCAACAAAGACAATGTTAGTGACATTACTTGTGGCAATTTAACAAACATTGCTAAAAATATGTCATAAATGTATTAGTTCAAATGTGAATTATTTATTTTACTAAATCAGAGTCTTAATGAACAAAAAAGTAATATTAAGTTAACTTTATGTTAATTTTAAATATATATATATATATATATATATATATATATATATATATATATATATATATATATATATATATATATATATCCATTAATTTAAATACCTATTAAATTACTTGTATTATATTGTCAAATAATTTATATGATTAAATTTTCAGGTTTCATAAAAAGGATTGAATGGATTTAGGAAAATTGATTTTTCTAATATTACGTAGTTTAAGATCCAAATAAGAATCATCTATACTCCTAACGAAACAAACACTTCAATATGTTTGTTTTGTCTGGGTTGCACGTATATCATCAGATGGGTAGAGCAATAATATGTGATCTAGCTTACTCATTTATAAATGCATAAAGAGGTCTTAATTAATAACCATTTCATATATCAATACATGGGTGAATGAGATCACATTTTTGAAAAAATGAACCACCTTTTAGTTTGTTCATTCTCCTTTTTTTGTTGGATCAAAATGGCATTGTGCAAGAAATGACATCAATAAATATTAATGGAATTATAAATTATAATTATAAGATACACACATTCTAGATCTCAAATGTATCACAATTCTACATTATATATTTAATAACAAAACTACTCTTAGCTTAGTAATGCATAACACAAAATCCATAATCTATGATATTTTTTCTTGCATCAACATACTAAAATTTATTTGAATTTAAGCTTGATGAGAGATATTTTACCAAAATTAACATATCCAAACATTCTATCTTTTACATAAATAATTAAAGGGTCTTCCAAACAAATTTAGAAAGCAAAATCAATGACAGAAAAAAAAAATAATATGGTCCATTAGCTAAGTACAAGCATTCAACTTACTTCTTATACTTTAAACTCATATCTAACCTCTCAAAGGCTCATAAACCAATTGAGAAACTAGTAAATAGTAAACATAAGAAACATAAGATTATAAGAAGCACCATTGATGCACAATTGCATACACGAAAGGCGTAGAAATTGTCTTGCTTCACGATTGATTTTTCACATAATTCCTATTTTTCACATACTCCCTATTATTAAAATGATACTTTATTCCAATAAAAGAAAAAAGAAGCTTTGATAATTTCTAAAAGATTGTTATTAAAACGCTTTAAAGAACATATGCAAATCATCACAACCCTACGATTTTACGTATACGCGTCCACTTGGCAAGGATACATGCTTTTCCAATTCCCCAAAGTTCGCAGGGCTTTTTAAAATAATACTATTATTTAAAATAAAATACAAAAATAAATATTTAGGAATCTATGGCACTTAGTGCCATCAAAGCGCCACATAGATATTGTGTTTTCAAGACACGATTCTAATGTAAAATTCTGAAGTCGTGTTTCAAGACACGATTTGCGGTAAATTCTGAAATCAGAGCTCAAACACAATTTCAATGTAGTTTGAAGTCGTATTCTCAAAACACGATTTCGCTTAAAATTAAGTCGTGTCTTTAAAACACGATTTCAAAGTGTGTAATTTTTGAAGTCGTGTCTTTAAAACACGATTAAAGGTAAAATTATGAAGCCATGTTTTAAATACAGATGTAAATTAAGTCGTGGTTTTGAATACACGATTTCAAAGGTGTAATTAAGTCGTGTTTTCAAACACGATTTCGTTGTAAAATTCTCAAGTCGTGGTCTTCAAACACGATTTTAATGTACCTCAAGCTCGTTTTCAAACACGATTTCACGTAAATTAAGTCGTGGTTTTGAAGACACGATTTCAAAGGTAAAATCATTTTATTTTTATCGATTAAAAAATCTTTCTTTTTTTTAATATATGCATATATGTGGTAGTTACTTCCATACTTATTATGGCAAAAATCTACCATAATTCCCTAAATATTCTTTTAACTCTAATATTTTAAAAATTATTTTTAAAAAATATTATTTCTTTAAAAATCCAAAGTTCGCGCCACCGCGCCAATTACAAAAGATAGCTGTGTAATTTTGGTAGCCCACATCGAAATATTTAATATTCACAGCTTCATACGCCCTTCCCCAAAATTTAAATGAGATTTGCCGCCCAACTGTCCTCCACTAGTCAATACTCACTACTATCGAGTATTGTCCATCCTACCTTCTTTATTCTTTGATTTTTCCTATCCTATTTTGAATTTTGAAACCCTAGTTCTCCATCTTACGCCTTATTTCAAGGCCAAACCGGAAACCCTAATTTTTCGACATGGATATGGGATGATGATTTTCATTTATTCTCACCTTTAGAACAATCCTCTCTCTCCGCCATGATAGAAGCTAAAGCCGCCTAAAGAAAGTGAGTAGTATTTCTTCTCGTATGATGTTATCGCTTAAAACCAAAGGAGGAACTCTTTTCGCCTCCTCCGAAGTCCTAGAGTCAAATGAGGAGCCCTTGCGGTTCGAAGCTTGAAAGGTACTGGATTCTGGATTTGCCGAGGAGGGATTGAGATCAGAGGGGGAAAATGGAGAAGATCCGGGTGGGGAGCAGGGAGAAGAAATTGGAGACAGGAAGGTCAATGAATCTTTTGATTATGAGGGACATAACGAAGAATCATTGCAATTTAACCTTGGTCGTGAATTGAATTATAGATTTGATGAAGATCGGCTGAGTACTAAGAGAGTTTTGGAATTTGGGGGAGATGGGAAGATCCAAGTGGAGAGATGCGAGAAGAAACGAGAGATTTGAGGATGGGTGAACCTGAGAGGAAACTGGGCAATTCAGAGGACTTGGGCCAAAAGAGGGTAAAGAGGAAGAAGAGGCTTGAGAGTGTTGCAGATGATGGAAGGCCTGATGCATATGCCTCTGAGATAAGAATGACAAAAAAGGTACTTAATGGTACCATTATTATGAATTGCTTTAGGATTTCGTTTTCGATTTGCTGATTTAGTTTGCATCAGAGCCAGGAAAGAGTGCCGCCTTAGTGGACTACATGTCAAACTAGTAGACTGTCATGAGGTATACAGGATTGATATTCTGATACTAAATTTATTTAATTTGTCAAAGCTTTCATCCCAACTGCTCAAGTTTGGCTACCAAATTCGTTACCTTTCAGACCACAATGTTATATTGTTTCATGTAATTTCTCACCATTTTGCTAATTTTGATCACTTCGTTTATTTCAGGATCTCCGTTTTCATGTAATTTTATTTGTCTAATAAATTTTCACTGTGCTTTCTCATCGTACAGAGATAGATGCAAATTTCAAAACTAGAAAAACCCGCATAAAAACCCATGAGCCTCAAATCTCGAGAAGATCCGCAAAGGAAGCTAGAAGTGTTAAAGAGGTGGCTTTCTTCTTCCTGCTTTTCAAATCAAGTATTCATGTCTCAAAATATTTGTTGACTTATTTAAGTTATTTTCATTTGTGGCACTGCCAACCCTCGAACAATAATTTTTCTATCACAGGAAAATAGTTTGTCGAGATCATAGCTACCCATGATTATGAAAATGTGCCCAAAGATACGAGAGAGGAACATGAATTCACAAAATTGCTGAAGGAGGAGACAATTGCGCATGCAGCTGATGTGGCTAGAAGCTCTTATGGATTTGATAAATCTGTAAATCACTCTAGTCAAGAAAATACTCCTATTCATATGGTAATTTAATTTTCTCAATATAAATTGAATATATTACATGGTAGTCAGGATGGCTAAGCAAAGGGCATTCTAATCATGTGTAAATATGTGGGTGATGCATTTATTGAAACTCAAGACCATGGTAACTACTATTTCTTTGTTATTAGTAGCTTCTATGCACAGAGATCAAACATTTTACATGTGCGTATAACAGTTAGCTAGAAATTTTTATTCCATGTCATTACAGAAAAAGATGGTTTTTCTTTTTTCTTTTGTTTTTCTAGGTGGTTCAAAGGTTTGTGAATCTGGGAAAGATAAGCAGTTGTAGTTCATGCTAAGACTGATTTTCCTGACATAACTTCTGTTTGATTCTAATTATAGGACTCAAAAGAGAATCCTAAGCATGCGTTTCGAGCTCCTATTGATGACACACAGGTTTGCATCATCACTTCTCAATAAATATAATAAAAGTTGTTGATCAGAGAATGTATCTTGACTACATAACATCCTTTGTGATTAGGTAGATTTGTTCGTGGCTTCCCTAAACAAGTAATGTGAATGATGTGAACTACTAAATGAATGCGCCCCAAGAAGGTTTCAAGAAGTTCTCGAACCATCCTTACTTGCAAATGAACTTAAAACTTGATTCTCGTCTCCCGCTCGATGATGTGAAAGTGTTTAAAACTTTCTTTATTCTCAATGGGGATTTCATGATTTGTTCTTCTATCGTTCATACTTACTA
The DNA here is from genome assembly GCA_016808115.1 of Tetrastigma voinierianum. NCBI lineage: Eukaryota > Viridiplantae > Streptophyta > Magnoliopsida > Vitales > Vitaceae > Tetrastigma > Tetrastigma voinierianum. Next base: position 7,800 of record JAEQBH010000546.1, on the reverse strand, counting down.
GTTCATTACATATTCCATAACCACTCAATAGGATTGAGCCGCTAGTGGCTCTACCGCTTTGTTTATCAAAAATAAGTTCTCGCCTCATATGCCACCAAGAGTCGGGTTCTTCTTTCGCCCCTAAATCAGCATGTTTCCAAGTTTTCCCCGGGCTCGAATATTTTTTTCCCATTAGCACCTACTCTTTCTTTGTTTCCGTCAACTTTGAAGTCAGAATCATAAGAACAATTTTTAATTGTTAAATGTGAGGAGTAGGCTACTTATATCGAATAAATCGAGATAGATAAATTGTGATTTAATCTTCCGGTAATGACAAATCAAGAGGTTGGTGATTATGTCGGATTTATTGCTTAGTGGCTTCAAGGTGGTTTCGGTTAAATTGTTTCACTTCTCGTAAACGTTCCATTTACAATTAATCAGTGTTTCCTTTACCCGGTTCTTCTGATGAAGAGGACAATGATAAGGAGAATACTGATCCTGATCTCCATAGACCAACCGAATTGCCTTCATCTCCAAAAGGTGATTCTGTCAAAGCTTTTGTTGATGATGAAGCTGAGGAGGAAGATGATAGTGACAATGACCTATTCCGATTCCAAGAAAATGAAGAAGATGAGGATAATGGAGAATCTAAGGAAGTTAACGATATAATAACAATCGACATAAGAAAACCAATTGATGGTGAAAGCGCAATCAACTTCATCAAAGAAGTGGCTTAAGCAACAAGATGTGTTCTAAATGCATAAATATTTTGCAGAGATTGAAATATGGTCCGGTTAAAAGAGAAACAACCATGCTCAAGGAGAAGATGATGACAGTTGGAAAGAAAAGACGAAGGAAGAGTGGGAGGGAAGAAAGAAGCATGAAACACATGAAGGTTCAGTCAAGCAAATCTTGTCCGGATGAATTCAAGAAAAATAAAACAAATGATTCCTCAAATGTTTACCGATAAGGATGATGGGTATGTATCATCCGACATAATTTCTTATTTCAATTAATATAAATATCGAGGTATACATATCTTAATTACTTTAGACGTAGGTGAGATTAGTAATAATGATAAAATGACACTATATGCGTAAAAATGATGAATAATGATATTTTAAATGTCTAATGTAAATTGTTTATGACAAATTGCCAACGACACTTCTGCGAGTATCACAAACGTTGGTAATACATCATAATAAACCTATATCCCGACAATTGTAAGTATCAAAACATTATGCTTAAACTACACAATAAAATATCATTGTTGCAATGTATTACAACATATATTAATGTTGTAATTGAGTTGTTTTATCGACACTTAAAAACGTAAGTAGTACTATCGTAATAAACATATATGGCAACATTTGGAAGTATCAAAACATTATACTTGAACGACGCAACCACATATCATAGTAGATATACATTATGACACGTAATAATGCTGTAATTGAGTTGTTTTAGCAACATTTACAAATGTCAGTAGTGACATCGTAAAGACTGATATGACGACAACTAAAAGTATCAAAACATTATGTTCAAACAACACTACCAAATGTCACCATCATAATATACAATGACACATAATAATGTTGTAACTGAATGGATGTCACAACACTTAAATGCTAGAGTCATATCATAATAACCAATAGTGGCGACATTTGGAATGTAACATTATACTTAAGCTGCATGACAACAACATGTCATTATAGCTATGTATTATGACACATATTAATTTCAGAATGACTGATTTAACAACAACACTTAAAATGTCATGTCTATCATCATAATAAACTGATATGCGACACTTTGGAAGTATCGAATAGTATATTTAAGTGATGTAATAACATGTCAGAACAAACTATGTATTACAACACATAATTTATGCGGACTTAACAACACTTCAAAATGTTGTATATGATACGCCACAAAGTACATATACCCTATTATTTGCTTCTTTTTTGATGTTATGTAATTAAAGTGACATCGCCTAGGCAACTATAAGTGACGTTTCGTAAAAATGTTGGTATAAAGTTAAAGTGATATTTTTTTTACCTATTACGACATAAGTCAAACGTTCGATAAAACCATTTTTGTTGTAGTGCGATATATGCTCTTTTGATGGATGTGAATTATATGTAGAAAATATAATTATCCATGTGTTGATAATGTTGCGTGTAGCCCTCATTATGCATGTAACATGATATGACATGAAATGGTATATTTGCATTTCATATGCACAGGGACATCACGTCAAGTCGGGTGTGTGTGCATGGTAATGGTTATTTACCATTCTTGGTGAATGTGTAGTGAGCTCGGAAATGGGATTATGTCCAAAACTAAGACTCACGATTGTATAACAGGAAAACAATAATAATAATAAATCTCGTGTGTTTGGGCGGAGCAAGATGGAGTAGATACACCCCCAGGATGGAAGACCCAAATTTTATTCTTGGTTAGACATATGTATTCAGCCATGAAAGTTCGTGATAGTGTCGGAAAGGTGCCGAGCATCCTGTGGTGTAAGCTCGAAAAATCTGTGGCCCACAAATGTATAACACACGGGATTTAGTAAATTCAAACAGAACATTGGAAGCGGTGGTCCAATGGGTTGCTTACTGGGTAAAACACTAATGATCGTTTTCACACTCGCTGTCTCGTGAGGAGCTGGTCGACTCTCTAAGCAGGCATTTAGGAGTCTCATCTCATGCATGACATGAAATAGTCCATATAGGATTGCATTTTCTTTATGAAATGTGGTTTGATGTATGGATTGCCATTGCATGTACATTTTAGGTAGGGAGTAGCCCTTGTAGGAGAATTTTTCTACTAGGCATTGCTCACCCCATCATGGGGAAATATTTTTCAGGTACTGAAATAAAAGACGATTCCTATCCTTCAAGTAAGTTCCTCTCTTGTTAAGAGGGACTTACTTGCTAGCTGTCTATCAAATGATAATAGAATCTACCTTTTCTTCCTGCAAGTGAGTTCATCTTGGGAGGATGAGCTCACTTGCTAGTTGTCTATGTACAACTGCTATTATGTATAATTCCCTTTTATTCCCGTAAGTAAGTGGCTCTTGGTAGGATCCACTTACTTGCTATCTGTCTAGTGGAGTGGAAAAAAAAGAATATTCTTATTCTCCCAAGAAGAGAGTTCCTATTAAGAGTGACAAACTCGCAAGAAGGGAGGCTCTCTATCATGGAGGCACTCACGTTGTTATAGTAGTCTTTTCCTTAAGTAAGGCCTTCTCTATTATCGACCCTTTCAATAATAAAAGCAGGCCTTTACCTTAGTAGTAGTTGTTGTTCCTATCTGGTTTCTCCTCCTATTCTTTCTTCTCCTTTATGTCTTTCTTCTAGGCTGAGCTTCCTTTCTTATTCTTCTAGCCTACTTCTCGCTTCTTCTTACTTTGATCGAGTCAGCTTCCATTTCGATTCTTTTTCTAAAGGTCGAGAAGTCCACTTACCTGAGCCTAAGACTGAGCTTGTTTTGAAATAGTTTCACAACCCTATCTAACTACAACTAGAAAGAGTCACTCTATCAACTCAATCTCACAACGGACTTATACCACATTTCCTGCCGAGGACCGTGCTATTTTTCGAATTCCTTCCTTAGCCCTGTGAGTAGAGCCAGTAGGCGCGCTTAAGCGATTATATTCCTTTTTTTTCATCGCCTTCCCTTAGCGCTTGATTATCCATTCATTCCCCCCGATACCGGGTTGCTAACAAATGGCTTATGGTTCTATTTGCATTTCTCCTTCGCTCCTTTACATCGCATTTCATTTCCCACTACACTTCAAATAAAACTAGAACGCTTCCCTTGCTTAGCAACTAATAAGTGTTCACTTTGAAAAACAGAATCTAGACTGCAACCTTTCGAAGAGGATCGTTTTCCTATGGTTCGTGATTTCGCTTCCTAAACCTATTCTCGATACTCGAGCCACCTCGCTTTACTCTTTCAGCCTCTTATATTTAACTTTCCTTAAAGCCGCACATTCTATTCTTTCGACTCTGATCTATCTCACTTGACTAAACTATCTTCAATGGACAAAGAGCTGAACACCTATCAGCAAACGAATCCATCTCTCCTCCCGTATCCATTGCATCCTTGCCATCATCACATCTCTCTTCTTCCTAGAGAGGACTTTATTTTCTAAGGTTATGACGTTAGGTCATCCTCTAGATCGAAAGTAGCCCGACTTGCTCTTTGAGCAGGAAAATCTGATTGCTTATAAATAAGTCTGTACTCACTCTATTTCTCGATTTCAACCTCGCGAGCCTTAAGTTGCTAAGACCGACCTTAAGATTATGATATAATTAGCCGAGGCCTATAAAGAGTTCTAGCTTGAATTCACTCAACTCTCTCTTCCTTGCTCTATTGATAGGAATTGCCTCTTCGATGAGGGGCCTCGCCTTCTTTCCGATCTGGGTGGAGTGCCAAGAAGAGGTCTTAGATTTAAATTTCACGACCGGGAGGATGAAACAACTAAAGAAGCCTATTCCCCACTCGAGGGGAGGATGTGAGGTCTTACCGAAGGCACTTTCCCCATCTCCTACTATATCTACGCCTCCGCCTTCTCGCAGATTCTTCTCTAAAGTAAGCCAAAAGATCGATGTCAAAGAAAAGGACCACCCACCCAAAGAAAGATAAGAGTGAGGTCTTTCAACGTGAACTTCGAACTAAAGATTCGCTTTTAGTGGGGTATTAAGTGGAATAGAACTATTTACTTGAGATTTGGAACTTGACTGGCTATCAAGAGTTAGAAAAGAAGTTTATCCTAATGAAATCGTGAAGCTTGCCTAGTATCTCTACCTATAACAAGGTATCAAAGATGCTCATGCTTACAACGAAGAGTTCAACCGTAGTCTCGTGACTCCTTCATATGATCTTCACGACAGCTCGACTATACCGCTCACTGCTCAGCCTCTCACTTATAAGATTCTTCGCCCGCCAATTAAACGGAAATGAATCTTAAGGTAGCAAAGATAAGAATTCCTAAATTTCATTCATATATAATGATCCCATCTACTAGAAAGCGCTTTCCTTTCTTAAATAGTTAATCAGCTTCCGCCGCTTCAAACCCTATTCTTCTTTCTAATGAGCCCAAATCTCGATTTGAGGTGTAAAGATATTGAGAATATGTTTAACTCATTCTGGTGGGATGGTAAATCTAATGGAGGGTAAGGCATTTCTTGGGCATGGTGGAATAGATTATGTTCTCCAAAAGCAGCTAGAGGACTTGGATTTCAAAAACTGTATGAATTTAATCTTCGCCTTTAAGTAAACAAGGCTGAAATTGATTACTTAGCCTTCTTCTGGTCACCAAATTTATAAAGCTAGGTATTTTCCTAACTCATCGCTTTTGAATTCCAACTGGGACCAATCCTAGCTACATCTCGTGAGCATATGGAATGGGACCTCCTGCCACAAATGAACGAGGAAACGAGATGAGCCAATATTGGGAGCTATGATGGATCTCGTGGTTACCCGCACAAGATTCGGATTTATCACTACCCTCTAGGTCCGTATCATGAGAATGTCCGGGTGAAGGACTTAATGCATCCCCGGTTCTCCAAAGGGATATGGACTTAATCACGATATTTTCCAACCTAGAGATTAGCAGCTTGATTTTAATAACTCCTAAATAAGTAGGTCGATGATCATGTATTGGACCCAAGAAGAAAGAGGTATCTATTCGCCATGACAGGATATAGAGGCGAATGGATCCTATCATAAGCCCTTTTTCCCATCTGACTAAAATCACACTTACGTATTCCAATTAAAGGTTAGAACATTTATGGAGATTTACGAGGGTTCCTACCACTCGCGATAATTTTACAATCTCATATGGTCCTTATCTTTCTCCAATTTTCCCGATGTGTTCAGCTAAAAGAGAGTCTGTGACGCCCTAAATCCCGGGGGTCCCGTTGATCACTGTCAACCTGCGGAAAATTTGTGTGTCTCATATCATGAGACCCATACATGAGTAAAAATAGCCACATTGGCCTACACATCATACTCACCAAAATATAATCAACTATATTACCACAGTTTCAAGAGTTATTACATCACTCTTAATACAAACATATATTAAAATTAAGAATTTTAATACATGTTTTACAAAAAAAAAAAAATCAAAGCCATAATCCGGCTTTCTTCTCAAAAGCACCCTCTAGTGAGGGCCGTCTTCCTTAACACTCCCTGTACCTGAAATAATTTTCCCTCGACAGGGTGAGCAATACCCAATAGTGATAATCTCCTACATGGGTTACTCCCCACCTAAGTGCATATGTAATGGCAACCAAACACATTCAAGCAAATGCATGATCCTACTTGAATGTCTACATGCCCAATCCCATGTCTCGAGTTCTCACCGACTCCCTCACACATGCCTAAGCCATGTATGAAAATCATTTTCCAAACAAAAATATTTGTTTTAATTGTGGGAAACCCTTCGATATAAATACGTTGAACAATCCTCCGAGGTGAATTTGTTGGGTAACTCTCCGAAACAATTCATGGGCTCCTCCGACGTGAATTGTTGGACAATTTTCCCAACACAATTCTTCGAACAACCTTCCGATAAGATTATTATTTTTAATAATTTTACAAAAGAATCCATCGTTTGACAACCTCCAATTTATTTGTCATGTACTACACCTACTAATCTAGGTGCCCTTGAGGTATGAAATGCATTATGCCAATTCATATATCCAATTCCAATGGCTCTCACACATAATTATATCTCCATAATTCAAACCTCATGTTAACATATTAAATTACATGCATCAACATATCATTTTCCATACAATTCAAGTCATTCATTTTAAGCAAATTCACATGGACGTTTTTGGTCCAACACGCAATTTGGGACTGTTTTTAACAGTCCAAAAAAAAAAAAAAACACAGTGGACACCACATCAACCCTCTATTCCACTCGGGAAATCGAATCCGTGGGCCGCTGGCCTCACAACACCCAAGACCACAATTTAACACACATGTAAAGCACCCAGGGACCATTTTCAACCAAAGATCAGTCCGAGACTGTCCAAAACAGGTCTCGGGATTTTCCAGCATTCAGTCCCAATTTTTGGGACTGACCAAACGGCCACTCATGGCTTCATACAATCCAATTCATTAACAAGACTCTTAAACAAGGATTAAATCAAGTAGGAGAAAACCCCTACCTCCCGGAGTTGTCGAAACTCCACAAAACCAGTGTCCACGCGTAGCCCTTGCAGCGTAGAGCAACTTTGCTTCGCTCCCATCGAAATTCATGGTCCGATCACCTAAAATTCTGTGTTTCGGACTTTCTCTCTAAGATTCGCTTTCTCCCTCACCGTATGTACCAGGCCAAAATGGAGAAGGAGATGTCTTTTCCTTTTCATTTAATTCCTCTTTGTCCTCATTGCCACATGTTAACCTTCCATTTGGGTTGATGTGGATTACCCATTATCCTCTTCCACCTACTTGATTTCCATCAAATTGGGAGATGCTATATGTCCACTCCATGGCCCACTTCAGCTCATGTTTGACTATTCCTCAGACATGACACATGCAAGACTCTCGTGGAGCCAATTAAATGTGCCATGCGTCGCTGCACTTTCCTGCCACTGAAAGTGAAATTCCGACTTTCTGACCGACCGAAATTCAACGCGAGAAATGGGATTCTCGCGATACGATTCCAACAGAAAGTTCACATCATCCCCAGATCGAAAATTTTGATTACAAAATTACAATTTTACCATTTCAAAAAATTAGAATTTTCTCGAAGTTTTATAGAGCCTGCTCAAAGACTCCATTTCATTTTCTAGA
>JAEQBH010000545.1:600000-925336 GCA_016808115.1 Tetrastigma voinierianum | reverse complement strand
AAAATAAAGACTTTATTTACAAAATAAACTACGACTATTATTCTCCCCAGTGATGCTTGAATCGTTTTAGGTTACAAAACAGAAGGCTTATATAGGCCTCCTCAAGGTATGAAATACCAAAAAACCTAACAACTAGGCTAAGTTAATGGACAAAGAGTAATAAACCAAAAATTGAAGTCGGTTGCATTAATTCTGAGGATGAGGCGGAGTCAATTTATTGTGCTCATGAGACCCCATTTAGTTAAGCGAAATCACGCAAAATGGCAAATGCAAAATTTCGCTAGGCAATGGTGATTTCGCTAGCTAGCGAAATTTCGCTAACAGCGAAATTCTTGTGGCGAAAACATGAAATTGCTATGCCTGATGACATTCGCTAGGCGCGAAAATCACGTAGTAGCGAAAATGCAAATTTTCGCTAGGAATGGTGCATTTCGCTAGCTTTAGCGAAATTCTCCTGCGGCTACTGTTCCATTGCTTCCTGCATCCTGCATTTTGCTCCCTGCTTCACTTTTCTTCTATTTTCTTCTCTTCTTTCCTTCTAGTCTCTGATCTATGATGTTGAGTTTGCCTCGAATTCTACGTGTTTGGATCGACTCAACAATATATGCATGTTTAGCTCACAGAAACTGCAAAAATTGCCACAAAATGCGATCATTAGAATATTAGGGACCGTAATGCGTAAATCGGGTTAATTATAACAATTAGTACACAAAAAGCACTCAAAACCTATTAAAAATAGGGTTCAAAATAGCACTTTTTGGGCACTAATCACACCCCCCAACCTACACATTGCTAGTCCATGCTTGATGAAAGAAAGAAAGAAAGAGAGAACATACAAAATGATAACAAAATAATGTACACAAAAGGTTGTAGGTCAAAGGTTGTGAAGAGGTAATGCGACTCTAAGTAAGAATCATCAATCGCGGTGTCAATAACTATTATGAGAATGAATACCATCTGAAATTGAGTATCAAAGAGTTTCCATCTCAGTGAATCAACGAAACTTCCACGAAATCTAAGTGTTTATTAGATCAGTTCTCGACAATAAGTGTCAGCGCACTTTCCCCCAACTGGCTACTACCACGACCTAGCACGCTAACCAACCTAAATAGATCAGGACCCACCTCTTATTCTACAATTCTTTTTGCGTTGTAGGGTGCAATGCGAATCGACCTCACGAAGTCCATGTAACGGGGATCTCACCAGGTGACTCCCAACCAATTAAGGCTTGGGCACCAAGTCATAAGAATCTTCGACCACAAACTCTTGAGATTTCACCAGGACTTGAATGAATTCGAGACTCGGCTTTACAACTTGCTTTCAGCTCCACCTATCCACCCATGTAGCGAACACAAAGTCCGCGACTCCCAGCAGTGAAGGTTTAGAGACACTTAGGGCTTTGAGCTTTCGCCATATACCCCTCGGGCCAGGTGCTCGGGTTTCAAGGCAAAGCGTTGCAATTTTATTCTTTTTCTTTTCTTTTTCTTTTCTTTTTGTTTCTTTTTCTTTTTCTTTTTTCTTTCTTTTTTTTTTTTTCATTTCTTTTCTTTTCCCACGGGGTCCTTAACCTATTAAAGGCGGTCAATGAAACTAGAGGTAGGTTATGCAAATTAAGAGAGGTTGCACAATTTTCAGCCTATCATTGAAATCTAATGTGCTTTGTGTGGTTAGCTAAAGGTGGAAGAAAAAGATTCGAAATCAATAAGAATTCAACTAATCATTCCTTCGACTAAGCATGGAATCAATCTAACATCAATAGAATTGGACAAAGCTTCAATTTTCAAACCACGGAGTTAGGCGAAACCACAAAGTTTTGTTGCAAAAAGCGGGCCCAAATTTGAAAAAAGTAAGGTTGTATGGTATATGACTTTATAAAGGGGACCCGACAAGCCCCTTGGAACATCACAAAATGGTCTTGCACAAAATAATAACAAAACATAAATACAAAATCCACTTGGCATTTACTAACTGCTGACCCAGACATCTCGGAATTGTCGAAATGGGGCTCGGAATGGAAAATTAGAGGAGGAAGTGTTACCTCCATGATAAGATGTGATCATTTCGGGATAGGAGACCTCGCAAGCTTTCCATCGACACCTTATTCACTCCGTTCGGGCTTCAAATAAACAAATTAGGACAAGAAAAGAGAGGAAAAAGGTGACCAGTTGGACCATTTTTAAAATTACACTTTCATAATAATCCCAAAAATGTTCTTTCTGGACATATTTAGATTCTACACTCTCTAAGCTTTCCAACGGTACCAAGAACGCTTAAAACGGAGTTCGGATGAAAAAGTTATGAGCGAAACAAAATCGGAGGTCAAAACGGTGGGAAGCGAAAGATTTCGCTGGCTTAGCGAGAAATTAGCTAAGCTAGCGAAATTCGCAATACTGCGAAATTGGCTATCCTAATAGCGAAATGGTTGCCGGCTCTTTGCGAATTTCGCTAGGATTTTGCTCTGGGCATGAATTTCGCTGAGATTTTAGCTACGGGCATGAATTTAAGCTAATTAGCGACTTTGGCAATGGCAGCGAATTGACAGGCTTTAGCGAAATTGGCAATGTTGAAATTTAAGCTAGCTATTGTTCGCTAAGTAGCGAATTTTCGATGAAGCAATTTCCATATTTCGCTAATGAGCAGTGCGGGTGGCTGAATTTACGCAATGTTTTTATATGTGTGCGAAGCTGTTTGCGAACAGTTTGCGAAATTCGCTAGGATTGCGAATTGTTTGCGAACAGGTTGCGAAAATCCCTGTTTTGCTGTTGCCTTCTGATTTTCAATATATGCTCCAAAATTTGCAAAAAAAACTACTAAAATTAATGCAAGAAAATTTACAGAGAAGAGTAAAAATTAATCTAAAAACACAAATTAACTAAAAATCAAGAAAATTTATAAGAAAAATTAACAAAATCAAAATAAACTATGATGATATAATATAAGACGAAAAATTAAAACAAAATTAGGAAACTATTGCTCCCCATATCCTCCTTAGGCCTTTGTTTGCGGGAACTAGTGGAGCTCGAAATCATAGGGGTTGGATGCTCCCAATCCAGGCGGCACCAAACCAACCAACTATGCCATGCCATATGGCGGTACATGTGCCTTTGATGTAGTGGCAAGGCGTATGCGGAGGCCACTAGTCTTCTAATGTTTTGCATGGTGGCCACGATTGGGTTGGACTTACCTTTGGGAAGGAGTCTTTGCTGGTTTGAGTTTTAACGGGCAATATGTACACGAGCTGATGGGTTATAGGTGGCACGAGCATTAGCGATAGGTGTTTTGGGTTGGGATTGTGAGTGCGAGGTAATGGCGTATGTGGCCCCGAATCAGTAGGGGCAGGGGAAAATGTTCTCTTTGTTTTCTTCCACTTTGCTTCCTCGATCAACAACGAGTTACATCCTCCTTATCCCATAAACGGTCTTGACACCAATTTCTAAGGATTCGATTTTCTACCGGGCCTTGTTGTGGCTGCTGTAGACACGACTCCTCCACCATGGGGCCATTTAGGCATAACCTACTCATGACTCCTCCTCCTCCCAGTGCCTCCTCTTGATGAACAAAGCAGTTAGTTGGCTTTAAGATGGATTCCTTCTGGATGTCCAATTTTGCTCCAAGTCATCTTTCAGCCCATACATTTTCTTGTTCAAATTGTCTTCCAGTGGCAATTGAATGGACATTAATCTTCTTATTCTCTTCCACCCAAAGTCATCCACTATCAGGGTAAAGGTCAAAATGGCTTGTTCTAATGGATGGATTATTTGTGGTGGCTGAATGACTGAAGGAGTGACTGAGGATGAGGCATAAAATGGAGGTTCAGGATAATCATATAGTGGAGGAGGTGGATAAGTTGAGGGAACATGATAGACAGGTGCACTCATCCATTGGTCTCTATATTCCCTCAGTGACATATTTGGATTTGGATTTCTCCCTACAGGTTGTTGCCACTGATATGGAAGGTTCCTATAGTCTCTCTATAGTCATGTAGCTCTAGGGTTTCCACATTTGTATTGCTCTCCATATGGGTATTCCATTTTCTCTCGATTGAAGCCTTTGGAAACAATCCTGCCCGATTGAAATAGGGCCACACAAAGCAACGAAACTATCACAGCTTGCTTGGTTTTTTTTTTTGCAGTCAAATAAAACTAGAAAAAATGGCTTGTAAAATGATAAAAATTCACGAAGACTTGTGATGAGGATCCTGAAGTGTTCCACTGACTCCTGCTTGCACTAGGGCTGCATCCGTTGAGCGCCATTGATTCGTGCCACGGTAGGGTGGAATCAACAAAATTTGTATCGTGGTTCCTCTCTGCCATTGATCAAACTCTTTGCTGACATAGCGGTCTAGAGATTCCACGAACACGAGGATGGGTTTTCTTCGTACAAAATGATTTGAGTGAAATGTCAAGCGAGTGAATTAAATTTGGATTTTTGGGGTTTGGTTAAAGCAGGGGAAGTGGTTTGAAAACTAAATGGCCAGAAAAAGCGAAAGTTAAGTGGCTGGTTGCAAGGCGAAAATAAAATCGAGAAAAATAAGAAAAAGAGAACTTCAGACGGTAGGCGCGATTTTAAGATCTAGGCTAACTAAGAGCTCCGGGTTGAAAAACAACTCTATTTGAGTCAACACGGGATGCGATTATAGCCCCTTTTAGTTAAAACCTAACATTCCATTATCATTCTTTGAGCTCGTAAAGACCATCCCAAAAATAACGGTGCATCTACCATCAAGCCTGGAGTATTCTAAAGCATGGAAGTATTAGAACCAAATAAGCGTAAATGTTATTTAACCCTAATTTGAAGAACCCTAACATGTAAATATTATCTCAGAGGCTAGTAAGGACCATCTAAAGAACCACAGTGCATCTCTCCCAGAACCTTTGGACTAAAGCATGGAGAGTATTGGCGAGACAATAACATCCCATGTTATGCAACTAAGTTTTGAATATAAGGGCCATAAATACACTACACGCAGCATATGAAGGGAGCCACCGGCCAACCTAAAGATCTTGCAATGACCTTTTACTTCCAAGAAGGAAGTGGTTTTGACGCTCATCCTCCCGAGTTGTCATCCTTGGAGGTGTTGTAACGAAAGGGAGAGAAAGAGGAGAAGAGAGAAAGCGGCAAAACCTAAAATAAAGACTTTGTTACAAAAATAAAAACTTACAACTATTATTCTCCCAAGGCCGATGCTTGAATCGTTTTTTTGGGATTCTGAAACAAGAAGGAGGCTTATATGGGAAGCCTCCTCAAGGTATGAAAATACCAAAAAACCTAACAACTAGGCTAAGTTATAGGACAAGAGAGTAATAAACCAAAAATTGAAGTCGGTTGCATTAATTACAAAAGGATGACAAGGCAGTCAATTTCGCTAATGCTCAAAAATTTCGCTAGTTAGCGAAATCACCAAGAGATAGCGAAAATGCAAAATTTATTTGAAGCGTGGTGATTTCGCTAGCTAGAAAATTTCGCTAACAGCGAAATTCTTGTGAGAAGCGAAAACATGAAATTTCGCTGAGCACAGTGACATTTCGCTAGCTAGCGAAAATCGTGATGCGAAAATGCAATTGCGGAATGGCTGCGTTCGCTAGCTTTAGCGAAATTCTCCTGCGGCTACTGTTCCATTGCTTCCTGCATCCTGCATTTTGCTCCCTGCTTCACTTTTCTTCTCTTCTTTCCTTCTAGTCTCTGATCTATGATGTTGAGTTTGCCTCGAGATTCTACGTGTTGGATCGGAAGCTCAACAATATATGCATGTTTAACTCCGCAGAAGCTGCAAAAATTGCCCTGTAATCACGATCATTAGAATATTAGGGACCGTAATAAATAAATCGGGTTAATTATAACAATTAGTACACAAAAAAGCACCTCAAAACTTTATTAAAAATAGGGTTCAAAATAGCACTTTTTGGGCACTAATCACAGGAAAGCAGATGGAGTTGGAATCATCTGGGGAGGACTTGGTCCCCCTTGTTGAAATTCTTGCCAGTTATCATTTGATCATGCCATTTTTTTTATCTTTCTTTTGCAATCTTTGAGTTCGAGTAGGCATCATTTCGTATCTCTTCCAACTCATTGAGATCAAAGGAATCTTTTTGACCTGACCACTACTTAGATCCATGTTTCAGTTTCTTGATTACCCGCCCCATGCTTTTATATTCGATCTCAGCAGGTGACATGCCTTTACCATAGACTAACCGATAAGGGGACATTCAGAATTGTTTGAAGTTACGTAGGTTTTAATCTCCTGTTAGCAAGTTCTCTTGACCACTTGTTTTGAGGATGGGTAAGGGTGGCCACTCTTGTGTTTCACACCATGTTAGCCATGAGGTTTTCGAAAGGTTTGTTACATAAATGTGAACCTCCATCTAATAATGGCTTTTGGTACCAGTTTAGAAAGATGTTGCTGAATTTGGCACACCTGTGGTCATTGGTTTTTCAGAGATTGCCTCAACCCATTTGGACATAGTCCACTCCCACCAATATGTATGTATGACCGTAAGATATGGAAAGGGCCACGTGAAATCGATACCCCGAACATCAAATCTTTCGACCACTAAATTGGGTTCAAGGGCATCTGCAAGCTGGCCAGGAACAATTTCTGAGCCTTTGGCATCTGTCACACACTCGGCACATTTGGTGTGCTTCTTTAAACGGGGAGGGCCGGTAGAAGCATTTGCGGCACCTTCATTGCGTTTTAGAACAAAGTGGCCGCCACGAGCTCTCGTGGCGGTGGCTTAGGAATTCCACTGTTGTTCCTCTTCGAGGCACACTTCGGATTATCGATGCACGATTATTTAACAAGAGGGCACTTCCCAATAATAGGAATGGATCTTCGCAGAAATACTTCTATCTGTTCTTTCAATAAGATGGGATTTCTCTGTTGCGAAATTGGCAATGTGAGCATACGGGGAACTTTCAGTGCATTAAGATTCTTCGGGAAATTCATCATTGATGGGTGGGCTATGAGTGTCATGGAGAAGCTGTGTTGAAATCTTGAAAGATGGTGCCTTACCACATTCTCTGCCAGCTTTTGTCCTTAATTTGTAAGTTAAATTCTTGAAGCAGAAGAACCCATCGGATAAGTCTTGCCTTGGCATTTTGCTTGGTCAAGAGATATTTCAAAGCGGAATGATCTGTAAAAATGACTATATCAGCCCCAACCAAGTATGCTCGAAATTTGTCTAAGGCGTAGACTACTGCCAACAATTCCTTCTCTGTAGTAGTATAGTTCCTTTGTTCTTCATTCAAGGTTTTGCTTGCATAATAGACTACATGAGGTTTTCCATCTTCTCTTTGGCCAAGTACTACTCGATAGAAAGATCGCGCATCGCATCACCTCAGCGGCCGCGATTGGGTGCTCGTCTTATTGGTGCGGTGGTCAAATGGGACTTCAGCTCTTCAAAGCTTTCTGACATTCTTTTTCCCAGGCAAATTCGACATCCTTCTCAGTAGAAAACATAGAGGGCTTAGCAATCTTCGAAGTCCTTGATGAATCATACGTAAAAACTGCATGGCGAGAATTACCTATTTGTTTTTACATTTTATTTGGAGATGGTAGTTTGGAAATAGGATCAATTTTGCCTTGTCAACTTCTATTCCCCCTCTCACGGAAATGACATGCCCAGTCTGATTCCTTGGTTCTACGCAAAATGGCATTTCTCGATTAAGCACGGATTCTTTTCAATGCACCTTTACGGGATAACTGGAGTGTTAGACATTCTTCAAAATCACCTCCATAAGATGTCTCATCCGTATACTTCCATTATGCACTCCACCATATCGTTGAACATACTAAGCATACATCTTTGAAAGGTGGGGGCGTTACAAAGACCAAAAGGCATCCTCCACAATGGCGTAAGTGCCCGAATGGACAAGTAAAAGGTAGTACTTCTTGATCTTACAGTGCGATCTCTATACGAAAAGTACCCTTAATACCCATCCAAAAAGCAATAATATGGGTGTCCAGAAACTCTTTCAAGAAGCTGATCAATGAAAGGCAGTGGGAAGTGATCCTTTCTCGTTACTTCATTGAGCCTCACATGACCCATGCAAACCCTCCAACAGGGTGAAATGAGTAGTGAGCAATTCCACGCCCTTTTCATTTTCACGGTGGTACCCTGATTTATTAGATGCTTTACTGAGTTGGGCTTACCCAAGTGCTATCGGATGTGATCAATGATACGACCTGTGACCATTGGACTTGATGACTACTCTTGTAAAGTGAGGATCAGCCTCCTCTGAAATTTGCCCTACTTGACTTTAGCCTCTTTCCAAATAAATGTAGTAGTCTGGATCGTTGGGTTTATGCCTTTTAAATTAGAAATTTTCTACCCCAAATCTTGTTTGTTCATTTTGAGGAGATGCAGTAGGTTGTGCTCTTGTGAAGTGGTCAGCAGTGATGATATCCTGGCTTGGACCTTTGCTTGTTTCTTCGATGCATATTTTAATTCAGCGGCGTGAGGTTTGAGCTCTTGTTGGGTTCTTAGTTCTTCACCGATCAAAAGAGGTAGAATTTCCATTTCTTTCTCGATTGCCCTGCGCGAGTTCATGCATTGGGGTTCATGTTGCTCTCGAGTTACTCGAGATAACTCAGGAATTGACACATGCTGCTTTTCTTGCTCATTGGCTTGTTCTTCAAGAATTGTATCTATTATGCAGACTTCTTCACAACCGTCCTCCACTGGGTGCATATGCCTTTTACTCAAATGGAAGATATTGAGCTCTAAAGTCATATTCCCAAACGTTAGTTGCATAACCCCATTGCGGCAGTTGATTATAGCATTCGAAGTAGCCAAGAATGGCCTTCCCAATATGATGGGTACATGATTGGTTCCCACTGCTACCGGCTCTGTGTCAAGTACTACAAAATCCATTGGATAGTAGAATTTGTCCACTTGTATCAGAACATCCTCAATGGTCCCCCTTCGATGACTAATAGACTATCGGCTAAAAACGATTATGATGGAGGTGGGTTTTGGATTATACGAGCCTAGCTACTTGTACATGGAATATGGTAGTAGGTTCCATAACAAGCTCGAGTCTAATAGTGCTTTTTCTACACTGAAGCCTCCAATATTAACTGAGATTGTAGGACATCCTAGGTCCTTATATTTCACCGGAGTTTTTCACTCAATGATAGCACTCACTTGCTCGGTCAAAAAGGCCTTCTTGTTCACATTGAGGCCTCTTTTCTATCTGTAGTCCTTAAAAACTTGCATATGTTGGGACTTGTTTGATCATGTCAAGAGAAGAGGGATGTTGACACACTTACTTAGTAGCACCTCTAAAATTCCCGGTGCACGTAGCGAATTGTTTTCGAAGTGCGCATGAAATGAGGGTTGTGACCACCTCTTCCTTTTGCTGATTGTTCTTCCTCTGGCGAATCAACTACTGCCCAGGAGCTGTTTTTTGGTTAGTCTTCAGGGCCTATTGGCTGGTTCTTTACAGCTTCCTCAAAATTAAATCTTTGCTTTGACTTCATCAATTCTTGCATTTGGATCCTTTATGCGAGCTTATTTCATGCACTCCCTTAGGGTTTTATTTATTAATGCAGGAAGGAAATTTCCCTTTTGAGAACCTGCTGCGCTAGACAACTTTGGTAATGGAACTTTGCAACTCGAATGCGATGTCTATATCTTACGGTTGAGGAGCTCTCTACTCTTTCAATTTTCTGATTAGTTTGGACATTGACACCTTTGTTCTTCCCGCAAACGTGCTACCACTTTGCTTAAATTTAAGTGCTGCTCAACGGGAAGAGGTGGAGAGCTTGCTGTTCAACATCTTGAGTGGAGACCAAATTCTTTATTATCTTTGGGAGGGCATATGCAAGGGGTTTTGGCTTCCACGAAAGGTTTGGATGATTTCTCTAGTGGGGTTATAGGTGTTGCCATATGGGCGTTTGTAGGTGAAACAATTGAGGCCCAGACCATAGGCATGTTCTTACATTAATTCTCTTACTGACGGAACTCTTGAATGATGCTCCCCAGGTGTTTGTTGGTAAAGCAATTGAAGCGAAATTTGGGTGAGATGCAAACAATTCATTCGCGCTTGCATAATGTAGCCTTTCTTCTAGCTCTTCCACCTTCCTAGTTAAGGTTGATATCTTTGCTTTCATCTCATATCTTCGGAAAGTGCATAATGCCTCCCCTTTGGTGGGTTGGCGACTTCATTCTTTGGCTTCCCTTGGATTCGATTTCATCCCTAAGCCTTGGAAGTTTCAGCCACATAATTCAAAGTCATGGCCATCCAGTTTGCTCAGAGAAAGTCACCTCCACACATGGTTTCTAGCGATTGCTTCATGGCGGGAGACATACCATCATAAAAATGATTCACTAGCATCCACATTATCAAGAAGGAAACCATGGTGTGGGCATGCATTGATGATCCTCATGAACCTCTCCAAACAACGATAAAAATTTCTCATTGTCATAGGCCAGGATAAGTGTAGATCTCTGCTCTTCAAGCTGTTAGTCTTGGTTATCTTGAAAATTTCTTCAAAAATTCAGCTTGAAGGTCGGCCCAATTCCTAATCATTCTCGGCCTCAGTGAATTGGGCCAAATTTTGGCTTTGTCATGAGGTTCGGAATGCTTTCAACTTGACAATTCCATATCGGTAATACCCTCCTTAAAAGTTATGCACACTTCCTCAAAATCGAATGTGTGAGTATGGATTTTCATTCTCCACCATTAAATGTGGGAAGTAGGGCCCTGCCGTCTCTTGGCCCGGGTGGTATATGCGGGAGGTAAGCGCTCGCTCTAGGAGGGTGTATGTGGTCCTCGTTGATCATTATCTTTGTTGGATTCAGCTGGGTGCCTTAATGGCTTCTTTGTTCCTCAGGTAGAGGATCCATTTGGTCCCTTGTGCTGCTGATTTCACGGCCTTTCAGTTGGGTGCACTCCTCTTTGCAATCTACACGATATCCCTACATCCAGTCTTTGCGCCAAACACAGCAACACAAAATGAGACAAAACAAAGAACAACAAAAAGGCTTACCAAAAAGGATCAGTGTTAGCTAAATAAGCCCCTATTTGTAACAATAAAAACAGCTCTTGAGGCTAGCGAGTAAAAGAAAACTTACGAATTCTTACAAACGAAATTCAAAGTTAAGGTCACCAACGCATGTGTGGATTACAAGTTCATATCAACTCATCATTCGTAGTTTGGCACCATCCCACAACGGCGCCATTTTGATTCGTGCCACGGTAGGGTGATCCGGAATCAACAAAATTTGTTTCCTATTTTTCCTTCTCTTCTTGGTAGTCAAGCTCTGCCCGACATAAGCGATCTAAGTCGAACACGGGGGATGGGTTTCATCCATAAATGATTTGTGTCATGGTTGAAATGGTGAGGCTTTCATTTGGATTTTGGATTTTGATTAAAAGTGTGGGGTAGTTTGTTCAACTAGGGTAAGCGAAGCGGTTTGAACTAAAGTGTGAAATGGTGACCTTGAAGGGGTTGGGTCACTAACGATAAAATGGGGTTATAAAAGGTGTCTCGGGTATTTCGCATTAGGGGAAAATGACATATAGTCATAGCCAAAACATGATCTTTGTTTAGCTTTAAAAACTAACCCTTAAAACACTCCTATTTGAGCTAAAACTTGTACTTAGCATTTAATGTTCCAGCAGTTTGAAAACAAAGCATTTAACCTCATTTCAGTGGCTCGTAAATGACATCTAAAGAATGTCAGTGCATCTACCATTAAAATACTGAACCTAAAAGCATGACAAGTATTGACGAAAAGACATTAAATAGCATTAAACCTAGCTTGGAAAGTTTTGAACAATAAGCTGACTTGATGCACAGCTTCATTTAAAGCGGGGACACCATTAACCAACCTACTTGACCCTCCTCTTCAAGGTTTTGAGGCTTAGCCAAACATCCCTTGAGTTGTCATCCTCAAAGGTGGTGTTTGGCAGCCAAGAAAATGAGAGAAAGAGGAGAGAGAAGAGAGAAAACTGTAAACCTAAATGAAAAGCTGCGTATTACAGTGTAGAATGTCAAAAGTTAGGGTTACAAAAATTATAAGGTGGCTTATATAGCCATACAAGATGTGTGAAATACCAAAAATACCTAAAATATAAGATTACAATAGGGATAAAATGGGAGTGCACAAAACGAGGTCGTTTGGAACAAAAACACAGGAACAAATTTCGCTATGCATAGTAAATTTCGCTATGATAGCGAAAATACAAGGCATAGCGAAAATTCAAATTTCTCTAATACGGTAACTGTATGATGGCGATTTTATATGATAAGCGAATTTAGCTATCATAGCGGCAATGCATGCGAAATTCGTAGGGATCTTGAAATTTTAGCTATGGTTGCGCAATTTAAGCAATCCTTCTTGAAATTTTATATCCGTCTCGAAAATTTTCGCAATGCATAGCCAACACGCATCCTCTACTGTCCAGAGTTCGACCTCAAATTCTTCAATTCCACTTGACATTTCTTGCTTCGGCAGTGAAATCGCAGAGAGTCGTATGAACAACGTGTCGGCTGATTCGAAGCCAAGCAGGAAATGATGGTACAGGCTCACAAAACACAAAATTACCAAAACAAACTCGAAACAAAATCATTAGTACTAAGCGGTTTTGCACTTGTCAGGTGGATTAATTTATATGATTAATGTAACTATCAAAACCTATCTTAAATAGGACTGAAATAGCACTTTTTGGGTACTAATCATCTTATCTGATCGTGCGGCAATTTAATCTGGAAATGCTGAATAATATCTGAGAAAGTAGTAGAAGGGTGGCTTGAAACTCTTTCTAGGGGCGATCCATGAAAGTGAAAGTGATCTTTCTTGTCACCTCATTCAATCTTACGTAATCAATACACCCTCCATTTTTGTAGTAAGGCGGGTGGGCATTTCCTCTCCTTTTGCATTCTGCATTGTAGTTACCTGATTTGTTGGCATAGCAGGTTAGGCTCACCCAAGTGCTATCGAATATGGGGTAAATATCTTGGCTTATAGCAACCGAGGACTTCAATCGAACTACCTCCTGCATATGGGAGTTCAATCTCTAATGTGGTTACCTAGCAGTTTTGACTCCTCCTCCTAAATAAATGTGATGGGTGCCCAGTTGTTGAGGGCGATGCCTTTTAAATCGGAAATTTTCCACCCCAAAGCTTGCTTGTTACTCTTGAGGATTTGCAGAAGATTATCTTCCTGTGGAGTGCTCAGCAATGATGATATAATAACTAGACACTATCTGTTTTCTTCCAAAAATGCATATTTTAGTTCCATAGGCAGGGGCTTGAGATCCAGTTGTTGAGATTCATTTTCTTCCTCTCCCGTCAATAGAGGTAGAATTTCCTCCTTTTTTCTCCAGTGCCCATGTACTAAACTCATGCTTTAGGGTCCTATTGCTCTACAAGGTTGTCAGACAACTCCAGGTTTAGCACATCTTGCACTTGCTGCTCGTTAGCTTGTTCTTCAAGAATTGTGTCTATTATGCAGACTTCTTCACAGTCATCCTTCACTGGTTGCATATGCTTTTTACTCAAGTGGAAGATATTGAGTTCCAAGGTCATGTTCCCAGGTGAGTTGCATAGCCCCATTCGGCAATTTATAATGGCATTAGTAGCGAATGCTTCAATATGATGGGTACGCGTTTGGCCCATTCGCGACCGACTGCATTAGCCGAGTGCGATAAAATCCTTTGGATAGTAGAATTTTCCACTTGTATTAGAACATCCTCCAATAGTCCCCTTCGGTATTTTAATAGACTGTCGGCTAGAGACGGTGTGATGGAAGTGGGATGCGGCTCTCCCCGAACCAAGTTGTTTGTACATTGAATATGGCGGTAGGTTCGCACTAGCTCCCCGAGTCTAGTTGTGTTTTTCAACCACAGTGCCTCGATGATAAGCGGGGATGGTAGGACACCCCGGATCTTTGTACTTTACCGGAGTTTTTCATTCAATGATAGCACTGACTTGCTCAGTTAAGAAGGCCTTCTTATTGACATTTAGACCTCTCTTTATTGTGCATAGGTCCTTCAAAAATTTTGCATAAGTGGGGACTTGCTTAATCATGTCAAGCAGAGGGATGTTGACCTTCACTTGCCTCAGCACTTCTAATATTTATGTTTGGTTGATGGCCTTTTTCTTGTTTCTCAGTGCTTGTGGAAAAGGAGGGGTTGTACTCTTATTCACTGTATCCCCTTTTGGTGCCTCATCCTCTGGTTCAGATTCAACTATGTTGGGATCTTCCTCTGCTGGTTTGGGGGCGGATGGTTTGACTTCTCTACCACTCCTCAATGTGACCACTGCTTTTACTTCATCAATTCTAGGATTTGGGTCGCTGGCAGAGCTTAATTCATGCACCCCCCTAGGATTTGGTTGTGTTTGGGATGGAAATTTCCCTTTTTCAAGAACCTGCCCGGTTGAGTCGACCTTGAGCGAATCTTGCGGGTCATCTATTTTTTTGTTGAGTGTGCCTTCTAATGTTTCGATTTTCTGAGTGGTCTAAGCATTCACTGCCTTCTGTTCTTCCACAACCTTGCTCAAATTCACAATGGCTTGCTCTATAGGGGATGAGGGTGGGGGTTGCTGCTGTTGTGAAGTGGAACCAAGATGTTGCTGTTGTTGTGAACCTGTGGGAGCATAACCTAGGGGTTTTGGCTTCCATGATAGATTAGGATGATTCCTCCAATTTGGATTGTAGGTGTTCCCATATGGAGCGTTTGTTGGTGGCTTACTTTGACCCACTATGTTTGCCTGCTCTTGCATCAAATCCCTTACTGAGGGAGCAGTGGGTAGTGCTCTCCTTAGTGACTAGTAGACAGCAATTAAAGCGAGTGCAGAGGTACATGTGTTATTTTGCCGTACCTCATGCTGATTTCGCATTTCAAGCTCTTCCAACCTTCTAGTCAAAGAAGACAAATTGGCCTTCATTTCCACATCCTCTGATAGTGAGTACATGCCTCCCCTTTGGTTTGTTGTGTGCTTCATTCTCTCTACCTCCCTTGGGTTTGGCTCATCCCATGCCTTGGGTTTTTGACCACATAGTTGGCAGGAAATCCATGGCTTCATGCGGATTCTTGCTCGGGAAGTCCCCTCCACATGGTTTTAACAATTGCTTCATAATGAGGACATCCCATCATAAAGTGATTCACCGGCATCCTGTATCAAAGCCATGGTGAGGGCGAGCGCGATGGTCTCCATATACCTCCCGGCGAGTAGAACCTCTCATTATCATGGGCTGCAAATGTATAATCTGCCTCTTCAATTTATTAGTCTGTATTGCCTTTGAAGAACTGTGAAAACTGCACTGATTCTGATTCCACGATAGTTCTTGGCCTTAGAGAATGAAGTCAAATCTTGGCCTTCTCTTTAAGGGTTAAAGGAAAGGCTTTCAACTTCAACAGCTCCATATCGGCTACACCCTCTTTGAAAGTCGTGCAAACTTCCTCAAAATCCCGGATGTGTGTGTATGGATTTTCATTTTCCATACCATGAAAAGTTGGGAGCAGGGGCACCAAATAAGGCCTCACTGCCACATCCTCAGCAGGGGGAATAATGCATGAGGGTGCACTCACCCTTGGTGGGTGTATGTGATCCCTCATTGATATGTAGGCATTGGGATTGCCCAGACCCCTTATTGGCTCCTCTTTGCTCCTCGAGGTGGTGGTTCCATTTGTTCCTGATTTAAGGCTCACTTCACACCTGTTCCTTCAGAGCCTTGACCTTTCAATTTACCTGTGACATTTACGTCCCAATGGTGCATAAGCTGCTAGGCAAGCAACCTGACGGTATGGCGCCCCAACTCGGCATAGGGTGTCAAGTGAGGGTCACTTTTTTTTTTTAACTTATAACCTTTACACTTGCATATTCATATAATGTTAAACAATTAACTTGTATTATATTCTGTAGCAGCGGATTACAAAATATATATATATACAAAAGCTCCATATATATGGAAGTGTTTAACATTCCCTAATATTTACATTGTTTACAAAATTTCATATACAAAATAGACCTAAAGGTCTTCCAGTGGGCACCTATTGATGAATGGCCTTTGTCTGCTGATGTGGATTGTTCGGTCCTCTGGCTTCCTCTTCTGTACTTACACGGATTGAACACCCGTGCTAAGCTTTGCGGCCAATTGGGAATTAATACACATGGATGACCTCTACTAAGGTCACCACACTTCTATACAAATGCATATAACACATATAACAGTTACAGATTCTTATCATTTCTCATATATATACTTATCATAACCAGTTCTATTTCTTATCATCATGCATATACTTTTCATGTCATCTTGTATTTACTTCTTGTTCTTGTAACTGTATATTATCATCACATAGCAGTGTTATGCTTCTCATATTCTCTTCATTTCATTTGCACATACCTGTCATTTTCTTTTATGTTTCATGCATAAACCTTAGAGTGGATCTGAGGAAACCATGAGGCCGAAGGTCTTTGTACTATTGTATGAAAGCAGGTGGATCCATTAGGGACGAGGCGTATTCAGCGTATGAAACATGGGTCCATGAGGGCGAACCTTGTGATATATTATGCGAAGGTATCATCAGCATGCGAGGCAGGTGACCATCCATGAGGGCCGGAGGCATAGCGTGGTGACCCTTTCGGGGCCACCATAATCCAAGCGGGATCCTATGTCATCGACCAAAGGGGCCTCGATGCTCGGAGACTTTTATCGCTGCCCAGACTTGTTTTTCCCTAATAAGCATGCCCATCTATCCCTCTACCAGGTTCTAAGAGAATGATCAATATGTATTTTATGTTCAGTATATATCTCATATTCCGAATAATTATTGTCATTCGGTAATCATATGTGATATATATACAATCATTTATTCATATCTTTACATTTTCCATATCTCATTATATGCATAAATAACTATCTTGCCCATAAGTATGCTTACTGTGAGTGCCTACTGTCTTTCATGTTTTTCGGAACTAATATGAGTTCCAAAATTATCAATCTATATATTAATGAATTCTTGACTCAATGGGCTTTCCGTAGAGTCCAAGAACACTTGAATCGGAGTTTGGACGAAGGAGATATGACCTTCCGAAGTTGGAGGTCATGCGTAGTCAACCCAGAAGAGCTGACCTGACCTGGATGAGCTCGATCTAACACCTTGGTCTGACATATAATATCCTCCTCAGGCATATGAATGTATTCTTGACTCAATGGGATTTCCATAGAGTCCAAGAACACCCACATCGGAGTTCAAACGAAGGAGATATGACCTTCCGAAGTTGGAGGTCATGCGTAGTCAGCCGAGACGGTGACTGAGCGGCCGAGCTGACCTGACCTGGACTGAGCTCGATCTAACACCTCAGTCTGACATCTAATATCCTCCTCAGGCATATTAATGTATTCTTGACTCAATGGGCTCCACTTAGGGTTCAAGAACACCGTCGAGTTCAAACAGGAGATATGACCTTGAGTTGGAGGTCATGCGTAGTCCAACCCGGTCGGCGGCACGGGCGGCCAGGCTGACCTGACCTGGACGAGCTCGATCTAACACCTCGGTCTGACATTTAATATCCTCCTCAGGCATATGAATGTATTCTTGACTCAATGGGCTTTCCATAGGTCCAAGAACGCCATCCGGAGTTGAGGGCTGAAGGAGTTATGACCTTACGAGTTGGAGGTCATACGTAGTCAAATCGACCGGGCTGACTGAAGCTGGACGAGTTGAGCTCTGAGGACGAGCTAAGCTCTTGGGGCCATTTAGTCTGAGGACAGGCTGAGCTCTTCGGGGCCAGTGAGCTCATCGGGACGGGTCTCTTGGCCTCTACGAGGATGAGGAATGCTGACCTCTGGCATGGTCTACTGACCTCTATTGACCTCTGCTGCATGAGGTCTGCCGAGCCTGTGACTCTTACACGACGTCTGACCTCTGTTGGGCTGACCTCTATCGTGACCTCGCCCATTTGGTATTCGAGTAAAAAAGACCATAACTTGGTCTACGAGGGTCAATTGAAATTCAAAATCCTAACATCAATTTCATTGATGTGGTTACAATTTCCCAGAAGGACTTACTTCCCAGATTATCCTTTTATTTATTGCAAGCCTGCAAGTTCGGTGGATTGACCGGCTGGACGAACTAACCCGACCAGATCTAGCTGAGCTGACCTCGGTAAAAGGACCATAACTTGGTCTACAGAGGTCCAAATGAAATTCAAAAGCCTAACATCAAGTTCATTGATGTGGCTACAATTTACTAGGAGGACTCACTTCCAAATTCCCTGTATTTCTTACCCAAAAAGAAGTTCTAAGGTCAGCTAATACGTAGGATCAAAGATACGGAAATTTACTTGGTTCTAATTGCACCAGCCCTCTCCCAAAACACAACTATAGGAGCCTTAGAACTTTTCTCAACTCAAACCTACACGAAATGAGTTTAGGAGTTCCCAAACCCAAGCCGTACACAAGATAGGGTTAAGCCATGTATCGCTGTCTAGACCAAAACTAGACTTCCATACTCCCATAGTTTCCATACAAAACTATACTCAAATTCCATACAACCAAAGACATGTATCCATACTCAAATTTAGTAATTCCATACCTGTGATCTTCTCTTTTCTTTTCCTTCTTTCTTCTTTTCTTTTCTCTTCTTCTTCTTCTTCCTTTCTCTTCTCTTCTCTCTCTCTCCAAGACCAAAATGAGATATTTATTTTGGTCTTATCCCTTTTTATTTCACTTTCCAGTCAAAGGAGGAAACTTCCTCCTTCTTTCCTTTAAGCTACTTGTCTCTTCCACAATTTTTCATCCTTATTTCATTCTAATATCTTTATTTTATTACTCTTTGGTCCTCCAACTCTCTATTACTCTTGATTTAACTTATGCATATTTCTACTTTGGCATATGAACTTATTAAATTATGACCCTTAGGTCTTGAATTGGTAACTTAGTAATTTACCCTTAACTATTGTATTAATTCCACGTTCTTGCTTATTTTATTTTATCTTTATTTTATTAGGACAAATATACTATTATTTTATTATACTAAATATGTTATAAAACTGTTAGGGTATAATTTGAGGTATTACAACTCTCCCTTAAAAGAATTTCGTCCTCGAAATTCATACACATTCGAAAAGTTGCGGATGCGTGTTCTGTAGTTATGGCTCCCAAGTAGCTTCTTCTCTGAGTGAAGTGTTGCGAGCACTTTCACTAATGGTACTTGTTGTTCATGGCTTTCACCCTCTTGAATGGTCTTTGGCTCCTCTTCATATGACAAATCTTCTTGTACTTGTATTTCTTGTACTGGTAGTATGTGCGACTCATCAGAGCGGTATCTCCGAAGCATCGACAAATGAAACACATCGTGTAATTTTAGCCCGACTCAGGAGGGAGTGCTGTCGATAAGCCACGGGGCAATCGTTGAAATCTCATATGACCACTATGAACCTTGGACTCGGCTGCCTTTCGACCCAGGCAGAAGATTTTCCTCCGTGGTAGTATTACCTTTAAAAAGACCTTGTCTCCCACGTTATATTCAATATCTCTCCTCTTTAGGTTGGCATATGACTTTTGTCGGTCACTAGCCGCCTTTAACCTCTGCTGAATAACTTGTACTTTCTCTTCTGTATCTTTTACTATGTCTGGACCTATCAGTTTCTGCTCATTCAATTCTATCCAACACACAGGAGTTCTACATTTCCGGCCATACAAAGCTTCATATGGTGCCATACCAATGTTTGACTGAAAACTATTGTTATAAGCAAATTCCATCAATGGAATATACCTATCCCAACTTCCCGAAAATTCTATGACACAACCTCGAAGCATATCTTTGAGCACCTGAATCAGTCTCTCTGACTGTCCATCTATTTGCGGATGGAATGCCATACTAAAATTCAGCTTAGTGCCTAAAGCTAACTGTAATTCCTTCCAGAACCTTGATGTAAATCGCGGATCTCTATCCGACACAATAGACAACGGCACACCATGGAATCGCACAATTTCATCCACATATAACTCATCTAGTCAATCCATAGAATAGTCAATCCTGACTGGTATAAAATGGACCGACTTTGTGAGCCTATCCACACAATCACCCGGAGCCAGTCGTGTTTTTGTTGTGTGAAACGGAGCACAAAATCCATGGTAATGTTATCCCACTTCCATTGAGGAATTGGAAGGGGATTTAACAAACACAGTGGCACTTGGTGTTCGGCTTTGACTTCTTGACATGTCAAACATTTAGACACATACTGATCGCATCTCTTTCATTCCTTTCCACCAATAAAATTGTTTCAAGTCTGGTACATCTTATTCTCTCCGGGATGCATGAAATGCATCTGCGTATTATGAGCCTCAAATAGCAACTTTTGCTTTAGCTCTTTATCATCGCTGCATGTCTATTACAGTATCTGAACTTTGACTTCTTTCTCTAAAAACTTGGTCTTGTCACCAACTCTAACCATCTGTAACTTTTTCTGTAGCACTTCATCATTTTTCTGCGCATCTATAATCATTTGCTTTAACACGGGTTGCGCTTCTAGTTGAACTAACATAGCTCCATCATTTGCTAGTCTCTAATCACCGTAATGTAGTGACATTGCTACCACTGTTTTTCGACTTAAAGCATCGGCTACTATATTAGCCTTTCCGGGGTGGTAGTCTATGATGCAATCATAATCCTTTAATAACTCTAACCACCTCCGCTGTCTCAAATTTAACTCTTTCTGCGTTAGCAAGTACTTGAGACTCTTATGATCGGTGTAAATTCACACTTTCCTCGTACTTAAAGTAGTGTCGCCATATTTTTTAAAAGCAAACACTCACTTCGGCTAACTCCTAGGTCATGGTGGGATAATTTTGTTCATGTGGCTTCAAACATGCGGACACATAAGCCACTACTTTCCATCTTACGTGCTGCGCATCCTAAACCAATGCGAAGCATCACTATACAGGTATACTCTTTTCGATGGGTGTGTCAATACTGGTACTTCAACTAACATCCCTTTCAACTGTTCAAAACTATTTTGACATTTGTCTTTCCACTCAAACTTTATTCCTTTCCTGAGTAACTTGGTGAGCGGAGAAGCTATGACAGAAAAGCCTCTCACAAATCTTCTATAATAACTTTCTAAACAAAGCGTCTCACCTCGGTTACATTTTGAGGTGATTTCCAGTCCTAAACTACTTGATCTTAACGGGATCAACTCTTATACCCTCAGCAGACACAATATGGCCTAGGAATGAAACTTCCTCTAGCCAAAAATCACACTTTCTGAGCTTAGCATATAACTTTTTTATCTTAATGTCTCCAAGACCATTCTCAGGTGTTGTTCATGCTCCTGTGCATCCCTAGAATACACCAGGATGTCATCAATAAAAACTACAACAAATTGATCCACATAGAGATTCGGAAAACCCTATTCATCAAATCCATGAATCTTCTTAGGTGCATTAGTCGACCCAAATGGCATGACAAAAACTCATAATGGCCATATCGGGTTCTAAATACGGTCTTAGCACGTCTTAGATCCTTTGCCAGCGATAATACGATCGTAGGTACATCTTCGAGAAAAAGACACGCTCCCTTGGTGATCAAAAAGATCTTGATCCTCGGCAATGGGTACTTGTTTTCCTTTGTCACATTATTGATCTGTGAATAATCAATGCACATCAGTGAGTGCCATCTTTCTTTTCACAAATAAAGCCCAGGTCTTGAGGGGACACAGGGTGAATAAATCCTTTATCCAAAAGTTCTTGCGATTGACTCTTTAATTCTTTCAACTCAGTTTGGAGCCATCACATGCGATTGCCACCAGACATAGGAATTGTTCTGAATACCATTCATAATTTAGAAGTACTCTCTCTCGAGTGGAATACCTGGTAACTCTTCAGGGAATATATCTAGAAAATCCCTTACTACTGGAATCTTTTCTACATCAACTTGACCTCTCTTGGAGTCAAATATCACAGCAGAATGTCTCATATCCCTTTCATCATAAATCTCTAGCTTGCATAGTGGAGATCACATGGGACGTACACTTGATCAATGCCTTGTACTATTACCAGTCACGGTCGGAGAGCATCACCGACCTACTTGTCTTTTGTCCACAATCAGCGATAGCTCGGTGCTTAGGCAAGCCAATCCATTCTAGAATCAAGTCAAACTCTCGAAAGGGTAAGGTTATCAAATCGTGAGAAACTCTCTTGTTTGTATAACAATGGGGCAATTTACGTATCTTGTTCACTAACGTTGTGCCCCAGCCAATTTAGTTACATACATGTCATATACTAATTTCTCCATTCTTGATACTTTGTCAAATACATGCTCCATGCACACATATATGAATGAGTAGATCAAGATCTCGATCAATGCATGCGTCTCTATATCATATAAAGAAATATACCAGCTATAACCTCCAGGGCATTCAATCCTCCACGAGCCTTCATAGCATATGCTGCGTCTTTGATCGCTATAGGCATAGAGACGATCCTTGTTGATTAGTGCAGTGCTATTTTGAGCCTTTATTTAAGATAGGTTTGAGTCTTTTCTTGTAGCTAATCATATGAATTAAGCCAATTGTCATGTGCATGTCCACTTAGTGCTTCTAATTTGTTTTCGAGATTGTTTTGGATAGTTTTGCAGATATTGGGAACTTCATTTAGCGGGCTTAGCTTCTTATTGGTGCTGAATGCGAGAATCCTCGATGATTTCACCAAGCTGAAGCGATGAAATGTCAAGATGTAGTGAAGAATTGAAGGCAAAGTGATCACGGTAGCAAACGGAGAAGCGGGGAACAAAAGCGAGGATTTTAAGCTCTCAGATTGCGAAAATTTGTTGGGATTCTTGAAAATTTATGATCATAGCGAAAATTCCAGCGATCTGGCGAAAAAATTCATATAATTCGCTAGGCTAGCGAAATTAGCTAGCGAAATTTTCGCTATGTGATTCGTTCCACAGTAGGGTGAGCGGAATCAACAAAATTTATATTCCTATATTCCTCCTACTGCCGTAGTCAAGCTACTGCAGTATAGCGGTCTAGGGTCGAACACGAGGATGGGTTTTCATCCTAGGAATGATTCGCATCAGTGTTGAAAATGGTGAGGCTTTTTATTTGGATTTTTGGATTTGTTTCAAAACAGTGGAAGTTGTTTGGATGCTGATTAATTGTAAAAACTGAAAGTGAAGTGTGAAAAGGTAACTTTGAAGATTTAGGTCACTAACTTGATAACATAGGGCAAACAAGTGTCCTCGGGTTTTATCCTCGCATTATGACAAACAACCTATAGTCCAAGCCATAACCGGATCTTTGTTTAACTAGCAAACCTAACCCTAGAATCACTCCTATTTGAGTCAACACAGGTAACAGCCATCTGACCCTTCCCGGTTTGAAACCCAACATTGACATCATTTCGGTGGCTCGTAAAAGGCCATCCCCAAGAACAAGTACATCTAGGAATAAGTATGCCTTGTATCCTAAAGCATGGTAAGTATTGGCGAGGTAATGACATTAAATGATATTGACCCTAGTTTGAGAAGATGGGGCCATAATGCAGTACACATGGCATTTAACACATGAGGACAACCACGCAGCGCCTGACCAAGTAGCTACCTTCTCTTCTAGAAAAGGGGCTTAGCGAGCATCTCTTGAGTTGTCATCCTTAAGAGAGTGTTTGGCAGCCCTAGAAAATAAGGAAGAGGAGAGAGAAGAGAGAAAACCAAACCCTAACTGGCTGTGGAATGTTACATAAAATGAAAAGTTGCCAAAAAGATTGCTCCAAGGTGCTTAGGGTTACAGCTATAGAGGGGTTTTATAGGCCACCCGATGTATGAGAAAATCTGAAAGCCTAACATTTTGGCTAAAACAAGGGACAAAGAAGTAATACACCAAAATGAGGTCGGTTTGCATTAATTACACAAAGATGACAAGGCAGGGACTTTCGCTATGCAGGGACAATTTCGCTAGGTAGCGAAAATTTCGCTAGCCTAGAAACTCGCTAGCTAGCGAGTACCTTCGAGATAGCGAAATCACAAAATTTCGCTATGCACGATAATTTGGCTAGCTATGAAATTCGCAACTAAGCGAAATATTTTAGAAGATAGCGAAAATGTGTAATTTTGCTAGGCACCGAGTGATTTTAGCTATATAAGCGAAATTTCGCTAACTGGCGAAATTTCTCTCAATTTATTTAGGATGCTTGAGATTTTAGCTATGATTGCGAAATTTCGCAATCAATGCGGAGTTGCTTGTTCTTGTTGCTCACGCACCTTGCACCTCTTTGCATCTCTTCTTCTTCACTTTGCTTCATTTCTTCATTGAATTTTGAAATGTTTGAAGGCTGATAAATGGGTTAAATCTTCATGGTTCAGCACATATTTCGATATTGAACTCTCAAGGTATGCAAAAACCTGCAAAATAACCAAAAATACCCTCTAAACGGCATAAGTGATATTAAGAAGACCTGAACACTTCAATTGGCATTATTGATGATTAGTGCTTGCAAGCATTCAAAACCTATCTAAAATAGAGACTCAAATACTTGCTTTGGGTGCTAATCACACCCCAACCAAAGCGTTGCTAGTCACATGCTTGATGCAAAAGCAAAGGAGATGCAAGCAACGATTTTCAAAAGTTTATGATTCAAAAGGTGTATACGTAAACATTACCTTTAAAGCGAAAAATTGACACCAAGTTTGAAAGCCCAGGCATGAAGAAGAGCCAAAACCATACAAGAACAATTTTAGGTCAATATTGGTTCCATGATTCTCAACTTGAATTTCCACCAAGTCTAATGGTTCTTTATGTAACGGATCGGGCAATAAATTGCAAAATTGTCCCTCCCCCAACTAACGCGGCATGGCCTTAAGTTGTTGAACAACCTAGATGAGGATAGTTACACACTCTCCTTTCTTTGTTATTATTTGTAGGGTGCAATGCTTAAAATCCGACTTCACCAAAGTCAGTGAATTACCGATGACTCCCAACCAATTAAGGTTTAGGGCATCAAGCCAAAAGGATCACTTGACCACAAACTCTACAGGCTTCACCCCGGACTCCGAATGACTTCGAAAATCAAGCACCTACAATTCGTTAAACTCTACCTATCCACCCATGTAACGAACACTAAATCGATGACTCCCAACCAATTAAGGCTTAGGGCATCGGGCTTCAAAGGCTTTCGCCATATACCCTCGGGCCAGGTGCTCGAGGTTTCAAGGTAAAGTGTCACGACTTTATTTTTCTTTTCTTCTTTTCTTTTCTTTTGCTTTCTTTTCCTTTTCCTTTTGGAAGACTACATTGGTCTTCAAATGTGCGTTAACACAAACCTATCCTAGGTTGCCAGCATGCCTAAGGCCGGCTATCTGAAGTGAAAGGGTATACAAATTCCACGGCTATTGAAACAATGCGGTGTGCGGTGTGAATTAGCTTAAGGGAGAAATGTTGACTTGAGCATCTTTGGAACGGTGACCAAGTATTTCAAACATCGTTGTTCTAACATAAAGAGTAACTTTGATGATTCAATTTTCCAACAAAGGCAATTCAATTGTCAATTAAAGCGGTCGATTGTTCAATTGAAGAATTCAGTGTTCAATTGAAGACATTCAATTGTTCAATTGAAGAAAACAGTTACATATGGTGAAGGCACAAAACATGATATGCAAAAGTCTGTATATATATACTGAATAGCTTTTGATATAGCCAAAATGACTAGTATATGCATAACAAAGCTAAACATACAAAAGATATCACTGCCTACTATGGCTAATACATGAATCTTACACAAAATTAGTAGGTGGTTGATTGATAAAGGCGGTAACTATCTGAAAACATAAAGAAACGAGCCATCTCACTCTCGTTGTGGTGTATCGTCGGTGGATCTGCGAGGCTGGCGTAGGCTGGCGCAGCATATCCCAGAGGCTCTTTGGGCCGGCGGGCTTAGAAATGCCGGGGTTCGGATGCTCCAAATCCGAACCAGCACCCGAACCAACCACTATGCCATGCGGTATGTGCGGCTGCCATCGTTTTTGATGTAGTGGCAAAGGCTTGTACATTGGCCACTAATTTCTTGAATTTTTGCATGGCTGATAGTGGGTTGGACTTAGCTTTGGGAGCTGCAGGTGTTGGTTGTGGTGCAGGTGAAGGTAGAATATACACTTGGTCAATGGAGGGGGCTACTGGCAGTGGGCATTTGGTGGCTTGGGCAGTGGCAAATGGATCCAAATTTATAGGGTTTAGGTAAAGGATAAGCTTTTGGGGTCCCTCCCCTTCTTCCTTTCCACTGCCCTCCTCAGTCAACAAAGCAGTGATTTCTTCTTCTTTCTTCCATGGCCAAAAAGCAACACTTGATTAAGGCCATCTGCGGAGTTCCTCGGGAGTTCTCAGCGATTCCCACTTTCCAATTCCTCGAGATTCTCCTCCTCTCTTGATGTGAAATGGATTAGGCTGCGAGGATGTCAAATTCACGATCAATTTTACTCTGGAACACATCCAATTCCTGGTTCAGGGAGTTTTCTATTGTGTTAGTTTCATGATTGGCTTGGACAGTCACTGCCCTTTGCTCCTCTATGAAACTATCCACTATTTATCAAGTTGAGGATGGCATTTCCAGCAGGGGATGCAGGGTTGGTAGTTCTTGCGATTCGTGCCACGGTAGGCTGAGCTAAATCAACAAAATTTATATACACCTAAGTTCCTACCTCTTTGCCGTGGTCAAACTCTGCGATGCGCATAATTAGTCTAGGTCGAACACGGGGATGGAGTTTTCATCCTACCAAATGATTTGCATAAGTGCGAAGGTAAGGCTTTTCTATTTGGACCTTTTGGATTTGCTTCCAAAACATTTGATAGGTGAAAGCGAAATTGTAAAAGCGAAAGTAAGTCTGAAAAAGTTAACTTTGAGATTTAGGTCACTAACTTGGCCCAAGTTAGGGCGAGACAAGTGTCTCAGGTTTTATCCTCGCGTTATGGCCAAGCGACCTATAGTCCACTGGCATACTTGGGATCTATGTTTAACTAGCAAACCTCACCTGTAACTAACTCCTATTTGAGTCAACACAGGTAGCATTCAGCTATGGCCCTTTTTTGGTTGAAACCATAGCATTAAATATCATTCGAGGCTCGTAAAGGCCATCTAATGAACCCGCAGTGCATCTAGCAATAAGTATGCCTTGTATCCTAAGCATGGAGAGTATTGGCCAAATCCAATAACATTCAAAGCTATTCAACCTAATTTGAAGATGAGGAACTACCATCGATTTTGTGACTTTCAGTACAGAGATAATAGCTCATGCCCACCTGAAGTAGCTTCCTTCACTCTTCGAGAAGGGCTTGTAAACATCTCTTGAGTTGTCATCCTTCCAGAGGGGTGTTTAGGCTTCAGAAAGTAAGGGAAAGGAGAGAGGAAAATAAAACCTAACTAAAATCGAGACTTTATTTACAAAAATGAAAACTTACAAAATCTTCTCTCCCCAGTGTGCTTCCCCAAAATCCTCTCTATTGATTACAAGGGAGGGGTTTATATAGGCACCTCGATACATGAAAATACCAAAAACCTACAAATTTGGCTAAGTTAAGAGACGAGAGTAATACACCATTGGAGTCGGTTAGCATTAAATACAAAAACATAATGAGGTAGTAAATTTATTTGGGATTGAAAGATTTCGCTGGAAGTAGCGAAATCCACTTATAAGCGAAAATGTAAATTAACTAAAGCGCTGATTTCGCTACCTAGCGAGGCCCAGCTAACAGCGAAATTTTGATGATCTTAATACAAAATTTCGCTAGGAGCAGTGCCTAGCGAGGTATTTTGGGTCTAAGCGAAAATTTGTAGTAGCTAAGATTCGCGAAATTTTAAGCTAAGGATCTGAAATTTTCGCAATCGAAATTTTCGCAATCTTGAATTCTGGGATTCAGCGTCTGCGTGCCTCACTGTCTTCTCTTTGCATCGAATTTTTCTTCACTTTTGCCTTGAGTTTTCATTGATTCTTGGGCTGGTTGATGGCTGACACTTGAGTTCAAACACATGATTCGTCACCACATCACGATATTGAACTACAAAGTGTTAAAAACCTGCAAAACAGCCAAAATAACACTCTAAGCGGCATAAGTGATACTAAGAAAGACGACACTAATTGGCATAAATGACGCTGATTAATGCGCAAAAAACTCAAAACCTATGTATAGGGTTCAAGAACCTTACTTTTTGGACACCTAATCACCCCCAATAAACGTTGCTAGTCATATGGTAAAAACAAAAGATGCATCAGTGATTTTCCAAAAAAGGTTATGATTGAGGTATATGCACATATAAACATTGTCTTAAAATGAAAAATTGACATCAAAGTTGTAAGCCCGATGTAGAAAGAACCAAATCCATACAAGAACAATTCTAGGTCAATCTTGGATCCATGATTCTCAACTTGAATTTCTACCGAAGTTTAATAGTTCTTTATACAACCAGATTAAGCCAATAAATTGCAAAATTTGTCCCCTCCCCCCAACCTAGCACTGACATGGCCTTAAGCTGTTGAACAACCTAGATAAGGATAGCTCGCACTTCTTTCTTTATTCAATTACATTGTAGGATGCGATGCTTAAAAAAAATTCGACCCCACAGAAGTCAGTGTAGTGAGGGTCAGATGACTCCTGACAGTGGGTTTAGGGCATCGAAGCCCAGAAAAGGATCGCGACCACAAACTCACGAGGCTTCACGAACTCCGAGATGACCCGAGAAAATCAAGCACACAGTGCGTTGGAGCTCTGCACATCCACCCGTATACTTGAATACTAAATCGGTGACTTGACGATTAGAAGCTTAGGGCATCAGGTTTCAAAGGCTTTTCGCCATACACCCACGCCAGGTGTCACGACAAAACTTCCACGACTTTATTTTTCTTTTTCTTCTTTTCTTTTTCTTTTTCTTTTTGCTTTTCTTTTTTTTTTTTGGAAGACAACATTGGTCTTCAAGTATGGGTAACACAAACCTATCCTAGGTTGCCAACATGCTTAAGGTCGGCTATGCAAAGCGAAAGGAAGCAAACAAATTCACAGCCTATTGAAACAATCTAGTGTGCAGTGTGTGAATTAACATAAGGGAGAAATGTTCAAGTTGAGCATCTTTGGAACTTGGCCCGACCAAGTGTTTCAAGCATGGAATTTGCTCTTATCAGGCGATAAACGGGGCTTAATTTTCCAATAAAACAATTGATTGTCGATTTGAAGCAGATTCAATTGTCCAATTGAAGCAATTCAATTGTTCAATTTGAAACAGATCCATTATCTGATTGAAAACAAAATTAGATACGAGAAATTAGAACTGCAAAGAAATTACGGTTTGGGGAACAGGCCAGTTCCATAAAGCATTACTCGAGGAGGATAAAGAATGATCTCATAAGCCCCTGCGGTGGCCTGGTGACTCCATGGTGTTGGACTTCATTGTTGACTTGGTTCTCCTTCGATTGAATTTGGTAGTAATTGGCACGGAGTGGGCGAAGAAATGACGAACACGCATGCCCGGTTGGTGTATCCTGCAATTCACGGACATTGACCGTGTCTGACGCCTTGAGCACATCATTAGTCACTTGATTTTCAGTTTCCATTAATTTGTGCTTGTTGTTCCAAGTGAAGCCTGTTTCAGTTCAATGTCATGTTGCCAAGGTAAGTTGCATGACTCCATTAAAACCATTTATTGCATTGGGTGTGGCGAAATGGTCTTCCACAGATGATTGGTACACTTGATTGGGTTCTACTTGCCGATTGGCTCAGTGTCAAAGCACTACAAAATCTACTGGGTAGTAGAATTTGTCTATCTTCACTAAGACATCCTCAAGTATCCTTAGGGATTTTCGCGATCTGTCGGCCAATGAGAGTGTGATGTTGGTAGGTTTTAAGTTCACAGCTTCACTTGCATATGAATCAAAGCATGAGTTCTACTTGCTCCTAAATCAAGCAGTGTTTCTCCTTCTAGATTCCACCAATATTATTTGTTATTGGAGATCCTGGATCCTTGTATTTGTTAGATTCTTACTTTGGATTATGTGACTTGTTTGATAAATGCCTTTATAATACCTAATCCCTTGGTGTGCAATATCTTTCAAAATTTTGCCAAGCAGGGACTTGTTGATTATGTCAATAGGTATGTTAACCTTCACTTGCCTTAAGACTCTAAATGCACCTTCTTTGATCACCTTCTTCTTACCTCAGTGCTTGGCAGGGAAATAGGTGGTATCACGGTATTTCATTTGAATCCTCCTTTAGGAGAATATCATGGGACTGCAATTCTTCTCACAGTTCTTCAAGGTTGGCATGGGTTGATCGACCTCTTTTCCACTCCTCGGGGTTATTATTACTTAACTCATCCATTCTGAATTATTTAGGATGATCCTACCTCATGGATTCCCTTTGGGTTTAGCCTTTGTTTGGAAGGAACCTTCCTCTTTCTTAACTACCTCCATGACTTGTTGATGTTGAATTGAATCGCATGGAGGTTATCAATTTTACAGTTTGGGCTGCTCTCTAGCCCATCTATTTCTCTTGTTCGGTGTACCTTCTGATATCAATCCTTTGTGCAGTTACATTGATTCCTTTTGTTCCTCCAGCAAGTTGCCACCACTTACTCAAATTCAATATTGCACATTCGACGGGAGAATGAGTGGGCATACGTTGTTGTATTGAAGTGAATCAGCTGTTTACATTTATGCTCTTGAAGGGCGTATGCAAGGGTTTAGGATTTTCCATGACAAATTTTGGACAATTTCTCAATTAGGGTTATTAGTGTTTACCATATGGAGCATCTATGGGTGGAACACAGTGACATGGCATGGGGCATGCTCTTGGCGGTGCTGCAGGGGTAATTATTTGACTGAAAGTGACGAAAATTGGGATGAAGGTAACCATTTCTTTGTTCATATTTCTTTGCAAACACTAATACTCTGAGATATCAATCTTTTGAGGTTAAATGATCCAATTTGCCTTTATCACATGTCTTCCAGAAAATACCTTGTGTACCTTGGTGATTCAGTGGCTGATAACTTACCAGGACTAGGTTCATCTGACTTTGGAGGAGTTAATTTATGATTCAAAAATCCATAACTATCAGGATGTTTACTCCAAGAAATTACCCCACACATAGTTTCTACTTAATTATTTCATGCGAGAGACATACCGCAGTGGGTTACATCCATATATATGTCAAGCCCGGTGTGTGGACTGAGGCCTTACGATGGTTTCCATAAATCTTTCCCAACCTTTGGTAAAATCTCTCTCACCAATAAAAACTTAAAGCGTATAAATTTGTCTCTTTAGATTGTTGATTATGAACGAAGAACTTCTTGAGGAATTGACCTATGGCTCGGCCCAATTTCTTATGGTTCTAGGCCTCAGTGAGTTTAGCCATATCTTGGCCTTGTCCTTTAGAGTCAATGGAAATGCTTTTAACCCCCGGCCAAATCCATGTCCATCATACCTTCCTTAAGGTAGTACCAAACCTCCTCAAAATCCTAATATGTGTGTATGGATTTTCATTTTCCATACCATGATATGTGGGAGTAGAGTGCGAATATGGCCTCGCTACATCTTGTGGGAGGAATGATGCGAGGATGAGGCACTAACTACAGGAGGTGGATGTGATCCCTCATGGTTCTATAGGCATTTGGATTCATGGGGTTCCTGGTTGACTTTGGTATTCCTCGGGTATAGGATCCATGGTATCGGTATGTACACGGCTTCGCGGTGGGTCGGGTTGTTGTGTCTTGATTCTATGCCGGTCTACGATGTGTCTCTATCATTGGCTGTTGCATAAACACCTATTACAAAATTTATAGAGACAGCGAAGCACCAACAAAGCTTACAAGGTTAAAATTAACTACAAATTAAAGCGTAAAGAAAAAGCGGTGCAGTTCTTGCAAAAGTGAAAGCGGTAGTTCTACTTATTTGAGTAATGAGAGTAAAGGTTACCTCGCTTGTGATGTTGATCACGAAGTACACTTCAACTTACCATTAGTAGTTTGGCACCATCCCGACAACGGCGCCATTTTGATTCATGCCACGATGGCTGAGCTAAAATCAACAAAATTTATATACACCTAAGTTCCTACTATTTGCTTGAGTAGTCGAGCTCTTTGCGATATGGTGGTCTAGGGTGAACACGGATGGGTTTTCATCTAGAAATGATTTGCATAAGTGCGCGAAGGTAAGGCTTTCTATTTGGACTTTTTGGATTTGCTTCAAAAACAGTGGAAGTAGGTTGAAAACTGAGAAATTGTAAAAACTGAAAGTAAAGTGTGAAAAAGTTAACTTTGAAGATTTAGGTCACTAACTTGGTAAGTTAGGGCGAACAAGTGTCCTCGGGTTTTATCCTCGCGTTATGACAAGCGACCTATAGTCCACTGGCATAGCCGGATCTATGTTTAACTAGCAAACCTCACCCTAACAACAACTCCTATTTGAGTCAAACACGGGTAGCATGCGGTATGTACTTTTTCGGTTTGAAACCACTGGCATTAAATATCATTTGGAGGCTCATAAAGACCATCTAATGAACCACCGGTGCATCCCCAGCAATAAGTACTATGTATCCTAAAAGCATGGAGAGTATTGGCCAAATCAATAGCATTCAAAGCTATTCAGCCTAATTTGAGAATATGAGGGCCATAAATCTGATCTGCTGTGACTTCGGTACAAAGAGGACAACATGCATATGCCCTTCACAGTAGCTTCCTTATCTTCAAGAAAGGAGGCAGTGACACATCTCTTGAGTTGTCATCCTCAAGAGGGTGTTTGGAAGCCTAAGTAAGGGGAAGAGGAGAGAAGAAAGGAAAATAAAACCTAACTAAAATACGAGACTTTGTTACAAAAATGAAAACTTACAAAATCTTCTCTCCCACAGTGTTATTTCCCAAAATCCTCTCTATTGATTACAAAAGGGAGGAGTTTATATAGGCCACCTCAATACATGAAAATACCAAAAAACTAAAATTTAGTAAATTGAGACAAAGTAATACACAAATTTAGGTCAGTTAACTGTCATCTAAAAACATGTGACGATAAATTTATTGGGAGGCGAAGAATTTCGCTAGGTAAGCGAAATCACCATACATAAGCGAAAATAGAATTCGTAAAGCTTGGCAATTTAAGCTGGCTAGCGAAATTTTATTAACAGCGAGGGTACCGTGAGTAGCGAAAATACAAACCGCTAGGAGCGGTGCCTAGCAAAAATTTTGAGTCACGAAAATTAGCGATTCGCTAAGATTGCGAAATTTTACCTAAGGTTCGCGAAATTTTTAGCAATTCCGGTAATTTTTCGCAATCTTAGCGAAATTCACAGGGATTTACTTTGATACCATTACCTACTTTGTCTTCCTCTTGCATCGAATTTTCTTCACGCGTGATTTCATTGATTCTTGGGTGGTTGATGGGCGACGCGAGTTCAAACTTCATGATTCGTCATTACATCTCGATATTGAACTACAAAGTGTCTGGCTTGCAAAACGGCCCAAGCCTTCTAAGCGGCATAAAGTGATACTAGAAAGACTTGAACACTTCAATTGGCATAAATGACATGATTAGTGCGCAAAAAGCACTCAAAACCTATCTAATATAGGGTTCAAAATTGTACTTTTTGGGCACTAATCACTGCTGCTGAGAAATGGGGGCATAATAAAGAGGTTCAGGAGGTGCATATTGTGGAGGTTTTGGTTCATGAGGAATTTTATTGTGATTCCCCGACTATGGTTTGTAGAAATGCACCATATGGTGAACTCATCCATTGGTTTTACGTAGTCCCTCGTGGACTATGTCGCTTGGGTTCCTCTCCCACGGGTTCTTGACTTTGCCATGCAAGGTTTCTATAGTCCCTGTTGTCATATATGCCTAGGGTTACTCTCCATGGTGTATTGGCGCGTATTGTTCTCCTCCCAGGTGTTCCATTTGATCACGATCAATTTTCCATAACATGCTAGGTGCTTGCTTTCAGAATTTTTAATCCACAGAAATTGGATTCCTACAGCAAAAGCAGGGCAACCCAAAAACAGTCCTGCAACACTTTTTCTTTTTTTCTTTTATATGAAATGAAAAGAAAATGACAGTAAAATATAAAATCAATTCACCAGTACTTGTGATGAGGATCACAAGTGTTCCACCGGTCAAATCAAATGCGCTAAAGAGCTGCATCCCGAACAACGCGCCATTTGATTCGTGCCCGCAGTAGGGTGAGCGGAATCAACAAAATTTATATTCATATATTCCTCTACTTAGTAGTCAAGCTCTGCCATTATAGTGGTCTAGGAATTCGAACACGGGGATGGGTTTCATCCACAGGAATGATTCGCTCGGTGTTGAAAATGGTGAGGCTTTTTGTTTGGATTTTTGGATTTGTTTCAAAGCGATGGAAGTTGTTTTGGATCTTTGATTAATTGTAAGCGAAAGTGAAGTGTGAAAAGTGGCTTTGAAGATTTAGGTCACTAACTTGATAACATAGGGCAAGCAAGTGTCCTCGGGTTTTATCCTCGCATTATGACAAAGCGACCTATAGTCCAAGCCATATGGGATCTTTGTTTAACTAGCAAACCCTAACCACACAGAATCACTCTGTTGAGTCGACACAGGTAACATGCATCTGGCCCCTTTTCGGTTTGAAACCACAACATTGACATCATTTGATTGGCTCGTAAGGTCATCTAAAGAACAACAGTACATCCCCAGGAATAAGTATACCTTGTATCCTAAATGGTAAGTATTGGCGAGTAATGACATTAAATGATATTCAACCTAGTTTGAAGATGGAGGCCACCATCTGATTACACATGGCATTTAACATGAGGACAACACGCAGCTGCCCCACAATAAGCTAGCTACCTTCCTCTTTAAAAGGGAAGCCTTGAGCATCTCTTGAGTTGTCATCCTCAAGAGGGGTGTTTGGCAGCCTAGAAAATAAGGGAAAGAGGAGAGAGAAGAGAGAAAACCAAACCCTAACTGAAGCTGCGGAGATATTTACATAAAATGAAAAGTTGCCAAAAGATTGCTCCAAGATTGCTTAGGGTTGCAAAAACTATGGGGGTTTATATAGGCCACCCAATGTATGAAAATACAAGAAAGCCTAACATTTTGGCTAAAACAAGGAATGAGAAATGTCTGGCCGAAATGAGGTCGGTTGCATTAATTACACAAAGATGACAGCGGGGAATTTGGCTATGCGGGGACAATTTACAGCTAGGTGAAAAATTAAGCTAAGTAGCGAAAATTCCTTAACCTAAGCCCAGGCTAAGCTAACTGTAGTACCTTTGAGATAGCGAAATCACAAAATTTAGTATACCTGATAATTTCGCTGGCTAAGAAAATTTCGTAACCTAGCATGAAATATTTTAGAAGATAGCGAAAATTTATTATTAAGCTAGGCACATTGATTTTAAGCTATATAGCGAAATTTGGCTAACCTAGCGAAATTTCTCGAGCTTCGCTAGGATTGAAATTTTCGCTATGTTCTTGAAATTTTCGCTATCCGGCTAAATTTCTGGGTTGCTTGTTCTTGACACTCGCTGCTTTGCACCTCTACGCATCTCTTCTTCTTCACTTTGCCTTACATTTCTTCATTGAATTTTGAAATGTTTGAAAGGCTGATAAATGGAGTTCAATCTTCATGGTTCAGCACATATTTACAGTCTTGAACTCTCTCAAGGTATCTGAAGCAAGCAAAATAACCAAAAAATACCCCTCTAGCGGCATAAGTGATATTAAGAAGACCTGAACACTTCAATTGGCATTATTGACATGATTAGTGCGCAAAAGCACTCAGAAACCTATCTAAAAATAGGGCTCAAATAACACTTTTGGGTACTAATCACTATGCTAGCGAAATTTCTTTGTAAGCGAGATTCCTCAGCTTTGTGTTTTTGGTATTTTGATTCGAACGACCACGTTTTGATATTTTACCATTTGTCCCTTATATGAATTTCATCTTTTAGGCATTTTGTATTTTCACACCTTTGGGTTAGTATATAAGCCCCTACGACTTTGTAACCTAAGTAACTTTTCATTCCTGCTGTAAAT
Organism: Tetrastigma voinierianum; assembly: GCA_016808115.1. Taxonomy (NCBI): domain Eukaryota; kingdom Viridiplantae; phylum Streptophyta; class Magnoliopsida; order Vitales; family Vitaceae; genus Tetrastigma; species Tetrastigma voinierianum. The sequence continues at coordinate 889,341 of JAEQBH010000545.1, read as the reverse complement.
CCTTGACTTTTCATTTTGGATTTATAGTTTTCCTCTTCTCTCTTCTTTCTCTTATTTTCTCGGCTGCGAAACTTCCCTTTAGGATGACAACTCAAGGGATGCTTGAAACTAAACCTCCTGTAGCTGAAGAGGAGGGTTGCTAGCTTGGTTTTGGGGTTGTTGCAGGTTGTCCTCATGCGCTTTGAATGCAGGTACAACATTGCTGGTTCCCAGCACCAACTTAGGGTTTAATGCCATTTAATGTCTTTCTTTAGTCAATACTTGTCATACAAGGTTGATGCATTCTTAACAGTAGATCCCAGCGATATCCTTTAGATGTCATTTACAAGCCATTAAGAAGGTTAAATGCTAGGGTTTCCAACTATGAATGGGACTTCAGATGCCCAGTATTTGGTTTGACTCAAATGAGAGTGATTCTGAGGTCAGAACTATAACTAAACAAATATCTGATTACAGCTTAGCTATATATCATTTGCCTTAATGCGAGAAATAACCGAGGACATTTTAATAATACATGTTATCAAGCTAGTGACTCTCCAAGCCTTCAAAGATTACCATTTCACACTTCACATTAAGCCGTAGGTTAAATTGATGAACGAAACAACCTCCCTTTGTTTTTTGGCAAATCCGCAGTTCAAGCAGCCTCGCGTTTTCAAGCAGCGTGCAAATCGTCGTGGGACGAAAGCTACATCCCGTCGTTGACCCTAAACTTGCATATGTATTAGCTTGACAAGCCGACCAAGGAAAACTGTAAACAAAATATTGTTACGATTCCGATCACCTGCGTAACTTGCAATCAATGTCGTGAGATAATTCTATATGATAGGTTGATGTGTACTTGTAATCCGCATTACAGTGTAGGTGACGTATAAATCCTTTTTTGAATTAGGTGTGCAGGAACTGCAAGTTTTCTTCACTTGGCAGTTACTGCACAGTTTTTATTTTTACAGTCAGTTTTTGTTCTAGCTAACACTGACCTTTCTTTGTCAAGCTTTGTTTGTGTTCTTTGTTTTGTTTCATTTTGTGTAACAGGTGTTTATACGACAGGACCAGAGGGATATCGGGTAGGTACAAGTGAGTGCACAGTTGAACAAGGGTTATTCATCGGTGCACAATGGCCGAATGGATCCCTCACACGAGCGACAAGTCGACAAACACCTATGAATCAATGGCATACGGTGGAGTGAGGGAACACATCGCCCTCCCCAGAAGTGAGTGCTCACTTTACGCATCCTCTGCTTCTTGAGAATGTATGATGTGAGACCCTACCTAGTGCCTGCTTCCCCCACATTTCATGAACAAGGAGAATGAAAATCCATATTCACACATAAAGGGTGAGGTATGCACGACTTTTTAAGGAGGTATAGCAGATGTATGGAGCTGATGAAGTTGAAGGCATTCCACTTTAACCCTCTGGGAGCCAAGCCAAAGTATGGCTCCAATTCGAGTAGAATGATTAGAAATTGGTCCGATCTTCAAGCTGAATTTTGAAGAAATTCTTCGGTGCAACAAAGACCAACCGGTTTGAAAGACAGGATCTCCCACTTACTCGGCACATGTATTGAAATTCTATCGGTGTTGGGAGAGGTTCATAGAGACCATCAATGCATGTGTCCACACACCATGGTTTGATACATGGATGTTAGTGGAGTCATTTCTACAATGGTATGTCACCTGCCATGGCTCAGCGACCAAAACCATGTGTGGAGGTGACTTTACGAGCAAGCATCGGATACGAAGCTATGGATTTCTTAAATTATGTGGCTGAAACTTCGAGGGTTGGGATGAGGCAGGGCAGAGAGAGATGGAGAAAATGAGGCCCTCAGCACACCAAGGGGAGGGAATTTTACACTTTAGGACATGGAAATGAAAGCAAAAATCTCAGCCTAGCTAGGAAGGTGGAGGAGCTAGAAGGAAGAGGCTCCGCGTGAAGTGCGAGGCGATGGTGAAAATCTTGCAGGCAGCCATGCATCAATTGCTCCGACCTTGTCCATCCCGGGAGAAAACTATCCGAGTGCCCCATCAGTGAAGGATTTGATGTCAGAACATGCCCTAATGTCGTGAGCTGATACAAGCCACAACCGAATTTTATACGGTAACATACAATTCAATTGGAAGAATCACCACAGCCTCTCTGAAACCTAGTCCGCCTATGTGCCCCCTGGTGCCAAACAACAGTTTGGTTCCTCATCTCAACTCCACCGAGTTGCCTACCTCTCTCTTCTCCCGGTTAAGACAAAGCCATCTTGAACTTGAGCAAGGTGGTCGGCAATTTTGTGGAGGAGCAAAAGGGGATAAATGTACAGACCAGCGCAAGAATTGATGCGTAAGTACGAATAAAAGGAATAGATGGGCTTGAGAGCAATGCTTAATCAGAAAATTGACAACTGGGTATTCAATCACAAGATCCAACAATTTGTTGGATACGGGAGAGGAAAGTTTCATCCCAAACATTGCCAAATCGAAGGGGTTCATGAGAGGTAAGGGTTTAAAATTGAAGCGAGATTGAGGGATGGATGAAGTGGCTATAATTACTCCCCGAGGAGTGGAAGAGAAATAGAGCAGCAGTGCCCATGATGTGATGAAACATGCAAAGGGAAAGGAAGCTGAGCTGAGAGGGTAATCATCGATTGAAGACTGATAAGAAAAACCATGCCCCCTCATTTCCCAAAACGAGAGGCGAGAAAAAGAAATCCCGAATCAAGAGCTGAAATTTGGGAGGTGCTAAAACAGAGTGAAGGTGAATATCCTTCGACACTTGATTAAGCGAGGTCTGACTTATGCTAAGTTCTTGAAGGATGCGTACGGTCGAAAGGGTTAGGCATTGAAAGAGGCCTTCTAACCGAGCAGTCGGTGTCATAATCGGAAGCGGGCCCGGTCAAATCTGAGGATCAGAGGATCCCTCACAATTCGATCCAACATTGGAGAGGACTTGCATAGACAAAGCAGCGCTGGGTTTAGGGGCCCGGTGTAAACCCTCCGCCGTACTCGGTGTATAGTTAGGTTTGAGGAGCTAAAACCTACCAACATCACTTTGTCATTGGTTGATAGATCAGTGAAGATTCCTAAGGGAATAGTTAAGGATGTGTTGGTGAAGGTAGACAAATTCTACTACCCGGTAGACTTTGTAATTAGCGATCTCAAGGCAATTGCAAGTGGGCCCAATCATGTACCAATTATCCTGGGAAGACCATTTTTGGCCACTTTACTTGATACAGTCATCAATTCTTGAAATGGAGTAATGCAGCTCACATTTGGCAACATGACATTAGACTGACATATTTCACTTGAGTCACAAGCATAAACCAGTGGAAGGTGATAAGGAAGGAAGCGATGAAGTCTGCTCAATTGGTCAGAATGCAGGGAAGCCAAAAGTCCATAAACTGCAAGAATTGGCTAACCAAGATGAATCAGTTGATTGGGAGTTGTCATCAGTCACCCCTGCAAAGCCATTGGTCAGCCCAAATTCACCCAGTGAGGAGCAAATCAACAACCATAGGCCAAGCATGAAGGCTGTAGCACAAGCCACTACCGGGGTTAAGGAGCTCCTCCTCCTTGACCCCTCGTGAATGAAGTTGGTAAAATTGAGCTGGTTTGATGTCAAATGAAACCAAATTGCAGCTCAAGTTTTTTTTTTGTTTTTCCTTTTAATTGGTCAATTTTGATAGATTCTTGTTTTAGTAACTTTCCTTTTAGTAATTTTGTCTTCATTTATTTTATTTAATTAGTAGATATATGTTAAAATAATAATTTTTGAATTTGTTTTTTTTATTTTTGATGAAAATTATTTTTGCAGGTGGAGGAGTCAAATCTCGCTAGCATAGCGAAATTGGCCCTCAGGCTTTAATTTGCCCTCGCGACCTTATAAGAGGGGTGAAACCATTCATCTTCATTCCATTCTCACCCTGCTGAGCCACTTGGATTGTCGTGAGCCCAGTCCCTAATCCACCATCGCCGTGGCTCCAGCGGCCAATTGAGCCTCCACCCCATTCGTGCCACTGCGTCGGTGCCGAGCCACGGTTGCACCACTACACTACCTCAGTTCACCTGTGTAGCGCGTGCCCTTGGCCCCAGCGCTTTCGTGCCACTGGGTTAGCCTTGCTTGCTTTCCCACAGCCTTGCCACGCCTCGGCTCAATGGCAGAGTGGTTTGCCTTGGTTGGCCAGACCACGGTCACCAGTGTGCGCGCGGTGCATTCCCCCGGCCGTGAGCCACCCAGTGCGCCTATGGGCTCACGACGAGTTAGTCGCGCGGGTGGTTCTTGCTACGGGCCTAGGGTCGGTCGACCTTTGGGAGATGGAGGCGAGACCTTCTTAGGGGCTGTCAGGTGCCCGGTCTCCAGACTTACTGCGGTTAGCGACTGCGGTGGCCCCGATTAGCGACCTCACGAGGAGCCTCGAGGGGTTCGGGAATGTCGGACCGGGATGGGACCGGGCCCCTTCCCGATCTTGCGAGAGCGATCGGAGGACCGGCCCTCGAGCGGGCCGGACATCGGGCGGGGAGTCCTCGTCATCTAGGCCTCGTACCGTCCACGATGACGAGAGGGAGCTCATCGCCCCATCCTCGCCGGCCTCGAGGATCGGGCGGCGGCTGATCGTCGGGACCGGAGTTAGAGACGTGGGGCGGCTCCACGCGGAGATTTTCATGGGGAGTCATTTTGCGACGTGCGACCTTGACAGCCCGACCCCTGTTCGGAGACTCCATGTGGGGCGATCCGCAGCGATTACTCCACTAACGGCGTTCATGACAGAAGCGAGTTCTACTATCCGGGTGGTGCTTCAGTTCTACCATTCATGACTTCGGGGAGCATCAAGTCATTGGGCTCAGATTCACCATGGCGATCGGTAGGAATTACTCCGGCGGCGGACATTCCAGTGCTAGGCTGCCCGGCGGAGGCGAGGCCAATCTTCCGGAGGATATCGGGTGTACGGCCCGACACGGCGGGAGATGGTCCACATTTGGCAACTAGAGATACGGCCGGGACGGTGCTTTCGGAGAGCGGCTCCGCCTCGAGATGCTTCTCGTGGATCACTGCTCGGACCAGCCTATTTGCATTCTTGCACTAAGTCCGGCGCGGGGAGCCATACTCAAGGCCCTATCTGGATCACCAGAGGGATTACAGTTCAGTCCCTCACGAGTTGGTCATAACTGACCATGATGCGCCGAAGATAAGGTCTGCAAGGGCTGGCTCGGCGAGAGTCTACCATTGTTGATCTCTTGCGACTCTTGAGCGGTCGTGAAGCATTTGGGATTTGGAGGAGCCCATGAGAGGAGGATCGGATGCCCTCCCGAGGTCTGTCATGGGCCGAGCCATGGTGATCTTGGAGTTTCTTTTCTCCTCGGCCCGCGGGGACCGGGAGGAGGTGCGGATGGTGGCGAGAGGACTCCCAGGAGATGATCATGTTCAGGGTGGAGGTAGAGGTGGCTAGGAGCCCGGTGCAGTTATCTCCTCACATCTCCTCCTTGCCTCGCTTGACCCGGCCCTATGGCAGCTCCGACCCGTCATATCTGTGTGACATTCTCGGGAGCATGTTCATGTCGGTTCGAGAGCTGCGGTATTATGGATCTTGTCTGTTCCTTTCGCCACTACGGCGTCGTAGGACGGGTGGCCGGCCAGAGGCCACTTTAAGAGCATTGTCATACCGTACTCCTTCGGATTATGAGACACCTCGGCCTCACTTTGAGCCCTACCTGCGAGATCAGTCCCCGTGGCAGCCTCCTTAGACTTCTTTGGCGGCGACGCGTTCGGATCCACCACCACAGAGAGTGAGGTGGTAACATATCTCTAACTCTATCCACATGACATGTTTCTACTTTGGGTACGGGAGGAAAAGTTAGAGTTAGGAGTAATCTTATATATCATGTTTTTGTACAGTTTTCAGCTTTATCAACTGCCTACTCATTTTGTATAGGATTCGTAGCATTAGCGATAGTAGGCGGTGATGTTTTGTCATATTTAGCTATATTAAGCATGTAGTAGCCATTTTGGTTATGGCAAAAAGCTTTATAGCATTATTTAAAGTTTACTACACTTTTGCAAATCACTTTTGTATCTCCATTTTGTGTTTCAGCTCTTGCCTTTAGTTGAAAAATTGAAGCCCTGTATGTTACCTTAATGTTAGAACAATTCCATGCATGATTTAGTTTTCGGTCAATTGAGATTTCAGCATATTCAACCTTGAACATTCCCCCTTTAGCTAATTCACACACTGCACACCAGATTGTACCAATAGGTTGAAGCTATTTACCTCTTTCCACTGTAGGTAGGCCTTAGACTTGTTGTGACCCATAATAGGTTTATGTTACCCATGTATGAAGGCAAGTAGTCTTCAAGAAAGAAAAAGCAAAGAAAAAGAAATAAAAGCCGTGAGCTTTGCCTTGAAACCGAACACGGTCCAGAAATTTATATGGCGAAAGCCTTTAAAACCTGATGCCCTAAACCTTAATTGGTTGGGAGTCATCGACTTAGTGTTCGCTACATGGGTGAATGGGTAGAGTTTAGTGTTGTAGGTGCTTAATTCTCGAAGTCATTCGGAGTCAGGAATTGAAGCACGCGAGTTTGTGGTCAGTTGATCCTTTTGGCTTGATGCTCTAAACCTTAATTGGTTGGGAGTCATCGGTGGACCCCCGTTACACGGACTTTAGTGAAGTCTAGTTTTTAGCATTGCACCCTACAATTTAGTCAAATAAAGAAATAAGAGTGTAGCTAGTCCTGTTTAGGTTGGTCGGCCAGTTTAAAGGCCATAGCGTGTAGCTAGGTTGGGAGAGAATAACTTTGCAATTTATTGTCAAGCGGATTACATTAGGAACAATTAGATTTGGTGAAATTCAAGGTTGATTTCCTTGGATCCAATGTTGACCTAAAACTTGTTCTTATATGGTTTTTGTTCTCTCATGTCGGTTTTCGATCAGAGTGTAAATTGTTCATACTAAAGGTAAAGCTAATCAGTATATGCACTTTTTGAACAATATGCACTTTTTGTAAAAGCACAGCATACATACCTTTATTGTTTTTAGCATTGCTAAGGGACTAGCAACGTGTCGGTTGGGGGGTGTGATTGGTGCCCAAAAAATGCTATTTTAATTTATTTAAGATGAGTTTTGATGCTTTTCTTGCGCTAATCATATAGATTAAGCCAATTGTCATGTGCATATCACTTAGTGCTTCTAATTTGTTTTGAGATTGTTTTGGATAGTTTGCGAGATATTGGGAACTTCGAGTTAGCGAGGCTTGGCTTCTTATTGGTGGCGGAATCTGAGAATCCTCGATGATTTCACCCAGTGAAGCGATGAAATGTCAAGATGTAGTACGATAAAGAAGATTTGAAGACTGTAGAAGTGATGCAGTAGCAAAACAGAGAAGCATGAATAAAAGCAGGGATTTTCGCTATGATTGCGAAAATTTGGCTGGGATTGCAAAATTTTCGCTGGGATTGCGAAAATTTCGCAATCATAGCGAAAATTTCGCAATCTTAAGCGAGTACATATGTGAAAATTTAAGCTAGGCTAAGCGAAATTCGCTAACTAAGCGAAATTCTTGTAGCTAGCAAATTTTCATTTCGCCTTTAAATTTCGCTAGGCTAGCGAAATTTCGCTAAGCTAGCGAAATTTTCGCTATCTTGCTTGAAATTTCTTTGCATAAGCGAAATTCCTCGACACAGTGTTTTGGTATTTTGATTTAAGCGACCACGTTTTGATATTTTACCATGTTTTCCCTTATGTAATTTCATATTTTAGGCATTTTTGTATTTTAACACCTTTGGGGTTGACTATATAAGCCCTACAACTTTGTAACCCTAAGTAACTTTTCATTCCACTTGTAAATCCCTTAGCGACTTTTCATTTTAGGTTATAGTTTTCTCTCTCTTCTCTCTCTTCTTTCTCTCATTTTTCTCGGCTGCGAACACCCCCTTTAGGATGACAACTCAAGGATGTGAAACAACCTCATAACTGAAGAAGGAAGTTGCTAGCTTGGTTTTGGGGTTGTTGCGGAGTTGTCTCCTTTGAATATTCTGGTACAACATTTATGGTTCCCAACTTTCCAACAGGGTTTAAATGCCATTTAATGTCTTTCGTTTGGTCAATACTTGTCATACTTTAGGGTTAGTGCATTCTTCTTGGTAGATGCAACGATATCCTTTAGATGTCATTCTGAGCCATTAAAAGAGGTTAAATGCTGAGGGTTTCTTGAATGGGACTTTGAATGCTTAGTATTTGGTTTGACTCAAATAGGGTGGTTCTAAGGTTAGGTTTTATAGCTAAGCAAAGATAGGTTTTGGCTTTGACTATATGTCATTTGCCTGTGCGAGGAAATAACTTAGGGACATTTTAATACCCCGTGTTATCGAGCTAGTGACCCAGTATGAAGTTACCATTTCACACTTCACTTTAAGCCATTACAGTTAGTCAGTGAACAAACAACCTCCATTGTTTTTAACAAAATCCAAAAATCCAAACAAAAGGCCTCACCGTTTTCAAACACTGATGCAAATCATTTGTGGGATGAAAACCCATCCGTGTTCGATACTGAGCATTATCTTTGCGTGAAGCGACTACGGCGGTAGGAGGGGCTATAGGAAACAAAATATTGTTGATTCCGATCCACCTGCTAGGTGGCGCAGTCAAGTAGAAAACTAGGCCTCCTCGTCCTACATCTTGAGATGGAGCCCTTCACGACCCACCACGTCGCGAGTCGAAAGTGGTGTCGCGAATCTTCCTCTTGCCACTTCCTTGTTGGCTTCTATTATCCCCCAATTCTCGGGGACAACGTAGCTAGTGCTCTGAGCTTCCACCTTAGGAAACACCCTCTGTCACTATCACGCAAGCTCCCGAATGCCTTTTATAGCAATGAGGGCATTCGGAATTTCTCAAATATCTAGCGAAGCACCTCTACACTGCGCTCACGTGCTATCTGCCCCGGACCTTTGCCTTCTACCTCTCGTGGCGGAACTATATTACGATTGTTTGGAGATTCTGTCTTTTTCCGAGGAGGCAGCTCCCTCTAGAAAACTTCTTCTTTAGAAATCTTTCTTTCTTTGCTCGTTTCTAGGCCTCTCTGCACTTTCATTGCAGCTTGGACCAGATAAAAATCCTTTGTTTGGAGAGAAGTCATGGGTGCAAATACCTCTTGATGGAATCATGCGATCCATCCCTCATTTTCCAATGCCTCGGTGAGGACGGTCCAGGTGCATATTTACTAAGATGGCTAAATTCTTTTCATATTGACCCATAGATAAGCTCCTTTTGCTTCAAATTGGCTTGTTTCCACTTGGAATCACAATACATCTGATGCCTCTTTGCCTAGAACTCTTGGACAAAGACCAGTCATAGGTTGGGATCCTTAGACTCTTAGTGCTAGTTTCCGCAATCCATATGCCTCGCTCTGTAATAGTGAGGCGCACATGATACTTTTCGATCGGGAGGACATCTAACCTCTTAATACCCTTCTAACTTTTCTAACCATAATTGACTTTCTCACGACTCTTCCATGCTTGACTACCATGGAATTCCTGCGCTCATGTCTTCTTACCGTGTCTATTGGGCTTTAGGAGAGTGATATATCAAAGCCCGAGCCGTAATCTTGCGATATTCTCATAACGAAGCTACGTAGGCTCGTTAGGTACATTGCACTAGAAGGTTCAGAAGCTGATAACCCTTGTTCCATTGGGTTAACACTCTCAGCAACTTCTTCGGGACGATCCATCTACTCCACAAAACAGGACATCCACATCAAGCCAACACATTACTAAACACAGGCTTTTTATCTTGCCGATACATTCGAGCCACCTAAACCTAAACTTTCAAACTTTAAACTGAGCTCCCCGATACCACTAAAACGTAGCGCCCCCAACTCTGACATAGGGTGTCAAGTGAAGTCCTCTTTTTTTTTTAACTTATAACCTTTACACTTGCATATTCATATAATGTTAAACATTTAACTTGTATTATATTATGTAGCAGCAGATTACAAAATATATATATACAAGCTCCATATATGGAAGTGTTTAACATTTACAATATTTACATTGTTTACAAAATTTCATATACAAAATAGACCTAAGGTCTTCCAATGGGCACGTATTGATGTGTGGCCTTTGTCTGCTGATGTGGATTGTCCGGTCCTCTGCTTCCTCTTCTGTACCTACACGGATTGAACACCCATGCTAAGCTTTACGCTTAGTGGGAATTAATACACATGGATGACCTCTACTAAGAGTCACCACTTCTATACAAATGCATATAACACATATAACGATTCTGATTCTTATCATTTCTCATATATTAACATGTCACAGCTGGGTTCCATTTCTTGTCATCATGCATGTCTTTTCATGTCATCTTGTATTTTCTTCTTGTTGCTGTAGCGTATACTATCATCAAGTCGTGCTATGCTTCATAATATTCTCTTGTTTTTCAGACTTGCACATACATCGTTTTCTTTTATGTTTCATATGCATAAACCCAGAGTGGATCACGAGGAAACCATGAGGGCAGAAGGCGCCTCAGCGTATGTGTGAGTGGTCCATGAGGGCCAGTATTGCATTCCTTGTGTAAACAGTGGTCCGCCTATGAGGGACCCCGGCGTGATATATTATACCCCAGAGGTATCATCAGCATGCGAGACGGTGACCATCCATGAGGGCAGGGTATTGTGGTGACCCTTTGAGGCCCAGTGGTCAAACGGGATCTATGTCATCGACCCAAACGGGGCCTCGATATCAAGAACTTATCTTTGTGGACTTGTTTTCCTAATGGGCATGCTCATCTATCCCTCTACCCGGGTTCTAAGCGAGACAATCTGATATGTATTTTATGTTCATTATATATCTCATATTCCCAAATAATTGTGTCATTCGGTAAATCATATGTGATATATAGCAATCATTATTCATATCTTTACATTTTCCATATCTCATTATATCATAGAAAATAACTATGCTTACATAACTATAACTTACATAGTGCCACAATATCTTTCGTGTTTTCTGGAACCAATATGATTTCCAAAATTATCAAGCTATCTATTTATGAATTCTTGACTCAATGGGCTTTCCATAGAGTCCAAGAACACTCAAATCGGAGTTCGGACAAAGGAGATATGACCTTCCGAAGTTGGAGGTCAATGCAGTAGTCAACCGAGACAGTGACTGAGCGACGAGCTGACCTGACCTGGACGAGCTCTATCTAACACCTTGGTCTGACATCTAATATCCTACTCAGGAATATGAATGTATTCTTGACTCAATGGGCTTTCCATAGAGTTCAAGAACACCCAAATCAGAGTTCAAACGAAGGAGATATGACCTTCCGAAGTTGGAGGTCATGCGTAGTCAACCCGGATGAGGCGACGAGCCCGGCGAGCTGACTGACCTGGGCGAGTTCGTCCCAACACCTTGGTATGACATCTAATATCATCCTCAGGCATATAGATATATTATTGATAATGCCTTTCCGCGAGTCTAGAACACCCTAAATCGGAGTTGAAGCAGAGGAGATATGACCTTCCGAAGTTGGAGGTCATGCGTAGTCAACCAGCTGACCTGAACTGACGAGCTGACCTGACCTGGATGAGCTCGATCTAACACCTTGGTCTGACATCTAATATCCTCCTCAAGAATATGAATGTATTCTTGACTCAATGGGCTTTCCATAGAGTCCAAGAACACCCAAATCGGAGTTCGGACGAAGGAGTTATGACATACGAGTTGGAGTCATACGTAGTCAAATCGACGGGTTGACTGAGGCTGGACGAGTTTAGCTCTACGGACGGTAACAATATTGGGGCGAGCTGGGTTCTACGGGACGAGCTGAGCTCTTTAGGGCTAGTGAGCTCTCATCGAGCAGGTCTGCCGGCCCCTCTATAGGATGAGGTCTGTAGGCTTACATTTGCATGGTCTGGCGACCTTTGCATGGTCTGCGACCTCCCATTGACTGTTGCATGAGGTTTGCGACCTCTTGTTGCATGGTCTGTGACCTCTGCTGCATGAGGTCTGGCCGGCCTCCTCTTCGACCTCTCTATTTGCATGATACGCTGACCTTTGCTGGACGGCCTCTATGGTGACCTCTTACTCATTTATTTGTTTAGAGTAAAAGACCATAACTTGGTCTACAGGGTCGAATTGAGGGATTCAGAAGCTAACATCAATTTCATTGATGTGGCTGCATTTCTTAGAAGGACTTACTTCAAATTCTCTTTATTTCTGACCAAAACCCGTTCTAAGGTCGATTAGTTATTGGCCCCGGATGGGCGACGACCATATCTGTTTGGCGACCTCCGTAAAAGGACCATAACTTGGTCTACAGAGGTCCAAATCGAGAAATTCAAAATCCTAACATCAAGTTCATTGATGTGGCTAAAATTTACTAGAAGGACTCACTTCCAAATTCCCTTTATTTCTTACCCAAAAATAAGTTCTAAGGTCCGGCTAATACGTAGGATCAAAGATACGGAAATTTACTTGGTTCTAATTGCACCAGCCCTCTCCCAAAACACAACTATAGGAGCCTTAGAACTTTTCTCCAGCTCAACCCTACGAAATGAGTTTAGGGTTCCCAAACCCAAAGCATTACCGCAAAAGATAGGGTTCTAAACCATGTATCTAAAAGCATGCAGACCAAGCCTAGACTTCCATACTCCCCATAGTTTCCATCTGAAAACTATACTCAAATTCCATACAACCAAAGACATGTATCCATACTCAAATTTAGTAATTCCTTACGTAGTCTTCTCTTTCTTTTCCTTCTTTCTTCTTTTCTTTTCTCTTAGCACCTTGCTTCCTTTCTCTTATGCTTCTCTCTCTCTCCAGAGACCAAATGAGATATTTATTTTGGTCTTATCCCTTTTTATTTCACTTTCCAGTCAAAGGAGGAAACTTCCTCCCTCTTTCCTTTAAGCCACTTGTCTCTTCCACAATTTTCATCCTTATTTCATTCTAATATCTTTCTTTTATTACTCTTTGGTCCTCCAACTCTCTATTACTCTTGATTTAACTTATGCATATTTCTACTTTGACATATGAGACAGTAAATTATGACCCTTAGGTCCTGTATTGGTAACTTAGTAATTTACCCTTAACTATTGTATTAATTCCACGTTCTTGCTTATTTTATTTTATCTTTATTTTATTCCGGACAAATATACTATTACTTTTATTATACCCTAAACATGTTATAAAACTGTTAGGGTATAATTTGGGGTGTTACACAAACAACCAAAGAAAGTAAGGCTACCAAAAAGGTTAATGTTAGCTAGAAATTAAAAAAAATGAAAATTCTATGTATGGACAGTATAAAAATTAAATCAACCCAGCAGTGAACTGCTAGGGGAAATAAAAGTAAAGGCAAGAAGAGATTGGAATTCACCAACATTTGTGATGAGGATCATAAGTTCAACTGCTTCTCATTTACACTAAGGCACCACCCCGGTAACGGCGCCATTTGATTCGTGCCACAATAGGTGCACCGGAATCAACAAAATTTGTATCCTAGGATTCCTGTGCAGTAGCGAGCTCTTTGCGGTCTAGTGGCCCTAGGTCGAACTCGGGGATGGGTTTTTCTTCATGCCCAGTGAGGTCAACATTGATTGAAATTGGTGTTTCCGCTGGATTTGGGGTTTGGTAAAAGCGGTGAGTTTGATGGCTGGTAAAGCGTAGCTAACGAGAGGAAAAACATGTAAAAGAACTCCTTGAAGTTTCAGGCCATTGGGCTTAGGGTTCTAAGGTAACTGTAATGTCCTCGAGTCCTTTTCCTCTCACCGGGGAGGATGACCTATAATCATTTCCCTAGCCGGATCTAGATTAGCTATAAAAACTGAACCCTAAAAGTTTCCTTCCTACTATACAGCATTTATGACCCATTAATGTTTCAAAGAAGTTAAAGCCATCCGCTGGATCTAGCCTGCAGGAGCTAATAAATGGCAACTAATTGAGCATCAATGGATCTGCTGTAAGTATCAGACCTTGAAGAAGTTTGCCAAGTACTAACCACTCAGGGTACATCACAGGGATTTAAACCCATATGGGAGATGCAAAAACGTAAATGAATATAGCTGCCTGCGTTAAAAACAGAGGACAGTTTACTACCTCCAACCTTTAACCCAGTGGTCCTCCTCTTCAAGGATGAGGGAGATTTAGCTAAGCATCCCTTAAGTTGTCATCCTCTAAAAGGTGTTTGGCAAGTGAGAAAATACGAGAAAGGGAGAGAAAATGAAGGAAAGTTGCAGAGGCGGGTGATTAATGCCCAAAAAGTGCAATTTTGAACCCTATATTAGATAGGTTTTGAGTGCTAGGTTTTGAGTGCTTTTTGTGCACTAATCATGTCATTAATGCCAATTGAAGTGTTCTAGTCTTCTTAGTAACACTTATGTCATTTAGAGGGTATTTTTGGTTGTTTTGTAGGCTTTTGCACACTTTTGGAGTTGATCTGTCCTGAAAGGATGAATCATAAAGTTGGAATTCAAGTCGGCCATCCAACGACCGAATCAATGAGAAAACAAAGGCAAAGTGAAGAAAATTGATGCAGTTGAAGCGGGATGAAACATTGAGATCAGCAATGCGGGAATTTTTCGCTAAGCTTGCGAAAATTTTCGCTAGATTAGAAAATTCGCAACCTTAGCGAAAATTCCCATGACTTCGCGAAAATGCTAAATTTCGGCTGAACCACTCAGAATTTACGCTATGCTTGTTCCTTAGCGGAAAATAATTGATTCGCTTCTCACGAAATTTCGCTGGCTTAAGCGAAATTTACAGCACAACTAAGCGAGTACCCACCCCTTAGCGAAATTTCTTGTTTTCGCTAGACACATTGATTTCGCTAGTGTGAAATTCTTGACTTAAGCGAAAATTGATGCCTCGTCATGCTTTGTAATTAATGCCAAACCGCCTCCAAACTTGGTGTATTACTTAATTGTCCTATAACTTAGCCAATTTCATAGGTTTTTTGGTATTTTCATGCCTTGAGGTGGCCTATATAAGCCCCTCTTGTTTTGTAACCTAAGTAACAATTTTTGGGGAACAATTTGGAGGAGGAGAAGATATTTTGTAAGTTTTCATTTTGTAAATAAAGTCTTTTATTTTAGGTTTTGCTTTTCTCTCTTCTCTCTCCTCTTTCTCTCCCTTTCTCGGCTGCCAAACACCCCTCTTGAGGATGACAACTCAGAGATGGCAGAGCTAAGCCTCCTTTCTTTGAAGAGGAAGGAAGCTAGCTTGGTGGTGGGACATATGCATGTTGTCCTCTTGTACTAAAGCTACATGTAGTGTATTTATGGCCCTTATATTCTCAAAACATGGTTGCATAACATTGAATGTCATGTTTGGCCAATACTCTCCATGCTTTAGAATCCGGTGCATATTCGAGTGAGAGAATGCTTGTGATTCTTTAGATGAATCTTCTGAGCCTCTAAAATGATATTTATATGTTAGGTTTCTCAAATTAGGGTTGCATAGCATTTAATGTTATTGATTTGGCCAATACTCTCCATGCTTAGGGTTGTGATTCTTTAGATGGTCTTTCACAGGCCTACGAGATGATATTAAATGTTAGGGTTTAAGCAGTAAAAGGGGCCGTAACTGCGTGCTACCTGTATTGACTCAAATAGGAGTTCTTCATGGGTGAGGTTTGCTAGTTAAATAGATCGGTTATGCCATGGACTATAGGTTGCATGTCCATAGCGAGGATAAAACCCGAGGACACTTGTTTGCCCTAACTTGCCAGGATTAGTGACTAATTCTTCAAAGTTAACTTTTCACCTTTTTCAGTTTTGCAATTATCAGTTTTCAAACCATTCCTTGTTTTGAAACACAAATCCAAAAAGTCCAAATAGAAAGCCTTACCTTAGGTACTTGTACCAAACCATTTTTAAGGATGAAAACCCATCCGAGTGTTCGACCACTGAACCTTATCTTGCGGTAGCTTGACTACGGCGAGTAGTAGAAACAGGTGTATATAAATTTTGTTGATTTTATTTCGACCTCTTGTAGCGCGAATCAAATGGCGATGGATTCTTAGGGATGGTGCCAAACTACAAATGGTAAGTTGAGAATGGCGCGATCCACATCCCAGTGAAGGTAACCTTTTTACCTCTTTGCCTTTCAGTTCACGATAGCGCCAGGTTTCGGCGCAGCGATAGCGTGCGTTTCGGTTTTCATTAATTCAGGTTTTCTTGTTGTTAGTTAATTTTAATCTTTTTGCGGGTTGTTTGTTTGCTCTTTGTTGTCTCTACACAATTTTGTAGCAGTGTTTATGCAGCGAGTGGGATGAGACACATCAGGTAGACTGAATAGGATAAGTACACAACTTGATCTAGCTAGTGAAGTCAGTGTACACACTGATACCATGGATCTATGGCGGGGAACAAGCAGAGAGGCCAACCCGGGGAACCCCCATGAATCCAAATGCCTATAGAACCATGAGGGATCACATCCACCCTCCTAGAGTTAATTGCCCCATCACAGCTATGTCCTCCTGGCTGAAGATGTAGCGGTGAGGCCATGTTGTACCTACACTCCCCACATATCATGTGGTATGGAAAATGAAAATCCATACGCTCATATTAGGGATTTTGAGGAGGTTTACTACCTTTAAGGAAGGTATGATGGACATGGATTTCTTTGAGAAGCTAAAGGCATTTCCATTGACTCCCAAAGGACAAGGCCAAGATAGGCTCAACTCATTGGGGCCTAGAGACCATTAGAAATTGAAATTTGAAATTTGCGGGCAGAATTCTGAAGAAGTTTTCGTACTTTCGCTAAGACCAATAATTTGAAAAGAAACAATTTACACCTTTGCAGCTCAGGATGGTGAGAGATTTTACCAGTGTTGGGAAAGATTTATGGAAACCATCAGTGCATGCCCACATCATGGGTTTGACACTTGGATGTTGGTGAACCACTTCTATGATGAAATGTCCCCGCCTATGAAACAATTGTTGGAAACCATGTGTGGGGGTAACTTTTTGAGTAAGCATCCTGATGAAGCCATGGATTTTATGAACTATGTAGCTGAAACCTCCAAAACTTGGGATGAACCTAGTCCTAGAGAGCCTGAAAGATTAAGGCCATTGAACCACCAAGGGGAGACAAGTATGCATTTCACGAAGACACGAGAGATGGCAAGAAATTGACCCCATTTAGCACTTCAGGTGGATGATTTGGAAATGAAAAATCAGCATGAAATGCAAGCAGTTAATGAGTTATCTTTATCCCGATTTCTTGCTTCAATTTTGGTCAAATAGTGTCGAGAATGCGCAAGAGCATGCCCATGCCATAAGTCAAAATAAACCACCCATAGATGCTCCATATGGTGACACTAATAACAATTGGAGAAATTGTCCAAATTTGTCATGGAAATCCAAACCCGCATATCACGCCCTTGAGCACATCAGCAGTTTGATTCCACTTCAATACAACAACAGCTGCCTCCACTATCTTCTCCTGTTGAACAGGCAATCCTGAATTTAAGTAAGGTAGTAGGCATATTTGTAGAAGAACAGAAGGTGCTGAATGTCCAAACTAGTCAGAAAATTGAAGCAGTAGAAAGTTCACTCAACAGGAAATTGGACAATATGCATTTGGAGATTTCAAAAGCTTGTCCCTAATCAGCGGAGTTCTGCGAGTTCGAGAAAAAGGAAGGCCTTTCGGGCACAACAATATCAGAAAATGGTGAATGAAAGCAGGGTTATTAGAGGACTTAAATGTAAGCGATGAAGTTAAAGCGATTATTGACTTCTGAAAGTGGAAAGGAATTAAAGCCAACGGTATCAAAGCCAGTCAAGTCAGCTCCATTAGTGGGTGAGCCACTTGGGAAGAGCAGTCGGTGGACAAGGGAAGAAGTAGAGATTAGAATATCCCCTCGGTTTCGCGGGTTCTCAGAAGAAGAAACATTACAATTAACCAAGCGAAATGTTGGAAGTATTGCGGCAAGTGAAAGTCAATATTCCTCTCCTCGATATGATTAAACAGGTTCCTACTTACGCAAAATTCTTAAAGGATTTGTGCACGGTAAAAAAGGGTCTTAATGTAAATAAAAAGGCCTTTTTAACTGAGCAAGTTAGTGCTATTATAGAGAGCAAGACTCCAGTGAAGTATAAGGATCGAGGATGTCCTACGATCTCGGTGAATATTGGAGGCATCGGCGTGGAGAAAGCA
Organism: Tetrastigma voinierianum; assembly: GCA_016808115.1. Classification (NCBI taxonomy): domain Eukaryota; kingdom Viridiplantae; phylum Streptophyta; class Magnoliopsida; order Vitales; family Vitaceae; genus Tetrastigma; species Tetrastigma voinierianum. The sequence continues at coordinate 871,198 of JAEQBH010000545.1, read as the reverse complement.
GCATTAGATGCGGGAGCTAGTGTGAATCACGTTGTCGTATTCTGTCTGAAGCAATTGGGTTTGGGTGAACTGAAACCCCGCCCATCACACTTCGCTCATTGACGAGATCTATTAAAATACCAAAGGAACCATTGAAGGCGTTCTTATACAAATTGGACGGATTTTACTATCCGGTAGATTACGTTGTACTTGATCACGAGAACCCGGTGCAATAGGACCTAATCGGGTTCCCATCATATTAGGGGAGACCGTTTTGGCTACTTCAAATGCAATCATAAATTGCGGAATGGAGTCATGCAACTCACATTTGGAAATATGACCTTGGAACTGATATTTTCATTTGGGTAAAAGGCATATGCACTTTCGGAGGAGGATGACTTTGAAGAAGTTGTATTTAGATACCATTCTAGAAGAGCAGGCTAATGACAGCAAGTGCAAGAGATATTAACCGAGTTCTCAGGTGCCTTGTAGAGCAGCCGCAATTCGGGTAGGAGAGCCCGTGCGAGTGGAGAAGAAGAATCGAGGGCCCATTTGCCTCTATTGGTAATGAACCCCGAGGAACCTCAGCGGCTAAGAACTCGAGCCCCTCCCGATTTAAAGTATACATTTTGGGAAGTAAATGAAACGGAACCGGTTGTGATTTCTTCACTTGCTAACCAGCGCACAAGAAGCGTAATCTCTGCCTTCTCGAAAAGAACAAGCAAGCATTGGGATGGAAAATTTCGATGCGAAGGCGTAAGCCCGATCGTTTGCGCTCATCCTTATCTATTTAGAAGGGGGAGTCCCCAGGCGTGGCGGCCCTGACGGAGGTTGAATCCCCATCTACGAGGGAAGTAGTTCGAGTATAGAGGTCTTAAATTGCTCAGTGGTATCATTTATCCCATTCGATAGCACATGGGTTAGTCCATTTCGAGGTGGTGCTAAGAATCGGGAGTGTGGCGTGGCTTGAAGGGTGAAGGTGTCTACGGAGCTTACAACAGTTGGAGAGTGTGTATATAGATTATAGAAGGCTCGATGAGGTGACCACGAAAGACCACTTTCCATTGGATTCATCGATCGGCTCTTGGAAAGAGTTTGGGACACCCGCTTCTATTGCTTGGATGGGTATTAGGGTACTTCGGATAGAAATTGCCACGAGAAGATCGGGAAAAAGACTACCTTTACTTGTCCATTTAGCACGTATGCTTATAGGAGGATGCCTTTTGGGCTTTATGCGCCACAAGCCACTTTCGGCGATGTATGCCGGTATGTTCGGTGACATGGTAGGCGTATAATGGAGGTATACATGGATGATATCACGGTATATGGGGTGATTTTGAAGAATGCTTAACGATTTGAAGCCATTTGCGAAGGTGCATAGAAATTTGGTGCTTAAGCGGGAGAGAAATGCCATTTTATGGTAAGAAACGAATTGTATTGGGGCACATTATTTCTAGCGGGGAATTGAAGTTGATAAAGCAAAAAAGATCGACATTATTTCCAAATTGCCGCCCTAGAGCAAATGTGAAAACAATTAGACATTCCTTGGTCATGCAAGCTACTGAAGCCCGGTTCATTAAAAGATTTTTCCAAAATTGACAAACCTGTACAAGCTTCTTGAGAAAGGATGCCAAATTCGTTTGGGAGAAAAGATTGCCAAAAGAGTTCGAGAAGAGCGGAAATTTCATTTGACCCTCTTGCTGATAGTTCGAGCACCTAATTGGCGATTCTGCAGGTTGAGGTGATGTGATGCGAGTGATCTTGCTATAGGAAGCAGTACTTGGCCAAGAAGATGGGAAACCTCATGTGGTGTATTATCTGAAGCAAAACCCTGAATGAAGCACGGAGAATTATACCACTACAGAGAAGAGTTGGCGATTAGTATATGCCTTAGATAAATTCCGAGCATACTTGGTTGGGTGATATAGTCATTTTTCTGGATCATTACGCTGAAATATCTCTTAACCAAGCAAAATGCAAAAGCAAGACTCATCCAGTTGGGTTACATTGCCAGAGTTCAACTTGCAAATTAGAATAAGAAAGGGTGAAAATGTGGTGGCGAGATCATGCAGTCGAGGTTAAGCTATAGCCCACGACACTCCACGGTCCACCTATTAATGATGAATTTCACGAAGAATCCTAATGCGAGTTGGAGAGAAAGCTCCACAGGCATGTCCATTTGCCAATTTCTCCTCTGAGGAGAAATCCGGCTAGTGGAAAGACGGGATAGGAAATATTTCTTTGCTAAAATCCATTCCTATTATTAAGGAAGAGCCTTTTCCTATTCAAATGCATGCGAGATCAAATCATCGAATGTCTTGCACGAGGAGGAGCAGACAAGAAGGAATTTTAAACCATTGCCATGAGAGTGCTTGTGGTGGTCATTTGCTTCGAGAAAACAGCAATGAGGTGCTACGATCGGGTTTCCTCTTGGCCTTCCTTATTCGAGAAGCACACAAATGTCTTGTGTGACAAATGCCAAAGGCTTGGGAAGCTGTCTCGCCATCATATGATGCCTTTGAACCCAATTTTAGTTGTTGAATTATTCGATGTGTGGGGCATCGATTTTTATAGGACCTTTTCCCTCGTCATATGGTCATACGTACATTTTGAATGAGATGACCATCTCCAATGGGTTGAAGCAATTCTGAGAAGCGATGTGAAGAGTGGTAATTAAATTTAAAAGCTTGATATCTTTTCCGGGTTTGGGGTCAGAAAACCATTATTAGTGATGGAGGTTCTCATTTACGTAATAAACCATTTGAAAACCTCATGGCTAAACTCATGGTGTGGCTCCGCAAGTGGCACGCACCATCCCTCGAGCAAGTGGTCAGTAGAACTTGCCAGGGGAGATCAAGACCATTCTAATGAAGGTGGTAAGCTCGGCCCGAAAGATTGGTCTATCAACTACTTGATTCATTATGGGCCCTACGGGACGGCTTTCAAGACAATCTGAGAATGTCCCTTATCTATTGGTCATAGTGACATGTCACGCTTCGATTAAGTCAGTACAGCATGTTGGCGAATTAAGTTGAATATGGGTTACAAAGTAGTAAGTCAAAAGTTCCTTGATCTCTATGAATTGGAAGAAATACGGAATGATGCCTATTTGAATTCGAAGATTGCAAAAGGAAAATCGAAAGATGGCATGATCAAATGATAACCGGAAGAATTTTAAAGGGAAGTCGAGTTCTTTATACGACTCAGAGCTCGCTCCCCATTTCGAGAGCGAAGCTCAAGTCACGATGGGCGGAGTCCATTCGCCAGTCCATGAGCATACTAGCGGTTCCAGTAGATTTAATCAATCGGATGATAACGGGGTGTTTAAAGTCAATGGACGAGGAGGTGAAACCTTATGTGGTGCAGCGAATATGATGAAGAATTCTCACACTAGATCCTCCTGAGCCTGATCCTCACCGTACTTGGGAGATGGTTAGGTAATTTCATGCTCCACATGTCACTGGATGTTCAAATTTTTTGTTTTTTCCTTTATAGTTCCGTTCTTTGGTGCCCCAAACCTCCTAAAGGTAATTGTACACATATCAGGTTTTGTGCCTCCTTATGTTTAAATGTGTTTTCTTTTCAATTGAACAATTGAATTGCTGTTGGACAATTGAATTGCTTATGTTGGAAAATTGAATCACTATTTGTCCTTATATTACTAGGACAATTATACTTGAGACAATTTTGATCGATTCACAGTTCCAGCATGCTCAACTTGAAATTTCCCTTTATGCTAATTCACACCTTGCCTCGAGTTGTTCCAATAGAATTTTGTGAAATTGTATTGCGCTTCTTTCGCTTTGCAAAGCTAGGCCTTAGGTATGTTGGCAACCTAAGGATGGGTGTGTTACCTACGATTGAAGACAATGTTGTCTTCAAAAAGGAAAAAGAAAGAAAAAGCAAAAAGAAAAGAAAAAGAAAATAAGAGAAAAAGAAAAATAAAGTCGTGAAGTTTTGCCTTGAAGAGCAGGAGCACGGTCAGGGGTGTATGGCGAAAGCCTTTGAAACAGATGCCACTAAGCCTTAATTGGTACGGGAGTCATCGATTTAGTGTTCGTTACATGGGTGGATAGGTGAAGTTTAATGACTTATGGGTGCTTAATTTTCGAAGTCATTTGGAGTCCGGGGTGAAGTCTTTAGAGTTAGTGGTCATTGATCCTTTTGGCTTGATGCCCTAAACCTTGAGTGGTTGGGAGTCATCGGTGTCCCCGTTACACGGACTTTGGTGAAGTCGAGTTTTAAGCATTGCATCCTGTTTACAGTGCTTGGAAGGAAAAGTGTAACTAGCCCTATCTAGGTTGTTCTCTCAACAACTTAAGGCCATGTCGGTGCTAGGTTGGGAGGTAGCGGTATTGCGAGTTTATTAAGCAATACGGTTACGCCAAGAATCATTGAACTTTGGTGGAAATTCAAGTTGAGAATTATGGATCGATTTTGGCCTAGAATTGTTCTTGTATGGTTTTTGATTCTTTCATATCGGTTTACAACTTTGATTTCAATTTCTCGGTTCCAAGGTAATGTTTATATATAAACCCTTTTTGAATCCTTAACGCTTTTGTAAATCACCACATGCATCTCCTTTTTCTTTATTTTGCATTGCTAAGGGACTAGCAACGTTTCGGTTAGGGGGTGTGATTAATGCCCAAAAAGTGCAATTTTGAACCCTATATTAGATAGGTTTTGAGTGCTAGGTTTTGAGTGTTTTTTGTGCACTAATCATGTCATTAATGCCAATTGAAGTGTTCTAGTCTTCTTAGTAACACTTATGTCATTTAGAGGTATTTTTAGGATTTGTTTTGTAGGCTTTGCACACTTTGGAGTTCAATCTCAATACAAGAGGATGAATCATAAAGTTAGAATTCGAGTCTCATTAAATCAGCCAGCAGAATCAATGAAAACAAAAGGCAAAGTGAAAAATTCGATGCAGGTTGAGCGGGATGAAAACGTGAAGGATCAACAATGCGGGGTACCGCTAAACTGCGAAAATTTTCGCTAAGATGCAATTTCCTGACCTTCGCGAAAATTTGACGGCTCAGCGAAAATGCCAAATTTCGGTAGACCACTCCAAATTTCGCCTTGTTCCTTAGCGAAAATAATTGATTTAAGCTTCTCCTGAAATTTCGCTAGCAGCGAAATTTCGCTATGTAATTACCCACCACTGCGAAATTTCTTGTTTTTCGCTGAGACACATTGATTTAGCTAATTAATGGAAATTCTTCGACCCCAGCGAAAATTGATGCCTCGTCATGCTTTGTGTTAATGCCAAGCCTCCAAACTTGGTGTATTATAATTGTCTATGCTTAGCCAATTTCATAGGTTTTTGGTATTTTCATGCCTTGAGGTGAAAAGCTATATAAGCCTCTTGTTTTTGTAACCTAAGTAACAATTTTGGGGAACAATTTGGAGGAGGAGAAGATATTTTGTAAGTTTTCATTTGTAAATAAAGTCTTTTATTTTAGGTTTGCTTTTCTCTCTTCTCTCCTCTTTCTCTCCCTTTCTCGGTACATAAACACCCCTCTTGAGGATGACAACTCAAGAGATGCTTGAAATAAACCTCCTTTCTTTGAAGGAAGGAAGCTAGCTTGGTGGTGGGACATATGCATGTTGTCCTCTTGTCTTAAAAGCTACATGTAGTGTATTTATGGCCCATATATTCTCAAAACATGGTTGCATAACATTGAATGTCATTAATTTGGCCAATACTCTCCATGCTTTAGAATCCGATTGCATATTCGGTGAGAGAATCTTTGTGATTCTTTAGATGGTCTTCTGAGCCTCTAAAATGATATTTATATGTTAGGTTTCTCAAATTGGGGTTGCATAGCATTTTAATGTTATTGATTTGGCCCAATACTCTCTCCATGCTTTAGAATTTGTGATTCTTTAGATGGTCTTCTGAGCCTGCGGGAGATGGTATTAAATGTTAGGGTTTTAAGCTTGATAAAGGGCACATGGCGCATGCTACGTATTGACTCAAATAGGAGTTGCTTCATGGGTGAGTTTGCTCGTTAAATATAGATCAGGTTATGCCATGAATTTATAGGTTGCATGTCATAGCAGCGAGGATAAAACCCGAGGACACTTGTTGCCTAACACATAAGTTGGTGACCTAATTCTTCAAAGTTAACTTTTCACCTTTTACTTCGGTTTTGCAATTATCGGTTCAAACCATTCCTATTTGTTTTGAAACACAAATCAAAGTCAAATAGAAAGCCTTGCAGCCGTGCACTTATGCAAACCATTTTTAGGATGAAAACCCATCCGTGTTGACCTAGACCACTATACTGCAGTAGCTTGACTGCGGCGTGTAGTAAGGCTTAGGTGTATATAAATTTTGGTGATTTGGCTTTCGACCCTAAGCGAAAAGCACGAATCGGTAAGGGAGAATTTGGAAGCTTTAGGCATGACTTTAGTGGAAAAACAGGCCGGATTGGTACATAGGCTTGAGCGAGCTTATATAATGCTGAGTCAAGGAATTTACATAAATGTATGAAAAGACCAACAATTATATTAAGGGCATTTTGGTAAAAAGCCACAAAACTACGTTGAAAAGCAGTCAACCACAGCCAATAGGGCAACACAGCGAAATTAATGATTTGCGAAAATTTGGCTCTTGCCAAACTTACTGCTGCTCATCTCTCATGCACTTTAGTAATTGCCTTGATTTGCATATGCGAAACACGAGTTCGAAGCGGGTTCATCGTGTTTGAATCAATATGAAGGATATAGTGTAATTGGTATGCAAAACTACAAAAAATATCCACAAAATATGATCAATAGTATGGTCGGGACCTCAATGCATTAATTAGGTTATTTAAGTTGATTAGTACACAAAAAGTGCTCAAAACCTACAATCAACAGGGCTTAAAATAGCACTATTTGGGCTCCAGAGCAGTCAGCGGAAAAGGACTCTTCTGCCTCCTTGTCGCTGGGAATATCAAAATTAAGGTCCAAGCCCAGGTAGGCGTTAGCGACCCTCCTCTGGAAAGCAAGCCATCCAGAAGCCCACTGATTGCAAGCCTCGCCCCTCAAACTTGCTATCGCTCCATCCCTCTGAATGACCAAGGTTTCCTACCTCTGAAGGTCCCCTCGCAACGCATGGCACTCATCGGTCAAGCGTTCAATGGGCTGTAGCTTGAGAAACTGCGGACTCTGTCACAGCGGCCTTTACTTTATTACCTGGCTTTCGTCTCTAGTAGCTTGCAGCTCTTCCCGGACTACTCGCAGCTCATTCTGGGATGTTTACAGCTCTTCCCTAACTACCTAAAGCTCATTCTTGGTTCCTTTGCAGCCATCCACAGCCACACCGCGAGATCGTCTGGGCGATGCGACCCGTCCACGACCTCCGGCTTCGCCCTCGCGGCTCTTAAGCAAATCTCGGGCCTTCTCTTCTCTACCCTTAACCGCTCCTTGCCGTAGTAATATGCCTCAGGTCGGACTTGAGCTTCACTGCTTCCTCTGTCATATTTTGCATCCAAGCTCGCAGTTTAGCTCGCTTAGAGGTAAAAGAAGACACCTAGCTTTGTAGGCTCTGGCGGCTTTAACATAGCCCTCGTTCAGTCTGGCCCTTTTGCCAAACTCTTAAGATGGGTAGCCCACCTACCGATACCCAACATAAAGTCAATACGTAACTCAAAACCAAGATCAAGGCAAACAAATAAGGACAAGGGCTACGGTGCGACCACAGAGGGATAGAGCAGACCTCACTCAGGCGGGGCACGAGCCTCTTGGTCGGAATCCTTGAGGGTGGATGAGATCACGCCAGTAGCAAGCTCAGCATTGGAGAGCAAGGAATCCTCATCCCCATTAGCTTCGGGGTGCTTCCTTCCCAAGTCTTCCGCTATCGAAGGAGGAGGCTCAACGCTCTGTGCGGGAGGACACCAAACTGAGATGGGCATAACCTCCAACGGAGCTCGGCGACCCTCCACAGGAATCTTTTTTTCCTTGATGGCGACGAGCGAGGTTGCACAGGCGCTCTTGGAACCTCGTGGCCGAAAGATGGCAATGCGCCCCACACTCGGACATGGGTAGGGGCGATGAAGACGTCCACTGGCTTTAGGGGCTTTACCCGGGCGGATGGCTCTTTTCGAGGAATCCACGAGACTTACGCTTCTCGCGAGACCTCCTAGACAACGTCTCCACCCGGCTTGAAGCTCTCCCTTAGTGGGCTTAACAACGGGAGGCCTCTCGTAGGAGAACTTCATAACGGATGGAGGTGAAGGCCTCAGAGTAGAAGGTCGGGAAGACATCGAACCAGAAGACCCTGGAATGTCCGACCTAATAAGCTCAGAGTAAGCACGTGGAAGACACTTAGCCAACTTAAACTACGATGCATCTTGAGGGCTAAGATCGAGGCGAATGCACGAAGCGCACGACCAATGCAAAGTTAGGGATACCTTATAATATGTGAAGACTAGATCAAACTAAGGAAAAAGAAAACTCACGTAGATTCTCGGTGTATGTCGTCGAGACCAAGTAAGGCATGATGTGTCTTCTGTCAATGGGATCATACTCTCAATGACCCATAAATAAAAATAGCTTTCTTTCAAAATTTGTGGGATGTGGGGGAGATCTAGATGATCGGCGAAGCGGCTGGAGCTTTTAGATCTAAACAAAGGAATCCCTCGGTGGCTTCCTTCACCTTTGAAGAGGTTCGAGCAGAGCTATCTTGGGAACACCTAAGCCCTTATCCCTAAGAAAGACAACTAACGACCCGATCGAATGCCAGAAATTAGTTGAAGTTGAGAGAGTGACGTTGAAATGCTGCAAAACACTTTTTATAAAGGGATGCAGAGGAAAACGAAGGCCATTCTCAAAGGCCACCTCAAAGAAGCACACCATCTTGGGCACTTGAACAACATAGGAGGTCAATACGTCAAGGGACCAAACTTGGACGCCAAACGGGGGCCTGTATCGTCTTGCGAAGACTTCCCCATATAAAGGCTCAGCCACGCTGGGACCCGCGGCCCAGGCGTTACGCGCGGCCGACCTCAAATATTCAGACCCCACAGGGTATTTAATCTCATCAATTCTATCTTGCCCTTACCTAAGGGGGAAGGAGGTTCCCCCGGGCATCTCGAAGAACAACCACAGCTAAATGGTGGAACCACGTCAGTCTGAACGGATACTGCGGAGGAATCACCCCCTATCTGAGAGGAAAGACGGACCCATGGGAATGCGAAGTTGGACCAAAACCCAACCAAGCTAGCCACGACAAGAAGAGGAGAAAGGCGTGGAGTCTAGGAACATAACAAAAGGGTGACCTCGGCGAGTATTCTGAAAACACAAAAGAAATTACGAACAAATGATCGGATGAGTTTCAAGAAAAAGAAGCCCGAACTTCATGAGAGAAGGAAAAAGCTTAGAATATCGGGGGAACCTGATGCTAGCGGTCGGAGGATGTTATCAAAAGAAACTGAAGAACTAGAAATAAGCGAGAGTTGAAAAGTCATCATTACCACGGGACATTGGCTGACGACAAAGCCCTAACCAAAACCTGACCTAGAGGCCACTTGGAAGTCGCACCGGTTCAAGCTTGTCTGACCCTTGCCTTTCATTTGTAACCAAGGGGCTCAGACGATTGGGTTTAAAAATAGGCGTCATGCCCATCGCCAATGAACGGGGATTGAGAGAAGACTTATAGCCGGGCCCAGTCGCGGCCGGCTCTTGGTTGGAGCCCAAAGCGAGACCCCGAGTTCATCCATCCCAAGGGCCGATAACACGAAAAGCCCAAAGAACCCATATCCTACAAATCAAATGAAATCTCTACCAATAAGGGAAGTAGGATAATTCCCAATAATTGCTTTCTAATTATCATATTAATCGCGTGATAAGGAATCCCCCATCCAATAAGAAATTCCTTATCACCATCCAATTGGGAAAATCATCCACTATAAATATCGAGCCACCGTGATGAAAGGTATCTGTAGGCTTATACACCCACAAAGCGGTAGATCTTCTTGCGAAGAAGCCCGACTTAGGCATCGAAGAGAGCGGGCGAGCCGTAGATCCTTTGGTTTCTTGTTTTTGCGGAGTCAGGCCTGCAGAACCGACGAGATAGAGCCCGACAATTCCCTCGCTCCAGCCCAGTTTCGGTTGAAAATGGCATCATCAACTGGTATGGTTGAGAATACCATGTTTGTCCATAGAATACTTCGATAGCAACTTTCTAAAGCGGGTGGTAAAAACTTGGAAGTCACATCCGAGATTGAATGACAACAAGTCAAGAGTTCAAATCGTGAGTTAGCAACAAGTCAAGGTTCAAAAAATCGGGCGAGTCCGGTACGACTCGGCCGATTCATAATCGACTCGGTCATAACCACGTTGATACCGACACCAAAGACAACACGGGCATTGAATCGGGTGGAACTCGGTCCTCGTGGTGCAAAACTCGGTGAACTTCGTAGCGTTCAAGAGATGACTCGATAGACTCAATGGAAGAAAAAATACAAAGGAACCAAAAAGTCGTAAATTCACTCTTCATAGATTCCTTTGAAAAGCCAAAAAAACCCGTGAACCAATTTCATAACACAATAACATAAATACAAAAAGAAGAATGGAAATGAAGAACGAAGAACGGTTCTTCTTCCTAGATCTGAGATTTTGACATCGAAATCTCAAGAAACGAAGAACTGAAGAAGAGGAGGAAAGAAAACCTCGCGCTAATTGGCCCCTTGCTCAACGTAAAACTGTGGATTTACTCGTGCTTAGTGTGCTCGGCTGCTAGCCGCCGTCCGCCGGCCCGGGCCGCCGCTTTCTCCAAATAAAAACGACGCCGCTTTCGTTTGTTTATTATTACTTTTTGAATACGCACAAACGACGTCAAGTATATCAAACTAAACGACGTCGTTTTGAATAAGTCTGTCACTAACCCAAACAACGTTGTTTCGATATGTGATAATCGATTCAAAAACGACACCGCGGACTAGACTTCGCTGCAACAACGACGCCGTTGTATGCGTGATGATGAGTGCCTAAACACTCATCTACACTCGCCGGTTTGTCATTTTCTTATTTGATAACACCTATAGCTGTAAAATGATCCCACTTTGAAGTCCGTGTGTTTCATGTGTTCACTGATCGCAAGAGCGCTTTTGGAACAGTTTTAAGAACACGAGGCAGGCGGTTAGAATGATCACCGCGGCACACCATACGCGACGTCACCAAATCCACCTCACCATTTAAAAACAATGGTCGTAAATAGGTACGGAAGTGACAGAAAAGCGCACACCTCGCAGCATCAGTGCAGATTTGGAGGAAGTACTGATTTGACCGCTTCATAGTAGATATTATTTTGATAATAGATGTTTTTACTTATATAATTTTGACTTTTCTCCATGATGTTCTAGATATCTTTCTATGGTTACATCAAACCTCGCAAACATACAGCATGGATTGTGCTTGACCTTTCATGTTATTCACTTGTTATTAATTTGTCAACATTCATTTATACCGCATTTCTGCAATTATATGATAACACCACAATGTTGAGCACAATCACCGAGATCCGAGATCTTATGAGACGAGGGTATTCAGTGATCCGCAAAGTACCTTTGTACGATTCGGTTAATAGAGATATTCGAACCCAAGGGCATTTCAGTTGAACATTTACATTTCGAATACCGAGCCGAGATAGAGATATACTGAATTCTATTCACGAGATGCTGATATACCTCTGAGAGAGATATCTCATAGGCAAGGTCACCTCGCCTATTGATATTAAAAATATATTGAATAACAATATCTTTAGAAAAGTAATCCATTGAACATGATAGGGAGATTTTAACTAGCGCCACACCATTAATCTAGAATCAGCTTAGTTGCAGCTTCTTTACTTAATTTTTACCCTAGAATCATCTATCTCGTATATTATCCAGTGCGTAACCTCCGTAGCTTCAATTCACCTTTCCCCCCGTGATCGATATCCGCATTTCAAGTACACTATATTACTTGGGGCTACGCGTGTACTCCTGCGCACATAGCATTCATTTTACACACCGCGCTTTCTACCGCTGTTTTTGAGGCCAAGGTCGGAAAGGTTTAAATCGACATGGTGAAGTGGGAGTACATAGATAGTATTCAATTTTTCGTTATTTTTTTTGTTATTTTTTAAAGTGCTGGTAATTTGGCTTTAGTTCAGGTTATTGCGCATTGTGCTCTTGAGTACATGGCGTAAAAATCGAATTAATCAACAGACCCATGATCCTGAGCTGTAGCGACTTCGCACATATCATACGAGAACAGAGAACATACGCACTAGAATTCCAAAAGTCATGGAAAACACTCGAAGAACAAGATTTTACGTTGGAACAAACTGTACGCAGAAGCCGAAATGGGAATCACGGAAGGAATCAAGCGCCTGTGCCATTTTATACAAATTCCGCATTCATCCTTACATGCTATTGGGATGAGTTCGCTTTACCACCAACAAAGAAACTCAGACGATCAGACGGCCACCGATTCAAGCAAACAATTTTGAATTGTGCCACTACAAGACAAGATGTTTCGTATCTTTGTTCCATGGACTAATTCCCATGAGAACCCGAACATGCATTTCCTGACTAACTTCCCCGGCTTCGCGATACTATCAAATACAAACTGAAAGCATCGGGTTAAGCTTTCCAAGGTTACCGCTTGTTCCCACTTTCTACCGGATAGAGCCAAACAATCGGCTAACCGCCAACCACCGATTCCATTACTACATGGAATGATTTGGTGCAAAATTTCTGACCAAGTTCTTCCCATCACGAAAATTGCAATAACCTGTGCAAGAAATCATACGTTTGACAACTAAAGTGGGAGAACTCCGCAGAGGTAATGGATGTGTTTCATGAATTATCATGAAGTGTCCTCACCACCGACTCACCGGGATGGATGCAAGTCCACACCTTCTACAATGGTCCGAGAAATGCAACCCGAACAATGATAGATGCTCCGCCGAGGAGCACCGATGAAGAAAACCATGCACTGCCTATGAGATCTTAGAAGACGCCGCAACCAACACAAATCGCGGCCTGTATACTACACCAGCTGAGCGGTAAGTGGCAATGCATAATGAGGTCCTAACAACCCGGTGAATCATGTGGCACAACTAATTCAAGCAACTTGAATAGACAAGAAGGAACCGCAACCTTCATACAAACTAATCCACGGAATTATGTGAATTTTCAGGGAGGATAAAGACAACAAGGAATGTCAACAAAGAGTCTACAAGAGAAAAGCCCCAAAGATGGTTCGTCAACTAGAATCAATCATATGTTGTATATCCATAAAAATGCCACTGTGAATCTAATCGCATGGTAGTGTTAATCAAACTAAGATAATCAAAACAACCAAGGGTATGGATGGCGGAACAATCAGAACAATACGCAATCGAACCGAACTAGTGAAACACACTCTGAGAAGAAGTTGGATTTAGAGCAAGCTCTTGCACAGATGTTAACTTCTCATTCCGCTTTTATGAATGAGACTAAAGCAAACATGCAAGAAAGAAGTAACCCAAGGAATAACTGATAAAGACACCGAGAAGCTTAGAGGCAAAAGGGCCAAATGGCAACTTGTCACGAAAAGACAACCAGGATCCTTGCCAAGCAACTCAGAAGTAAACCCAAGACGAGACGGAAATGAACATGTCAAAGTGAAGACGCTCGAAGTGAGAAGCACTTGAGACCAAAGAGAAACCCTCAACTACAGAAGAGGTAGAGGCAGAGAATGTAATCCAGCATAGTCAGAGTGATGATACAAATAAGGAACAGCCCCAGGAGAAACAACAAGAGACTTCTATTAGCTAGCGCCAAGATACTACTTCCTTACCCACAACGCCTCAAGAAACATAAACCGATACACCACCAAATTCATGGATCGTTTAAAGTCGTGACATAAACATCCCATTTTGTCGATGCCCTGAGCAAATGCCTAGTTATGTAAAATTCATGAAAGACATCTTATCTCGAAGAGAAGATTGGGCCGACTTCGAGACAAAGTGAACTAACCGAGGAATGCAATGCCATCCTTCGGGGAGGAGTCATCACAAGCTCAAGGACCTGTGCATTTAATTATCCCGCAATATTGGAAATGCTATTTTTGAGAGATGCTTATGCGATGGGTGCAAAGATTAACTTATGCCCTTTATCCATTTTTAAGCGTTTGGGATTAGAGAAGCTCGCCCTAACTACAAATACTCTTCAAATTTACACGATCTTTGAAACATCCGAGAGGGATAATAGAAGATGTCCTAGTTAAGGTCGACAAGTTTATCTTTCCAGCAGATTTCATTGTTTTAGACATGGAGGAAGATAAAGAAATACCGATAATCTTGGGAAGACCTTTTCTAGCAACTGGCAGGGCAATGATTGATGTACAGAGAGGCGAACTGAAACTGAGAGTACAAGAAGAGGAAGTAAAGTTCAACGTATTCGAAGCAGTGAGACACCCAGCAGAAAGTGATACTTGCTTCATGGCCGACATAGTAGAGGCTATAGTGTCTAGCCAAATTGGTCTTACCGACCTTTGGAGACTTGCCTAGTAGAAAATGAATCCGAGAACCTGAGTGACGAGGCAGAAGAATATGTTAAATGGATGGACTCTTTCGGACATAATAGACGGAAATACTTCGAACCTTTAGGCGAAGGAGTTAAAACGCCAGTCCCATCGATTGAGCAACCACCTAAGATGGAACAAAAACCTCTACCTAGTCATTTGAAGTATGCATACCTTGGGTAGAACTCATCACACCCGTGATTAATCTTTATCTTTGATCGCACTAGAGGAAGAGAAGTTATCGAGGGTCCTTCGAGATCACAAACATGCACCTGGATGGTCTCTGAATGATTCCTAAAAGGGATTCGCCCTTTCTATGTGCATGCATCGTATTTTACTAGAAGATGGACATAAACCTCAAAGGGAAGCGCTAGCCGGGAGGTTAACCCGACAATGAAGGAAGAGGGTCCTAAAGAGGTTTTAAAATGGCTAGACACTCAGGTGATTTAATTCCCATTTCGTAGACAAAGGCATGGATCAGCCCGGGCCGTAGTGTCAAGAAGGGAGGAACAATCACATCGCATCGAAAAACAACATCTTATCAGCCGCCTAGAATGCTATCGCGGAGAATTTGTATTGATTATCTGGTCGAACAAGGCCAATTAAAAGATCACTTTCCATCGCTGCTTTCTAGACCGATGTTCGATCGACAAATTTCGCTATGAATACTATTGTTTAGACGGATATTACCCTCGTTACAATCAATTGCTATAGCTCCAAGACGAGAAGACAACATTCACTTGTCCTTATGGTACATTCGCATTCCCACAATGCCCTTCGACTGTGCAATGCACCGTACCTTCGCCGATGCATGATGGCCATATTCTCCGACATGGTGGAGAAGACGATTGAACTTCATGGACGATTTCTCAGTAATGGGAAATTCATTTGACAATTGTCTAAAAAATTTGAGAGCTGTGCTGGCAAGATGTGAAGAGACCAATCTAGTACTCAATTGGGAAAAGTGCCATTTCATGGTACAAGAGGGTATTGTCCTTGGACATCGGATCTCAGCAAGGGGAATAGAGGTAGATAAGGCGAAGATTGAAGCAATTGAAAAGCGCTTCCACCCTCTTCTAAAAGGGATTCGCAGCTTTCAGACACGCTGATTTTATAAAGGCTCACTCAAGGATTTCTCACTGCATTGCAAAACCGTTATCTAACCTTCTAGTCCTCAAGGAATCCCATTTGAGTTTGACCCCACGTTTGCATGCTCTAGTGTTGAAGGACAAGCTGATCTCTCGCTCCTATTGTTAGGCGCTGCATTGGTCGTGCACTCTCTAACTTATGTGTGACGCCAATGACTGACAAAGCAAGACTAAAGGGTAAACGGGAGAAAATTTTTCAAGTGATCTACTATGCGGTAGAACCCCGAATGATGCTCACCTGAATTGGCGCCACTACAGAAAGAACTATTGGCTATTGTTTTGCCTTCTCGACAAATTTCAGCTATATTTGACGGCAACAAAGTCGTGGTGCATCGATCATTCGCTATTAAGTATTTGATGACCAAGAAAAGATGCCAAACCCCATTGATTCGTGGGTCCCGCGTTAAAAGAATTGACGAGAAATCAAGGGACAAGAAGGGCACCTTAAAATCTAGTAGCCGACCATCTTCTACGATCGGAAGGGGCCAGACGATGTCTCAAGAACGACGACTCAGACGAAACTTTTTGCTATCAGGACAAGAAGGCAAGCTCCTGGTTTGCGATTATGTGGAACTATTTGCGGCCAAAGCGATCCCCCGGAGTTTAACTATCGAAGAGGAAAGGTTTTTCGCACACCTTAAACACTACTCATTGGAAGAGCCAATTTTACAGACAATCGCAGGCCGAATGTGTGATAAGGAGATGTGTGCCCGAAGATGAAATGCATAGTATTCTCAACCATTCACATCTCCCTACCGTGGTGGTGGACACTTTTGGTACGTAGAACAAGAGCCCAAGGTTTTACAATCGGGTTTTTATTGGCCTCTTATTTGGGGAAGACGCCACCACCCGCTTCCACTGCATAAAATGTCAATGAATGGGGAACATTCGGGGAAAGGACGAGCCACCCATGCATCCTACTTCCGAGGTAGAGTTGTTTGATTTATGGGGGATCGATTTCACGGGACCATTTCCGCATCGCATAACAACTTGTACATTTTAAGGCAAGAGACTATGTCTCAGCGGGCGGAAGTAATTCCTACACGCACCAATGATGCCAAGGTTGTGGCTCACTTCACAAGAAGAATATATTCTCACGTTTTGGAAACCTCAGCTTTAATCACGTATAATGGTACCCATTTTGCAATAAGGTAATTGATAAGGTGTTGCAAAGTATGGGGTACGCCATCGTTAATCTCTCGGGATATCACCGACAATCAAACGGGGCAAGCAGAGGTATCCAACCAAATCAAGTACATTCTCGAAGACAGCCACAACCTGTGAAGGATTGGTCTAAAAGATAGACGAGCGCGCTCCGGGGCATACCGCACCGCATTTAAACTCACATGTTCCGTCAGACTGTGTATGGTAAAGCTTGTCATCTTCCAATAGAATTGATATCGAAACATTGGACCACTGACAAACTAAACATGGACAAAGACATTGGCTGGTGAAAAGACTACTCCAACTCATGAGCTGATGAGGTTCGTAAACGGCGTATGAAAACGCCCGCATCTAAGGAAAGACTCAAAGCTCGGGCACGACAAACACATCACTAGAAAGCGAGTTCACTACCGACAACAAGTCCTTCTATTCAATTCTCGACAAAGGTTTTTCCGAAATTGAAGTCTCGAAGGGTCCCGCTTTCACAAGAACAAAGGTCTTTTCGCATGAGGGGCGTAAGTTTCACATCCGAGAAAGGCACATTCACAAGCCACCCAACGCCAAGTCGATTCATGAGGGCAGCTGCATAAGAAAATCATTCCTTTGACAACTGCAGACGAAGTGTAGTCATCTATCGCATGAGTTTGGGTTCCCCACCACATTGAGATCTGGGTGGTCGTCGAAAGAACTTGCCATTAAATATACATTCTGGGAGGCAACTCCAAGTGTTCTCAACTTTCCCTTTTGCTTCGACTCCAAGTTCTATTGTTTATTTCACGATTTTAGGTTTCTAGCTTTATTTGTGATTGGTATTTGGTTTGTTTGTTTACTGTGATGCGATGCAGTCGTGAGAATTCATTCCAACTACGATTACAAGCCTCATAGTGTCACAAGTACGAGAGGGAGTTCATGTTCATGAAATCGCACCGCCCGATGTTGTTACCGCCGCGACGTGGATTTACGCCGCTACCGCCAAATTAGCACTTCCGCTACGCCGCTGACACGCGGGATTTTTCACGCACGCCAAATTAGCACCTTCCACGCCAGCGACGCGGATTTTCGCCGCCGCCGACGCCACCAATACTCCTCTCACGTCGCTGACGCGGTATTTTCACGTCGCGACGCCAATTTGCGACACCCTCCGTCACGCCGCGACATGAGCTGTCGCGCCGCCACGCGGATTTGCACAGTTTCCTCTCACACGTCAGCGACGCCATCCTTCACGCGACGCCATTTTAATATGACTCAGCCACGCCGCGACGTGGATTCCACATCGCGACTGCCTAGTGAAGCTCTCACACGCCGCTGACGCGACCCCGCAGACGTCACGACGCCGCTCGCTTTAAGCCCAAGAACGGTTCATTTTTGGCTCTTCACCTCACACACCCCAAATCGAAACTTAGTCGTCTTGAGCACCGCCTCACCGGACCACGGAAAGCCTGTTCACACCGGCTCCGAGGTCCCCGGGCCTGAGGTCCCGACATTGTTCTCCGACCACCATCAGAAGTCCCTTACAAACCACCCTTTTCCCGGTTCCGAGTCATTTGCGGGTATTCCCACCACACCGCTCTGCTTCTAACTTTGGGTCGCTCTTCTGTGGTCCCTTTATACCTAAGGGTGGTTTCAGGTCTATTAGGTGCTCGCTAGTGGGTCTATTAGGTTTAGAGTAGTGGTCTGAGTCTTGAAGTTGTGAATTTGAGTCTGAGTCTTAGTTAGTTTTTCTAGCACATTAGGTGCTCAGGTTTTTGTCCAAGTCAACACATTAGCACACAGGGCCACTACCACGTGTTCCCAGTCAATATGTCCCGCAAGAGGCGTGCTGCCCGCTGCTGAGCTCACCCGAGGACCGACTCCCACATTCGATGCCTCGCGGTTTGCAAATATGAGTGTCAGCCAGAGCCAGGGCTTGGCACCATTTGCAAAAACGCCTTCATTAAAGAGAAGGGGTTTCATCACCCTCGATGATTTCTTCCTGAAAGACTATCGAGGCTAAGGTGGCGTGCTTATGCCAACCCTCGTCCACGGCCGATGAGCGTAGCTGGGCGCCGATTCTACGCCCAACCTCGCCTCCCATGTCCTCAAAAGGGTCCCGGCACGAGGTGTATCGTCAACTTCAAGGCGAGTCATCAATAGCTTTTATAGCCTGTAGAGCATCCCACCGGACTTTTCATCGTCTCGCGAGCATCCCGACTACCACGAGGTCATCCGCGTGACAATTTCAAAGATCTAGCGAGCGAGGATCAACGCGCGCCATGCTAATAATTTCAAGGCCAAGCATTCGCTTTCATTCCCGCGCTCGCATCACTTCATCACTTCGCCTTATCCCGACGACGAACGCGGTGTGAGGTGATAGCCCACCGCCCTCGCTTCAACTTCGCCATCATCCAGATATACCATTCGGATATCAAGGTGTTATGAGGATGCTATCCTCCATAACCGGACGCGAAGATGAACCCCGGGCACCCTTTCGATTTTTGGCTTGCGCAAATGTCAGTGCCCTCGACGACAATGAGGCATAGCTTCATCCGATCAAGGCCATATCGGCCAAGCTGGGACACACCCGTGTCCTCCATCCCGGAGGTGGGCGTCTAATACGACTCGAAGCACGAGCCGTGATGAGGACGCAGCTTCCCGGACATTCGGCTCGCTGGGATTCCCAGCGACACCCAGATGACATAGCCGCCCCTCGCCTCACCCACCTCCACCACCACCCGTCTCACCCACCTCCACCACCACTCCCGCCAGCCCTCAAAGGGCCAAGCTCCTCCTCCTTCACCAGACCTCGAGGACCCTGCTCACCACCGAGCGCTGGACGCATTCGACGAGACCCAAGAGCGACCGAGTCCTCGCTTTCCCGTGATACGGAGGCGTCATGCGGCCGACACGCGATAGTCCTCCGCCAATCGCCATCATTCTACAAAGAAGCACAGCCTATGCAGCCCACCACCCAGCCTCCGGTTTCCACCGCTCCACCACTTCCACCGCAGCTGGACTTCAGTGAGTCCCCTTACTCTATTGTTTATATCTTACCAAGGCATTAATCGGATATTTGTCGGGGATGTGTCAGATGTGAGTACTATGTTTTTTGCTCTTGTTTATCAAGTTGTTTTCGATTCGTAGTATGCGTGATTTTTAAATTGGTTCGCATATTAGTCAGGTTTTGTCATAGTATCGCGATGCGCTATCGGGTGGTGTTTGATTTAGTTTTAGTTTGTTTTACATCACACCTTCATGTTAATAAGTCATGTGTTAGTTGCTCGCTATGTTTTAGGACATTTTCGCATGTAGTGATCGTGATACATGTGTGCCATTTTGGATATCGAGGATCAATTGGATTGAGTTCAAGATAAACTCGTTCAAATGCATTCATTGATGCTCTGTGAATTAGGTCAATAGTCAAAAGGCTAGTGAATCAATTCCGGGTAGTCAAGAAACCAGTTCTCAAAAAAACCTATCACACTCACACACTAGTGACTTTCGTAGTATGCATAAGTGCCGAACTAACTACTAAAGTTCGATCAACCTAAGAGATCGGGAATCATTCGAGTGCGATGGGACACCTAATCAAAAGAGGATTGCCATCGAGCCCCAACCAAGAGAAAATACAAAAACAATAGAAAAAGAGAAAGAAAAAAAGAAATATGACAAAAAAATAGGTATATGCATGGGAACAAGCCGATCATCCACCTAATCCCGGCACGCCCGAGGGCCTATCAGCCTAATGCCCCGGTTAACCTGGCCGGAGTCACACTTCACGCCCGCTACGTGGGACAGAAGATGGATCATCTCACGCAACCTGTGTGGCCTTGAGTTTGGCCGAGTGTTCTGTGGGTGAAGTTTGAAGGAATCACCGCCCGGTGCCCTTAACCAATCGGTGGGGAGTCACCACGGATCCCGCTTACAGAACACTCCTGGCTAAAACTTCGCACTAGGTCTTCTTCCATTTTGTTTTAGGTATGTAGGAAATTTCTAAGTATGAGGACAAGAATAAATGGGTGCTCCTATCCTTTCCTAGTTAGCTTCCTTCCTAATAAAGTAGTTGAGCTTTGCCTGGGGGGTATCTGAATCCTGCATATTCCTGAGGTCAATTCACTATACACATAGGCTTGGGAAAGGCCATCAACACCACAGATTTGATGCACTAGCCGCTTCACCTATCTCAATCGAATTTACCGAAAGTCAAATATCCGTATGCATTCATCAACACAGCAAAACAAGGTATGTGAGTCGATCCAAATCGATCCCCTATTTTTTCAAAGATGTGCATCAATTGCCTGGGTTGTTAATACAGCTTATGCTCTAAAAGGTGGTGTCCGGTTTAGCCTTCCGCTTCGCTGAGGACAAGCAAGAAACTAAGTTTCGGGGTGTGATGGCGCCTAAAACACTCATCTACACTCGCCTGCCATTATTTTCACATTTATTTTATAATAATTTTATAGTTTTTTGTGCTAGATCCCTGATTTTGTGTCCGGTGTGGTTAGCTGTGTTCATTGAGCGTAAAGAGCGCCTTGGAAGCGCTGGGAACAACGAGGCGCAGCAAGGAAGTGATCGTCACGTCAGCGACGCCACCACGTCGCGATCGCTTCTACCGGTAACCGCACCTCATCATTTAAAGTACGAACGGCTCGTAAATTAGTATATCGAGGCGTACGCAGAAAAGGCAAAAGGCACCTAATTCCGCAGCGCATCGACGCATATTGTGAGGAAGTACTGGATTGACCGCTTCTTATAGTTAGATATTATTTTCGGGATAATATGATGATGTTTTTTAATACTATATAATTTGATCTTTTCTCCGATGATGTTCTAGATCTCTTCTGGGTTACATCAAACCCCGTCACATACACGGGATTAAAGCTCGACCTTCATGTTATTCGCTTGTTATTAATTTGTCATATCTATCATACCCGCAAGATTGCAATTATATGATAATGTCCGCCACGTTAGCATAATCGCACCGAGATCCGAGATCTCGAGAGATGAGGGTATTCAGTGGATCCGGTAGAGTAAATTTCAGCCGATCTCTGCTATCAGAGATATTCCGAACCTGAAGGTGGCATTTGGGGTTAGAACATTTAAGCATTTCTGAATACCGAGTCGAGATAGAGATATACTCGATTCTATTCACGAGATAGGCGGATATACCTCGAGAGAGGATATCTCGTAGGCAAGATCACCTCGCCATTTACATATTACAAATATATCAATAACAATATCTTTGTAAGAATCCATCGAACGTGATAGGGAGATTTAACCCTAGCGCCAACACCATTAATTCACAGAATCAATAGCCTTAGTTGCGCTTCCTTACTTAATTTTTACTCCTAGAATCATCTATTCGATATCGTCTCGAAAAGCGTAACCTCTCAGAATCAATTCACCTTTCCCCGTGGATCATCCGCACTTTAAGTACACTATATTACTTCGGGGCTACGCCACTCGCTAATAGGCATTCATTTTACACACCGCGCTACCGTCGCCACTTCCGAAAAAATAATAATTCCAACCCTCCTTAAACGACGCCGTTGCTCTAAAAGGCCAAAACGACGCCGCGATCACCGTAAACCGCTTCTTAACCTCCTAACCCCATTTTTGCCATGTTTCAACCAAAAAATATATTAGCAACCTGTATTACCAACTTCTAATTAAGTTCAATATATAATATTATAAATAAACTAAGAATAATAAATTAACAAAACCATAAATCATATTTTTGTGAACAATATAAAATACAAATAAAAATACAAATATTATTTTATTTATTTTACCAAACATAAATAAGATTAATTCAAAATTAATAATTTATGAAAAACAAGTATAAATAAGAATAATTAATTTAATTGTATTAATAGTATATTAATATGATAATATATTATAAATAACAATTTTAATTTATTTAATTGAAAATGGAAATTTTGTAAATTTATTTACCACTTGGTAGAAATTTAATTTTTGTTGAAGAACAATTATATTAGAAAATAATTTAATTGTATGATATTTTTTTTTTACTTATACATGGTTAGTGAATGCTTTGGAATGGCTTCAAAACATGATATCGGGCCGGGAGCACGCAGTAATCCACTACGGGTAATAAGAACCCCCAAATGTAAGTACTGGAAAGGTTATTCATGGATATATAACAAGATTAAAGCAACAGTATATCGCACATATCTTCTGACAAGTAGAAGGGATGTCGAAGTGCACTCTACGAGTGTCACAAAAGCATTAGCTTCAGATATGTCTAATGCTTTCAACTAAAAAAATTCAAATGATTAAGGAACTAATTTATAGTTCTTTAAATGAAGAACATTTTCATGAAATTGATGAGGTCGATTCTGATGAAGTTGAGGAAGTCGAGATGATTGATTTCGAAAGATGACAACTAAAGCATGCAATGAGAGAAAGTCGTCGCTTAAGAAGGCAGACACCTACGAGAGGGTGGTACTCACAACTCAGGTGCCTGCACAAGCTGCGGCCCGATACTAAGCTTTCTCAAAGATAAGAGTAGCTGAGCTAACATACCCTAAAGGATTGATCCCTTACATGTTTCTTTTCAAAAACAAAATCAATAATAAAAGGTTTGTTTTTCGCTAAATGTGTAAAGAAAGTGGGTAAAACCATTTCTAAATTTTTTTCTCTTCACTAATACCTTTTCGCAGTGTACTCGATATGGCCTTACTATCAACTGATTGATACCATAGTATACAGGTCCTGTATCATATGGGTCCTACAGATACCAAATTTACAATGCATATCTGTAGGAGGAGGTGCAAGAGCTCGAGATATATATAAACATACGCAGCGCCAAATGGCTCAGAGTATGGATGCATTATCATGTGTGATGGCTTGAGTTCTAGAACTAGAAAGCCTATCATCAATTTCATGGTTTATTATGATAGAAGCATGATATAAGGGCCTTTCTTCCGCCTGACACGCTAACAACATACCTAAGACTCCAGATTACATCTTTCTCTTATGGATAAGATCAGTTGAGGAGGTCGGGGAAGAAAAACGTTGTACAAATAGTCATAATGAGGCAAGTTTTAAAGCAAATTGGTATGTTTGGTTTATGGAGAAGCGCAAGCATTTGTTCTAGTCTCCTCAGACACCACATTGTATTGATTTAATGCCGAAGATATTGGAAACATGAAGCATATTAAGGAGACTTTAGATCAAGCAAAGATGATCACGTTTTTATTTATAATACCGAAGTAGTCAATTTTGATGAAAGTGTTCACCAAGGATAGAGATCTCTTCGCACCACCTTAATAACCCACTGGCCACTCGAATTTATTTCACTTCGTAGTCTTATACGCATGTAGTGGCGATTTGAAGATGATGTGCATAACAAATGAGTGGCGTGAATTCAACAAAGATCGGGGTAGAAAGAGTTTAAGAGATAAGGTATCCAACCTTATCTTAACCGATTAGGCTCGGTGCTAAGGCAAAAGGAAGTCCAAATCATCATGGAACCTCTAGTTAAAGTTTTGAAATTGGTTTATCAAGATAAAGCCCAAGCCATTGTCAATCATTTATGAAGCAATGGACAGGAAGCGAACCGGCTATAAAGGCATCGCGAAACATCGGGAAAGGAATCGGAAGTCATCGACATAAGGTGGGCAAATCAACCGCATGCATATCAGACGTCAGGTAATACAAAAAATTCCTTATACAATTATTATTATCTTATTTAAAGGAAAAGTATTGTAAACTAATAATTTTTTTTATCGTCAGCATATTTTTTAAATTCAATGTTTCAATATTCAAAGCAATTCTCCCACCATCCGGAAGTTAAAATTGGACTAAAGGAGGTTATCAAGATATCGAGTCGATTGATAGACAGACAAAAAGTTATGAACAAGGTATAACAATAACTCAGGGTTATTTTTATAATAGTATTTTGTATTTATAATGTGCATTAATAAAGTAAAGAACATTACAATGTAGGTGAAATTATTTGTTGAAGGCTAAGGAGAATTTGGAAGTGTACTAACCAGAAAAGCAATAAATCACTCTCTTCCAGGTACTCACTATATTTATTTATTTATTTTTTAATTACAAATTGTCATCATTTTCTATTAAATATATATTTGTGCTTAATATGTTTCTTTTTTTTTAATAATAGCTTAATGGTGAAACAATTATGGTGATGAAGGTCCACATCTTCAAAAGATTAATGTCAAAGTTCTAAGTCAAACATGTTCTTATCCGGTTGTGAAAGAAATCGAGCACACGTCATCGATTCTAATACCAAAGTTGCGCAATCGTTTGGCAATGAAAAAGTTGCATAAGTTAGTTTATGTCCATTACAATGTGCGACTTTGAATTAAGAATTTGATGCAAGAACGAAGTGATGAAGATTTGTACAATCCAATTGACCTGAATCGTATTTTTAATGATGATGATATATTAGATGAGTGGATACGAGAAGGAGAAAAACCTATTTTATCATCCGGGAGCACTCGATTGGTCGATCAAGATCTTTCCTCTGAGAAGGTAGAAGTAGTTCGTGTCGGCGATGATGGCAAGTACCGTAAGTAGCGCGGAAGCAAAGACGCGCAAGAAAGAGACATCGGGTTCTCTCATGTGCTGCAAGGCTCCTCGAATAATTGTTTCAAATACTAGTTGTGATGATGGTGACGATAGAGCCAATAGAGGGGGTAGCAACATTGTTGGGGACAATGAAGATAGTGAAGACACTAGTAGGGACAATGGGCGTAGGGAAATGAAAATTATTATGCCACACAAGATACTGATCATGGATATAGGCCAGGCATATGGGAACAACGAAAGCACCTAGAAAGACTGACTACATTTCCTAGTGATGATGACTATTCTAGTGGGCATGATTATAGATCGAATCAGAATCCAGATTGATAAGCACTTCCAATCTCAAATTTCCAGATCGCGCACTTACTAGTGGGAGTTGGGAGATGATTCTATCATAATCTCTCGGGAAGTAGTGATAATTCTTCCAATGCTTTGGTATGATTTTGATCAATATTCAACTACTGAAAAGAGCTAGTAGTTCCTATGGATACACCACTTTATGATAGCATGCTGTTTATCGAGGTTTTGGATACTATCAGCATGGTGTTGAGGTCGAGCAGCCTCCAAGGCCATATTTTCCTAATTATGGATCATCAACCCAATCATCCCAGCCAACACATTCAAGTGATGAACAATTATTTCAACCACATTCTCATTATGCAAATTATTGTCCTTGTAATACCTAAAATATACCCTAGCAGTTTTCGATATGTTTAGGGTATTTTGTAAACGTAATTTGAATGTTTCGTGAGTTAAATGCGAAACATGGAAACGAGAGACCCGGAAATTTACAAGATTTAAGGACAATATAAATTGTCCAAAAAGGGACTTAAAAGTCATAAGTTAACAAGATCGGGATGCCAAAATAGAAATTTAATAGTTACGGATTCAAGGCATCAGAGAAAGATGGAATATAAATAATAATGAGTTAAAGGGCTTAAGTGCAAAAATGAGAAAGCATAAAAATGAGTTGACTCGCCAAACATGGCCTAACAAACATGAACAAGAGAAGACCAAATTCGGGTCTCCAAAAGCGAGAACTGCAGAGGGAGAGAAAGAGTAAGGGAGAGAAGCAAGAGGAAGAGGAAGAGAAGAAGAAAGAGGAGAAGAAGACCGGCCATGATAAAAAGGTATGGAATTAACCTTTGGGTATGGATTCTATTATGGATCATATGGATTTTGTATGGGATTCTAGAAAGTTTAGAGTTCCAAATTGGGATTTCGTTAGATTTCATCCTAACCAAAGATGTATTGAAATTGGTGGTCGGGTAAAACCCCATATGGTATAAGATAGTTATGTAATCCTCTTAAATTTGGATTCATGGGTTAATCGAGAGTAATCAGTTAGGGTTTAGAACAAACCCAACTAATCATCATATTTAAGCCTGAGTAATGGTCATAACCCATATTAATGGTTTGGATAAATTCATGGAAAGTTTTGAAGAAAGATAGGTAATGAAAGATGAATTGAGTAAAATTGAGATTATAAGATGAATTTGGTGTGGTTTCTTGCAGGTGTAAGATAAGTATAGAGTTGAATTGGGTAGAAAAATATGGAAAAAGTGTAGAAAAGCCCACATTCTGGGCAAATTTCGAGAACCTGTACATGTAGTGCCCTGTTTTTCTATTTCGACCAGCTTTCGTATTTTAGCCATAACTTTCTGGTTAAAATAGACTTCAAGGAGAACCAAACATCCTCAATAGGTACCTTAAAATTCTGCCTCTAAGTGGCCCATAAATTCACTCCAAGTGGGGCCATGTGCAAGCCAAATTCGTCGCTTTGATCATAGAGGCCCCGGTTGTTTCTGACGTAACTTGAGTTTCTGCGTTCGATTGGGGTGATTCCAGTTCGAGGAGAACCCTTTAGCACCTTAGCTTTAAAGGAGTACTAAGAACCAGTGTCAAATATGGAGACTAGGTACTGAAAAATGAATATTACAAACTGTCCTCGGGTAAAATCGTAAACCGAATTAGTTGACATGAAAATGCTGGTAACTTTAGCTCGATGCTTCAATTGTAATGATTCCAATTTCTGAGTAAAGTAGATTCATAAAGGAATAAGAATATATGAATGATGTGTGAATACATAGACATTATACTGTACAAGTATATAAAATGCCATATGGAATAGGCATGAAACATGAACATGAACAATGCATCGTGATGGCAGAACTTGTACGGGATCTGGAGTTTGGTATGGATTCTTGCATGGAATTTGTAAGTGATCCTTGGTTTTATATAGAATATGTGTGGAGTTATAGGGATTTGTACCTTGGTATAGGTTCTTCCTTGGATTTGTGGTTTTGGTTTTGGAGTATGGAAATAAGAATTTATGTATGGTTTGTATGGATGGTTGGGCTGGTTAAGGTGAATTGCGGACTTTTATATGAAATCCTCATTAAGCTAAGATTCGAGGTGTTAGAGAGTGAAATTACTTGTTAGAGTATGGAAGTCTAGTTTTATTTTTTTGTATGGAAAAGCATGGAAAGTATAGGCTTTTAGTATGGAATGTTTGGTATATACTATCATCATTTACACTTAAGAAAGAGGGATCGACATATCAATGTTAGTTCGAAAATACTCAGGAGAGAAAAACAGATGTGGGTTTGTTTTAAATCTTGTTAGAAGACCCAATTATGAGCCATATTTTCAGTTTCATGCTGATTCCTAGTAACCCACACTCCGGGTTGCTGAGTTGAGAAAATGAAAAAGAAATTTTGAATGGAATTGTATCCTTATCGATAAGGGTATTTCATGATTTGCATATATTTCCAGTTCTATACCAAAAGGAGCACTTTTATGATTCGAAGTTTTCGTCCACTAGGTAGTTAACCGAAGACTCAGTTTTTGGTTGGATGGAATTGAGATTTGTTCCAAACATGCCGTTTGTTTGATATACTTGCAAAGTGGTTTTGAAATGAACTTGAATTCCATGGATTCTAAACTCTACAATCAACTTAGGAATAGATTGGAACTTTCCAAATAACCAAAAGGCGACCTAATTAGCGAGGATTGAAAGATTCCAGTGTGAAAATTACTTCCATAAACCCATTTTTGATGAATTTGGGTATGCAAAGAACCCTACTTGGTATTGGTCAGGTTGACTCGGGTTTGTTTGACAGTCCTCACTGAGGAATATTTCAGATATGAAATATTGGGGTTTTAGGGGAGATATCACAAATTCTTCTGTTAGGGACTCCAAGCCAAAGTTTCCTTTGATCAGGAAAGCCCTTGAGTCTAGAATCCATCCATATATAGCTTGATACAATATTGAGCTTTACAAGAAGTCCAAAAATGACAAGATTAAGTATTATCGCCATATCAAGTAGCTAAGCTGCAAGTCGCTGATTTTTCTTCCCGACTTGCAATGTGCATAACTCCTTCGTTAGGACCTCGCTTTGGGTACCCCGACTCTATGGAAAGCCCATTGAGTCTAGAATCCATCCATATATAGCTTGATACAATATTGAGCTTAAAAGAAGTCCAAAAATGACAAAATACATTGGCTGCTGCTGCTACTGCAATTGCTGCAAGTTGCTGATTTTTCTTCCCGACTTGCAATGTGCATAACTCCTTCGTTAGACTGCTAAAAGCCTCGACCTGCTAACATCATTGAGTCTGTTAACCGAACCAGCGTGAGCTTGATACAATCTTGAGCTTTTAATAAGTCCGAAATGACAAAAGGCAGTGGCTTCTGCTGCTACTACGCTTGCTGCAAGTTGCTGATTTTCTTCTTCATGGCTTGCAATTTGCATAACTCCTTCGCTAGTAGACTGCTGGGGGTGTTCTCGACTCTATGGAAAGCCCATTGAGTCTAGAATCCATCCATATAGAGCTTGATACAATCTTGAGCTTTTAATAAGTCCGAAAATGACAAAAGGCAGTGGCTGCTGCTGCTACTACAGTTGCTGCAAGTTGCTGATTTTCTTCATGGCTTGCAATTTGCATAACTCCTTCGTTAGGACTCCGTTCTGGGGTGTTTCGACTCTATGGAGCCCTTTTGAGTCTAGAATCCATCCATATATAGCTTGGATACCATATTGAGCTTATAATACACCTGAAATTACAAAATACAGTAGCTGTTGCTGCGACCGCAGTGCCGCAGTTGGGCTGATTTTCTTCATGGCTTCGCAATTTGCATAACTCATTCGCAGACTCAAGTATGGGTGATTCTTAGATTCGATGGAAAGCTCATCAAGTCTAGAATCTAACCATATGCTATTTAATGGCATTTGGTGCCCACATCTTGTCTGAAAATTGAATTGTTGTTTCGAGTGTACTAATCGCTTGGTTAAAGTTAATTGGAATACATGGTAAGAAAGGATGTAGATATGAACAAGAAATAGTAATATATGTAGATTTGATATGTAAAGGAGTATAGATAAGAAAAGTACCTACAGGTATCAAAGGAAGAGTCTCTGCCTGCATTCTCGCTGAGAGACACAATCTCGATAAAGAACAAGAAAAACATACAAGTATGTGAATGTATGTGTATAAGTCATAAGATATGATAAACTGAAAAGCATGAAGATATAAAGTTAACAAGATATAAGATGTTACAAGAGATAATATGATATGAATATAAGAGTATATGATATGAATATATGATTGTCATACATAAACTAATAGATGGAACATGATAGAACACACGACGAGTAAAAGCATACATGATAGAAATATGGGGAAAAGTACATGAATAGCTAAATCAAGATAGAAACGATAAAGGATATGATGCATAAATGATATAAAGGGGATATGAATAGATAAAGATATATATATGAATATATGAATATAAGAGTGCATAGATGCATTCAGATATATGATAGATTACATATATGATACGAAGACAAAACTAAATGATAGAAAAAGATATGAATATACGTGATAAAGAAATATGAGAATAACAATACGAAGGTAAGAAATATGTGAAGGTATTAATGCATTTAAATAAATAATAAGGTATATTCATCAAGACATGATAACAATAGTTATTCGCATGAGATATGTACGTAAAATGTAATAAAATGGATTGCCTAATTAGAACCTCGTGTAGGGATAGATCGCATGCCTATTGCGGAAAAATAAGTCCGCAGCGATACCGATCGCCGCCCCGTTGTCATTACAACGTCCCGTGCCCTTATAGATGGTCACTGCTCGCATAATGATAACAAATGCCCTTATGATGGTCATTGTCTCGCACACGATAACAGCGTCTTCAGCCCTTATAGACCATCAAGCTGCACAAAGGGAGTACAATACTTTCGAGCCCTTATAGTTTCCTTCTTTATCCACTTCTAAGGTTTATGCATGAAACATAAAACAAAATGATTTGCATATGACATGTAAAAAAGATATTATATGATTCGAGAAGCATAGCACGTTATGTGATGATAAGTTCAGAACATGAGATTATATGATCCGATATGATATATAAAATGTATAAGAATGTAAAAATGATCCGAAAGGTTAATATGAATACAGTATATAGAAAGTACAAAGTACAGTACACAAAAAGTATATGAACAAGTACAGTACATGAAAGGGAAAGTAATATGAAAAGTATAACAGGAAAACAATATATGAAAATAGTACATGAAATGTACATGAATACAATATATGATAACAGTACATAAAAATAGAACATAACAACTGGTATAGTATATAACCATGAAAGTAATATATGTATACGAATATGACATACACATAATAGGATATGTAATATGAACCATTAGAAAGAGAATAGATCAAATGATAAGTACTAGAATAAGAAATAAATGATATGAAAGGTTATATGTCAAACGTCACATGATGGGGCGTACGTTATATGAAAATGATAAGATAAGTGTATTTGCTGAGACGATCATGCTTATCGGGTCGCCCCCGTATATGCTCTCCCACTAAGCCGCAGCTTCAAGACGGCTTTAATCCGCGGTAGGTACGTAAAGGTAAGACAAGGATGAGGACGTGACATCCCACATCGCCAGAAAGGTGCCAACTCGTAGGATAGGTGCTTCACCGCATCAAGCTCGCAATCTCCGTATTTTGAATAGGTATAAGCTTTGTTTATCGAGAAGCAATGGGACTCCTGTATAGAACATGAATACCACTATGGTGGTATGTATAATGTATATGTAAGTCAATTTTTTTTATTAATATTACATAAATTGTGCATATGAATGAGAAAACAAGTACAAGTGTCAGCTCTGAGAAAGAAAAGGTTGAAGAGTCCCACCCGGCGTGACACTTCCTTACTGACACCCACTCCGTGCCTGGTCGGGGCGTCACAGATGAAAATGTCAGCTCGTAGACTAATGATGAAGATAATTTTACTCTCATCATTCAACATGGTATTGATTGATGTATTTGGTGACATTTTGTTAAAAAGTTGTTATGCTTGATATAAAATAATTTCTTTTGTTAACATTAGCATACATATCTTTCATTGAATGCTTCATTAACTATTTAAATAATGTTAAATATTGATAAGGATATAGAAATGGGTCAAGCGTTTCAATCGCCAGTCCGAGAGAGCAATGGGGTCCGTGCCCCGCCCGTGTCCTCCCACAGCAGCCCAAACAGAGGCCCAACTCATTAGCCCAAACATGGATTCGAAGAACAGAGCGCCATTCCATGCTCAAAATAAATAACCCATATCCCCAATAATGTAAGATAAAAATATTCCCTAAAAGATATCCTCCAATCAAGTCCTATTATAAAGGAAAGAAAAGCAATAAGACCATCATTGACATTCTCCACAAAGAGGAGGATTATTCGAATAAACTCTTTTGACTAATCCATCACTAAGTCTAAGGCTAACTATATGAGGAAACATACTCTAAATGGAAGGATTCTCTCGCCATCAGCCCAATGGATCGAATATCCATTTATAAACACAAAGCCGCCTCCACCACCGAAAGGTACGTGAACACTAGGCAATCAAAGTATTCTCTTTTTCCCTCTCGCAAAGAATCTCGACTTAAAGTATCGGAAACGCCACCCGGCGAAGCTACCACTCTTCTTCCTTCCGGCTTCAGAGAGTGCAACATCCAACCCGCCGATCAATAAAGATCCTTCCCCAGTCTCGACGACGCACCTACCGCGACCATCTGAGATAAAGAGTCCTCGATCGAGAACCCGCACGATCCGTCCCTCCAATTCGAGCCCCCCGCCACAGCCCCAGTCCAAACTGACGATCCCTACACGCTCCAGCCCCCAGCCTCCGGCTGGAGCATCATCGGGCCACGCCACCGTGAACGACTATTTCACACAAACATAATCGATTCGGGCCATCGATGGTATCAACTAGGAACACAAGCAGAGCAACGTTTAATCCCGCAAGGGATCGCACCCACCTCCGTGAGATACGTATACAGCCGCCAGACTGCCGGCTGTCCAGCTAACACAAACGGCTGGAAGCGCTCCGCCTCGCAACCAACGCTGCGGCGAGATAGAACAACTCACGTGACAAATACGCGACTCGAGAGCGGCGACAGACTGAAGGTCACAACGCTCCACGCCGAGGGACAAAGACGCTTAGGCGGCATTCCCCGAAATACCGAAGCGGAGGCGGAATCTAGTCAAGCCGTGAGCACGCATCTCGCAACTGAACTCTCCTGGTGAGGGGAAGACACCGAGCAAGCACTGCAGGACGGGCGAGAACGCGGAACCACAACATCCCCCACCGGACACACGAGAGCAGACATGGGAGCAAAGATTCAAAAATCCTCCAACAAGAGCTTTACTGTAAAGGGAGGTAGTTAGAGGGCGCACCCCTGCACACCATGGATACCTCGCGCAGCGAAACAAATCACCTTCACCCCGAGGTGCTTAAACTACCCGCTCCCTACAAATTCGACGCCGCGAGTCGTTCGACGGGCGTCAGTATCCAAAGATCATCTCAATACCCACAAGAATCGATGGAGTCGCATGGGTATCCGCAGACCTCGTCGGCAGGCATTCGCCACACCTTAAAAGGCCCAAATGCATGGCCCGGTTCAATCGTAATCCCCTCTTCAACGATTTCCTCGCTCGTGAGAATTATCAATCGCTTGCCTCCCACTTCATCGGGGCTGACATACAGAAGCGAGCGCTACCATCTGCTGGAGCATCAAGGTGAAACACAGAGAATTTAAAGTCATATGTACAATCTGCGAATGCCGAGTCCTTGAAGATAGATGTAGCTTCCGACTTAAAAGTTCGCCGGCCACTACTTCATACGGTCGGGAGTGGCCAAAATTCCAAAGACCCGATGTTCTTTATCTCAAAGAATCCTCGTTAATACTGCCGAGGTTCTCGCCTAAAGTCGAAAAATACATAAAAGGAGAAGAGGCCCCTTCGTCAAAAGGAAAGTTCTTCCGCTAGCAAAAAGACAACCGAGTAGTTTACTCTGACCTGAGCCCCAAGAGGCAAGGCGACTGCAGCCCGGCGGCAGGAGCGATCTCCTAAAAGACGAGGAAATCTTGTGACCGTCGCCCGTCGCAGCCCGAAAAGACGACGACGCTATTCGGGCCTCAAGACTTCACTCCCTTGACAAAGACGAGATCGCAGTTCTCGCATGAAGTACGAAACGAAAGCAATTCCTTTAAGGTGGCCGCCACGTATGAAATCAAATCCCGCTACCGTGAGATAATCCAAACACCGGTGAGTTCCACAAGGACTACGGGCATCGGCGACGGACAATCAGATACGCTTGAGAAGAGAGATAGAGTATCTCGATACGCGGGATATCTACTGCCATATCTTCTCGGAACCAAGCTCAAGACCGACTAACCGACCGCCCCGCCTCCGCCACCACCTCGCCGACGATCTCGCATCAGCAACCCCCTGGGAAATCCACGTGATCTCGTGAGGATTCACTGGAGGAGGAGAATCTAGTTCTACGTATGGCCCACTTACGCAAAGAGATAAGATCTAGACTGGGAGGTACAGCCAAGATCTAAAATACCGCCGAAGTCGACACCACTATCACATTCTCCGATTCAGACTCTGGAAGGGTGTCAAGACTCTACGACGACCCACTAGTAATCCGCGCACCGTGGCAAATACAACTGGCCCATCTGTCCTGGGTGATTAATGGGAGCCTCTACCGACATTATTTTTGCATCACCGACAAAACGGGAATTGGAAGAGTAGGTGCCAGAACCCGGCCAACACTCATCTCCTGGGGTTCTCAGAGAAAAGGTGTTGCCGGCTGGGATCGATCCAACTGCTAACCTGGGGGGAACCCCTTGCCAAGCAACGACGACAAATTAGGGTTTCTCATAAGTGGACGCTCATCTCACTTATAACATGTCACCGGGCGCACCCTCTCTCTCAACGCGATAAAAGCCATCCCCAAGATACCACTGCAATTAAATTCCCAACAATAAATCCGGGCTGGGATTCGCTCGAGGAATCGAAGTGGCACGAGAATGCTATACCGCCCATGAAACGTAAAACTATCGACACCGTGAGCACGGTGAGCTCGATACGCTGGATGAAGTGTCTCACTCTACCGAGCCCCAAGAGTTGAGCCCGTAACGCTGGATGACGGACCGAAAGATCTTGCCTATATCTACCCAAATTAGCGTAAGGCCTCAAAGGCCCTCACGCCAGCGCCCTAAGACGTAACGTGCGGACATCTTCGCATGGAAGGAAGTCGACACGAGCGCATCGACCCCACTCGGCCATCACCCAAGTTTAACACCAACCCATCTCACAAGCCGATCAAGCAAAAGCGCCAGGTTTCGCACCGTGAGAGACAAAAGGCCATCAACGAAGAGGTCGGGCAAGCTCCTCCAAGCAGGGCAATCGTGGAGGTAGAATACCCTAATGGTCGGCCAATGTTGTTCTCGGGCTAAGAGCAAATGGCAAATGGCGGCCTGGTGACGGGATTTCACCGATATAAACAAAAAGCATGCCCAGCGACGCCTTCCCCTACCCAGATCGACCTTATCAGGATGCACGCCAGCCATGAGCTCCGCCATGGATGCGTTCTCCGGCTATAATCGGGACAAGACGGACCCTAAATGACCGTGAGAGGAGAAGACGTCATTCATCACGTAAATATCGTGGGACCCATCGCTATCGTAATGCCGTCGCTTAAGAATGCGGCAAATCCTTACCGAGGTTAGTGAACCTGGATGTTTCGTGCGCATAGGTACAACAATGGAGGTATACATAGACGACATGCCGGTAAAACTGGCCATGCCCGCCCACATCGCCTCACCTCCTCCGAGACATTCCGCATCCTAAGGGAGTCAGTAACATGAAGCCGAACCCGGCCGGAATAGCCGGCTGTCAGCCGGAAAATTTGGTCATACCAACCACGTGGGAATCGGCTAAACCCGATAAGATAAAAGCATCACGATTACGCCATCACCGGGTCCGGACAAAGGAAGTACAACGGCCACTGTGGAGGATCGCAGCCTCTAAGTCGATTCGTGTCCGTGGCAAGTGACAAGTGCCAACCTTTCTTCCAAGTCTTGAAAAAGCTCAGGACGAAATGTGAAGAAGCATTTCAGAGTCTTGAAAACATACTCGAGCTCGCCACCCATTCTAAGAAGCTCCCAGAGAAGGAGAAATCCTTACATCAGATTCGCAAGATACAGATTTTTCAACTAGCGCCAGCACTGCTGGGAGACAAGGAACCCGTACAAAGACCATTTACTATCAAATGAGCCCGAGGGGAGCCGGCGGCAGGTATCCAAAATGGAAAAATTAATATTTAGCTCGCGACCGGGCGCCTGAGACTTCGCCCTTATTTCCGTGCCTCACACCATAAGTCCCGACCGAATACCCCATGAAGCAGATACATGCCGAGGTCTCGAGGTCGATGAATGGGCCATAGAGCCGAGTGAATTCGGACATTCTGCACAAACCAAAAACAGCCATAAAAGCGACGATTCTAAATGATTCACATGGAGTTCGCCCCAGTAGAGCTTGCCGAGCCCACCCAATCAAGGGACGACCTCCCCATATGGAAACTCTCTGTGGATGGAGCCTCAAATGCACAAGGAAGCGGAGCAGGCTTAATCCTGACCTCACCAGAAGGTATAGACACGGCGCATGCGCTGTGCTTCAGAGTTCCACGCCTCCAACAACGAGGCCGAGCACGAGGCCGCACAACAGCCTCAACCTCGCCATTCGCTAGAGGTCGATCGCTAGGAGGTTCATACGACTTTAACCCGGTGGTCGACAGACAAGACACATACGAGGCCAAAAGTGAGAAAATGATTCTGCATTCGCAAAGTCCGCACGATGCATTTAAAAGCTCAGACGGGCCAGATCCGCACGCCCCCGCAACTGAGACCCCGCCGCCGACGCTGGGCAAAACTGGCGACTACCATAGAAGACATCGGGGATCGACCATCGATCACCTGAGTCCGCTGATCCCACTGCATAATGCCGCCACACAACAATGTCTGCATTCAAACCTGGATGGACCTTATCGATTACATTAATGACTCCGAACCTTACCGACTCCACCCCCAAGCGAAGCGACTAAGATAAGAGGAGATCCTCCAGTTTACCAATCACAAGGGGGAGCCTCTACAAACGAGGATTCTTCACACCCCTTCCTAAAATGTATCACAGAGAAGACACCGAATACGTGCTAAGAGAAGCGGGGTACGAAGGCATATGCGGAACCATATCTAGGGCTCGAACGCCGGGTCTAAAAATTCTCGAGGCAGGATACCACGCCCACAATGCCCAAAGATGCAACCCAACCCGTCAAAAGTGACGCAGACCGCCAGAACACGCTAAAATATCACGCCCGCGCCAGAGCCTCGACATCAATCACCGCCCTCGCCCTTCCAGCCACAGCCGGGTCGATTACAGCCAGGCCCCCGCCTACGGGCAAAGGCCACCGTAAATTTATAACGCGGCTGGGTAGGACCATTTCACCAAGTGGCCGAGGTCGAGCCCCTTAGCCACAATCACAGAGCGTAAGGATACAAGAACTCGTATGGCGAGCAATCATATGCGCATTCGTGTCCCAAGGGCCTCGATCTCGTGATAACTGAAAATACCACAACGCAAAATTCAGTGGACTTTGCGTCGAGTCAATTGTACCATTACTCTTCGCGCCTCACCCACGCTAAATGGACAGTCGGGGTTACCATCGTAACCCTCAAGACACCCTTTGAAACCAAGTCGAAGAGTCAAGGAGTCGGGCCGAATACCAAGTACCACAGCTCATCTGACGACACGGTCAAGAACCTGAAACTCCATTCGCTCTACCGCACAGGCGCAAATTTCGCCGGGCTGGGAGTGTCTCCTGCACTGAGCTTTCTAAATAAGAACAAAACGATGAGGCCCCCGCCACCGAACTTAGAGCTCCCGACGAGAAGCTGCATAAGTTCAACACCGCATGCAGGAATACCAAAGAAAGACCGCTAGCACTACAACAAGAGAGTCGCCCGTGGTTACGCGCCGTGATCTGGGCCCAAAGCTACACCAAGTAGCGAAAATCCGAAGACACCGGAAGTTAGCCCCAATCGGGAGGGCCCTTATATCAGAGGCCCTGGTCGTCGATCGGCAATTATGAGCTCCAAACAGAGGAAGGAAAATTTTACAAAGATACATGGAATGCACATCTTAAGCGCTTATCAAGAGCCTCGGTCAAGTAAGAAGGCCTTACGATTCCCTGGTGATACAAGTGGGGCGAGTTAATCGGTTGTTTATTTCGACGTCTCAAAATGTGCCCGCATGTAAAAATAAATATATATACACAATGGAAATTTCATAGAAATAAAAGTGCATCTTTTATTTCAAGTCATGGTCGGATACAATCAATGGTGTCCTCGATTACATCATAGAAAGCATACAAGATGCGCCCTCCATGCACTCGCACAAGCAATAATTCTAAAAAAAAAAAAAAAAAAAAAAAGAGATGGAAGGAGGAGAAGAGAGAAAAGATGGGACAGAGCAGAGAGAAAGAAAGGTTAGCGACGAGAAAGCCGTGGAAAGAAGAAAAGAAAAAGAAAAGAGGAGAGGTATAGCGTAAAAGAGAGGAAAGAAGAAAAGAATGAGGAGTGAGGTGTAAGGAGGCACCATCCCCCCACTCCTAAGGCGCATTCCCTAGCCAAGAGCTAGGGAATAACATGACTCCCATAAAGGGGAAACTAGGGAAAAACACAACTCCCACACGGAGAAATTCAGGAAAAGCATGTCCAGAGGCGTCAAAGAAACCCCAACGAAGGCAACCGAACATCAAGCATCCATCTTCTGCAAACTTCATCCGCCCAGTATGGAAAGCAGAAATCTTCAAAGAGCGTAAGGCACGAGGCAATGTGAGCTCCTATTTATAGAGAAAGCGCCTCAAGGCAAACACAAACTGCTCCAAATTCCTCATCAATCAAAGATTAAAATGCAAGCCTACACCTTTCAATAACTAAGGGATACGCGTAAGGGATACGCGAATCGTTTCCCCTCATAAAGCGCCTTCACGGCCTTTCCCACAAGATGGATCCTCACACGAACGGCCCTTCACATCAGGCCGCTCATTCAACGCCATGAACCTAATTGCTCACTCCGACGAGCCCACCCACTCCGCACAGCCACGCCGCCTCGAGCCCACCAGCCAGTTACATCGCCACTCCCAGGCCGCGCCGGAGCCACGCCGCCACTGGGACGTTCACCCACCAAGACAGCCACGCCGCCAGATTCGACCACCAGCTACTCACGACTCGGCCTCAAATACCGGAGCCACGCCGCTTCACTCCGACGAGCTCACCCACTCCGCAGACAGCCACGCCGCCGATCGACTACCAGTTACTTCACACTTACCAACACGGAGCCACCGCCCACTCCGACGAGCCCACCCACCGCACAGCCACGCCGCCGTGAGCCCACCACCAAAGATCGCCACTTACCGCGCCCGGAGCCACCGCCCACTCGACGAGCCCACCGACCCGCACAGCCACGCCGCCAGAGGTCGACCACCAGTTATTTCGCCACTTACCGCGCCGAGCCACGCCGGCCACTCGACGAGCTCACCACCGCACAGCCACGCCTACCAGAGTCAGACCAGCTCAAAGCAGACGCCACCGCCCAAATACCGAGCCACGCCCACTCGGGACGAGCTCACCTAATTCGCACAGCCACGCACCAGAGTCGACAAGCCTGTGCCATCGCTCACCGGGCCCGCCGGAGCCACGCCGCTTCACCACGAGCTCACCTAATTCCGCAGACAGCCACGCCAGGAGTCGACCAGCCAGCTACATCACCACTCTACCAGCTGGCCAGGAGCCACGCTCGGCCACTTTGACGAGCTCTTCCCATCACACAACATGAACGAGCCTCACCGCGGTTATCATTTCGACGAGCCTGGCCCCATCACTCAAGATGGACGAAATACCAACTCAATGGGGCTTTACATTGATCGAGCCCCTCACGTGACTCCGTGCACGGGCCCTTCCTACACATCATACCTCGGCCCTCAAACTCGAATGGACGAGCTCCTCTATTTGTCAGACGAGCCCTTCACCGTGCTCCAAATGCATCGCCCTCCCTACAAGTCTCATTGACGAGCCTCCCTTCAACACAGCTGACGAAGCTCCTCTATTTCACCGTGACTCCAGCCCCCCACCGTACTCCACACACGGGCCCTCCTACAAGTCTCATTGACGAGCTCTCCTTCAACACGTGCAGACGAAGCCCTCTATTTATCGACGAGCCCTTCATCAGATCTACTACGACGGGCTCCCTACACTTACTGACGAGCTCTCCCTTCAACACAAAAAGTGCACGAAGCCCCTCTATCATCGTGACGAGCCCCACCGTGCTCCACGCACCTGCCCTACACCTCACGACGAGCCTCCTTCAACAACACAGCCGACGAGCTCCTCTACTCTATCAGACGAGCCCTTCACTGCACTCCACACGCGGCCCTCCCTACAAGTCTCATTGACGAGCTCTCCTTCAACACAGCACGAGCCCCATTTTATCAGACGGCCCTTCACCGCAGGCTCCAAATGCACGCCCCTCCCTACAAGTCTCATCGACGAGCTCTCCTTCAACACAGCCGACGAGCTCCTATTTATCAGACGCAGCCTTCACCTGCACTCCACGCATCTGCCCTCCTTACAAGTCTCATTGACGAGCCTCTCTTCAACACAAAGTGCACGAGCCCCTCTATTTATCAGACGAGCCCTTCACCGTGCTCCACAATGACGGCCCTCCCCTACAATTCTCATTGACGAGCTCTCCCTTCAACACAGTGCACGAGCCCTCTATTTATCAGACGAGCCCCCACTCGTACCCATACGCACGTGGCCTCCCTACAAGTCCCATTAACGAGCTCTCCTTCAACACGTGCGCACGAGCTCCCTCTATTTATCAGACGCAGCCCTTCACTCGTGCTCCAAATGCACGGCCTCCCTACAAGTCTCATTGACGAGCCTCCTTCAACACAGCCGACGAGCCTCTATTTATCGTGATTTG
This sequence comes from Tetrastigma voinierianum, assembly GCA_016808115.1. Classification (NCBI taxonomy): domain Eukaryota; kingdom Viridiplantae; phylum Streptophyta; class Magnoliopsida; order Vitales; family Vitaceae; genus Tetrastigma; species Tetrastigma voinierianum. The sequence goes on along the minus strand of JAEQBH010000545.1, from coordinate 830,390 downwards.
AGCCCTTCACCGTACTCCATACGACTCCAGCTCCTCCCACAAGCCCTACTGACGAGCTCTCCCTTCAACACAGGCAGACGAGCTCCCTCTCCTTATCAGGACGAGCCCTTCACTATGCTCCAAACAGACGTGGCCTCTCCCTACAAGTCCATTGACGAGCTCTCCTTCAACACAAAGACGAGCTCCCTATTTATCAGACGAGCCCTTCACTATGCTCCAAACACGGCCTCCCCAAGTCTCTATCGACGAGCTCTCTTCAACACAGTGCATCGAGCTCCCTCTATTTATCAGACGAGCCCTTCACTCAGACGATACGCACGGGCCTCCCGACAAGTCTCATTAACGAGCTCTCCTTCAACACAAAGTGCATCGAGCTCCCCATTTATCGTGACGAGCCTCACACTGTACTCCAAACAGACGGGCTCCTCCCTACAAGTCTCACTGACGAGCTCTCCCTTCAACACAGGCCGACGAGCTCCCTCTATTTATCAGGACGAGCCCTTCACTGTACTCCACACAGACGGGCTCCTCCCTACAAGTCTCATTGACGAGCTCTCCTTCAACACAAAGTGCACGAGCCTCTCCTATCGTGGACGAGCCCTTCACTGTGCTCCAAACAGACGGGCTCCTCCCTACAAGTCTCATTGACGAGCTCTCCTTCAACACAGCAGACTGAAGCCCTCTATTTATCGCACGAGCCCTTCACTATGCTCCAAACCGTACTGCCCTCCCTACAAGTCTCATCGACGAGCTCTCCCTTCCAACACAGCCGACGAGCTCCTCTATTTATCAGACGAGCCCTTCACTACTCCATTACGCATCGGGCCCCTCCCTACAAGTCTCATTGACGAGCTCTCCCTTCAACACAGGCCGACGAGCTCCCTCTACTTATCGAACGAGCCCTGACTCCACTTCAAAATGCATCTGCCTCCCTACTATCCCTCATCGACGAACTCGAGACACTCTCCTCCCGATGCGTGTAATCAAGCCTTAATCAACCACGCACGCTGGCAAACCTCGCTTGATACACTCCAACAGGGCACGTGAACGAAAGGACGAGTCAATACCCGCAAGCCAAACGGCGAGGCCATGCACTCCAAACCAACAAAGTTTCATCTCGCACCACGCGGGCTGGAACAACGGTTTGCAAATGTGTAGAGACAAGGCGTATTCAAATTCTCCGATCCGACCCAAAGAAAAGCAAAGATAGATAAATAAGTAAAATCAAAATTTTAGGAGCATCCATTAAAAAGAGGGTCGACATAGACAGAGGGGCCCAGGACTGACAAAAAGAGTTAAAACAAAATCAGCGGAGACGCAGCTTCGATCTCGCATCGTGATTTAAGAAGAACGAGAAGGGGCCTCAACATGAGTGCTAGGCTCTGGGGATTCATTTGTACCGAAAGATTCCTCTGCCTCCCCATCGCTCGGGAGATCAAAGTCAAAATCCAGATCAGGGTACACACGAGCGGCTTTCTGCTGAAAAGCAAGCCACCTAGAAGCCCATTGAGCACCCGGGCCGTCCCGCAATCGACCGGGATGACTCTCGCCCCTTCCGAACCACAATCGCCGCAGATGAAGTTCACACAGAATCCACTAAGACTCTTCGCTAAATTGGTCCCGACAAGTCCACAGCCTCGTGAGGACTCACGCCGGCAACTTCCCAAGAACACCTTGCCCTCCCAAAATCTCATGACGAGCAATCTCAAGTCAGTCGATTCCGTCCAAACCGCCAAGTGATCACGCACTCCACTTCTGCAGATCCCGCTTGTTCGCCCCGAAACGACGAAGTTCCTCCCTAACCAACCTAAGCTCATCCCCGGTGATCGCAGCCCTCCCGAGTCTCAACCGACTCATCATGTAGAGCCTCGAAGCTCATCCCGAACTTTTCGGAGCTCTCCTCGCCATTAATCGCAGCTGCTCCCGACCCGCCTTCCTATTTTCTACCCGATCACGAAATACGAGGTGTGCTTCCGGGGATCTCGACGTAGTCTTTCTATTTCTCCGTACATAAGCCGCACCGCCGCAGCTCATTCAGCCTCGGAAGGTTAGCAGTCACTTTCGCTTATACCGGGCGATCCTACATGCTTCTTTATCTGGCCATTTCTTCGGCCAAGCCCTTCAAATGAGTGGCACCGCAAGACAAACACGTATGTAAGCCAACACCGAGCCAACAAGGAAAGTTAGCATAATTATAAGCTTACCGAAGCAAGTCCCCGAAAAGACAAGGCCAAGGCCTTATCAACCGGCAACCCCTTTGATCTCTCAATATCAGAATCTTTGAGGATGGATGAAATGGCATCGGGCCGAAAAGTTCCAGACAGGGACAAAGAAAGAATCCTTGATTTCACAACCTTGATTTGCTTTCCTCCTCGACCTCCTATCACCTTCTCTGAGATGGGCTCGACGGATCCGTAGGAGCATTCCAGATGGTTATGGGCAAGCCGCTAACGGCCGGTCAGCCGACCTCGCTTGAGGATTCCCCACTCGCGATGGCTCAAGAGGGAAGTGAACGAAGAACCGTGAAACTCCCTACCAATGGGGATGAAGACCAATCCGGCCTTTGGACAAGGACTTGAAGGTGCTTCTAATCTCCGAACTTTGTTACTGATCGCTGGTCCTCCGGGGAATCACTTTCCTCCTCTTCGCACTGAGGTTTTCGAGATATCCCCTCCCGCATGAGCTAAAATCTCCTCGAGTAGAGCAGCTCTTACTGGCCCAAAGAGAAAACACCTGCAGTAGGGAGATGAAGGCCTCTAAACGGAAGATTTTATGGACTTCGTGACCGATGAGCCGGGACATCCGACCTTAGTAGCTCTCGCAGAGGGAGCGAAAGCACACTCACGAGCAAGAGCAACAGCCAGATCTTCATTACTAAGCCTAAGACGAAAGATCCGAAAAATATAAGGGAAACTTAAGGTCGTGGATATCCAATCAACTTTAAATCAATTAAACCAAGAGTAAGGATGATACTCACGAAGGTTATCAGGGGCACCCCACGTTCTGGGTACGCCTAGGGTGTCTTCCCTGTCTAAAGAATTGTACTCCCAGTTGGAGCCACTAACAAAGAAATATCGGATTTTCCATGTCCGATGAGAAGAAGGAAGATCCGAAATCACCAAAGGGGCCCCAGGACGCCTAGGGAAATAAATAAACCCCTCGGCGGTAGCCGTCGGATTAAAAAGATGCAGGAGCAAAGCCACACTAGGGACGCCAAGCCCCCTGTCTCTAAAAAAGACCAGCAAACCCACTAAAATGCCCCAAATCCATCGGGGCCGCCGGGCGGGCGTATATGAAAATGTCAAGAACCCGCTTGATGAAAGGGCAATGGAAAGCTGAGGTCAAGACAAGGCGACTAAAAAACATACCATTCGCACCTGAGGTAATGTAACGAAATATAAATCGAGACCATATACGAACACCAGAAGAGCCTGCATCGCTCAACAAAAGTAGACTCATATAGTACAACACCAGCCAGCCCACTTTCGTGAATGTCGCACGGCGGCACCGAGATAGTCCGAACCCCCAGGATATTTGGATCGTTTATCTTCCTTTTCCCTACCTAAGGGAAGCGGAGGCGCCTCGAGCAGGCCGAGGCCCAACGACCACAAACAAGCTGAGACACCTCAAATGCCTAACATCAGAGGAATCATCGTTGATGCTAAAGAAGAGGAAGAACGCTTGGGACCCATGGCATAACCAAAACGAAATCCGCATAACCGAACTCAGGGCCTGCGAATAATCGAAAGAAACACGACAGACTGGGAGCGCGGCCCGTGAAAGAAAAGAAGACACCAAAAAGGGACCCAACACTGAACAGAGAGCAAAATCCAGAACGAAATGCAAGAACGCAAAGAAATATAAAGACAAAAGGGGAGAGTCAGGAGGCTAGCAAAGCCGAACTAGAAAGGTCACGCAAAAAAGTGGAAAAGCAAAAACAAGGAATATGAAAACAAGCACGAAACTCGAAGAGCCATCATTAACGTATGACGCGACAAAGTTAATTAAAACCACATCCGGCGTGCACTGGGAAATAACAAACCGTCGCAGATGACCACAGCCCGCCCCACGCAACTGCAGGCATGGCCAAGGGCTGGGGCAATCGATAAGGATATAGAAATGGGCTGCTGCTTCAATCGCTACCCGAGAGAGCAATGGGGGGTCCGTGCCCCGCCCGTGTCCTCCCACGCCAGCCTCAAACAGCCTGGGAACTCATTAGGCCCAAACATGGATTCAAAGAACAAGAAGACCCATGTCGCCGGGCCAACCCATATCCTCCCACAATGTAAGATAAAATATTCCCTAAAAGATATCCTCCAATCAAGTCCTATTATAAAGGAAAGAAAAAGCAATAAGACCATCACTGACATTCATCAGAGGAGATTATTCAATAAACTCTTTGACTAATCCATCACTAAGTCTAAGTTGCCAACTATATGAGGAACATACCCCAATGGAAGGACTCTCACATCGTCCAATGGACGAATATCCATTATAAATACAAAGCCGCCTCCACCAATCAAAAGGTACGTGAATACTAGGCAATCAAAGTATTCTTTCCCTCTCGTAAAAGAATCGATCGACTTAGGCATCTGAGCGGCCACTTCGCAAGCTTCGCCGGTCTCTTCTTCCTTCCTGTTCTTCTTGCAGGAGAGTGCAACATCCAAAACCTGCCGATCAGTAGCATCCCTTCCCCAGCCCGACGACACCTGGCCATGACTGACGTGAGATAAGAGTCCTCGATCGAGAACTCCGTACGATCCGTCTCTTCCACCACTCCCACAAAGAACCCCAGTCCACTGACGACCTTCACACGCTCCAAATTCGCTCCGGCTGAAAGCATCCACTTAAATATAAAAAAAATTTGTTTATTATAAATTTTTTAGCTTCCTTAATTATATCTATTTTTCTAATAATTTATATAATATTTTAATCATCTTATTTTGCATATCGACCTATACGTCTTGGGACCATCCGAGTCGACGATTGATACCATGACTTTGAACCATGCAACAAGTTCCATGTCACGAGGGCATTATGCGAGAGTTTGCGTTGAAATAAATCTCCTAAAGCCATTGATTTCAAAGTTCAGACTCAGAAAACGCATCAGGCGGTTAGAATATGAAGGGATACACCTTGTTTGTGTCGGATGTGGTATGTACGGCCATGGGAAGGAAACCTGCCCGCGGGATATTCAGGGCCTACGGATGCACAGGGAGTACCGGAATCACTAGCAGGGGGTGCAACAGGCAATGAACCGATTAGGAAAGAAGGAGTGAATCAAGTGGAGGAAGTGAGGCCTTTAACCCGAAAATTGTGGAGAATTTCGGGCCCTTGGCGAAGAGACGAATCCGCAAACCCCCTCCCAATGAGAGCAATCAAGGAGCGTATGTATCTCAAAGGAAAGGTTGGAGAAAAAAAAGGATCCCACCAACAATAATCCCGTAAAGGATCTAGAGACTACAAGGCAGTCAAAGTTTACCATTCTAGACCTGGAAGAAGAGAATGATATGAAGGGAGACTTGTTTGAAGGGGAGTCCTCAAAGAAGAATAGCCAACCTGACAGGGGGAGATTACGATCAAATCTGGGTGGCATAGGAAAGCGTGCGAGCGTCCAAACGCAGCCTTCCCGATCTAATCACCATATCCTTGAACGTAATGAGGATCTCAATCCCGCGATCGTAGACACCGAGAAGGTAAGTGGGGATCTTGTTTTGGAACCCTTAAGGAAAGCTGCAGATTTGAAAGGGAGAGGTAATCAATAAAACTGGTAATATGGGCTAAGCCCGATGATCAACTCACTTTAGTTCAAATTTTACTGCCACAGAAAATTTAGCACTGACAAAACCAGTCATTTTAGCCCGTGGCTCCATGGGTTTCGCCGAAAGAAGGCCAATTGGTCCAAAATTTTTATTTAATTTTTTTAAGAATTACCAAGAATCGGTATTTTTAAGGATCCATCAATAAAAATTGATATTTTTGCTATTTCTTTTGCAGTGATGTGTGGGTTTTTTTTAAATAATTATAATTATAATATATAATTAATATATTAAACTTTGTTGTTTTAATTATTTTATTTACAATATCTAAATGTATATTTTTAATATAATTTATATGATAATTTAATATTTAAAAAATCTTGTATGAAAATTTACGGAATGAATTTGAATTAAATAAATTATAGTTTTTATATTAAATATATTTTTATTTATCTCATTAATCCTATTTTAAATATTTACAATTTCATTTTTTTATTCATCATTTAAATTTTATTCAATCATATATGTTTTTTTTATTAAAATGAAATTGTACTAGTTTATAAATTAAATTAAATTTAATAACTAAATTATCAATATATTTTAAATAATTTTATTACTTAAACTGCTATTAATAACAAAATAATGTTATTTTTAAAATAATTAACAAAAATTATATACTAATTTATTTCCTAATATGATTATATCTTTTAGAAAAATGGATTTTCAAACAAATAGGATATTTCATTATTAAGGTGTTGAGATGCATTTTTGGAAAAAATATTTTTTTATTTCAAACATAAATGAAATTTATGTTGTTAACATTCTAAATTAATTAATAAATGATAATAACTCAACCACAATTGAGGATACGTCTTTTTAATGTAGAATCATTTCTAATATGAAATCACATGTTATTATTGGATATAATGGAGATGAGATTGAAGATTATAGGCATATGAAATTTTATTTAATACTTTGTAGTTGTTTTTCTCATATATGTTATTAAGTTGTTACTTTATTGTTTTGATATTAATTAGCTAGCCAGTTTGGTACTTTGATTATAACAATGTTTTAACATTGTTTATTTATTTAAGTTTGTTTACTATTATTATACTGTTTAAACTCAATCATTTTATATATTAATTATTATTATATATTTGTATATTATTTATTTTTATTTGAAGAATGATAAATTTATAAAATTAATTTTTTAGCATTTTAAAGGTTTTGGTCTATAACCCGCATGGGCTGGGCTGAATTGGTCGAAAACTAGCTCGAATAAAAATTGACCAATCGCCCGTTTTGGCCCACAACCTGAACGAATTAGCCTAAAACGGGTCGATCCAATCTATTTATAAGCTCCACTAACGCTAGTCGCCCCTTGCGGAGTTTACTTATACCTAACATTCTTATTTTTATTATGTCTTTAATGAATATGTTAATATGGAATTGCAACGAGGCAAATTCTCCCAAAGTTTTTTTTTTTACGCAAAATTGAAGGACTTGGTCGTAAGCCGATACAAAAAGTTCTCGGGTCTTTCGAATCCAGATGCAATGGACCATGCCAACAAGATATGTAATCGATCAAGCATGATCATTAGATCCCGTGGTCTCCCGACCTCCGTGAGTCGCGAACTGTCAGCATCTACCAATTGGCCGCAACCTGCCAAAATTGCACACAAAGACGACTAAGATGATCTGCCTCCTCCGATGGCGAAGTTAGTCTTTTTCTCGAAGATTTGGAGTTTTTAGCAATAGTAATCTCGATTAGGAACCTCGTACCTCATTTGGTGACTTGCTTCTTATGGAGGAGGAAAGAGAACTGCCTTCGAGAGAGTAGACATTTCTTCTCATAATGTTGGGAAGGTGACTCTTATTTCAGAAGATAATTTATTCTTTCCATTTACGTAATCGCTTCCGACAACCGCTAAAAGAGCTTTTCCTATTTTGCCTGAGGCGACGGGGTCGGTTCATAGGTGAACCACACTGTAATGTGGAGGCGCCGCTGGCAACTTCGCTTCAGAGTCACAACCCAGAAAGTAAGCACTGAAAGAAAAGGCGCTCCCGGATATGATACCCGCGCCTGAAGTGAGAGGATCGTCGGCATTCGTGGGCTTACTGCTTCCGCCTAACTCTGGGTGCCCGGGAGGAGTGGTAGCCGGAGTGTTCCCGGGCCGGTTGTCTCGGGCCTAACTCCCTTCGGGGCTCTGCTGGGCCGACCGATCAAGGGTGATGGGCCCGGGCCCAAGGTACCCACAACCGCAGGGAAGCTCTTGGCCGCAGGAATCTAGCTATCGAAAGATAGTATCGTTTCTCGCATTCAAACCCATCCCCAACTTGTCCATGCCCAGATATCATCTCTCAATAATCCTCACTGGCTTTTAACTATAGTCTATGGAAGCCCGAGCCATGCTCTAAGAAAACACTTGTGGTGTGAACCGAACAGTAATGTGATGAACTTGATAACCCGTGGATGGTGGTTGGAGATTTTAATTCAGTCATTAGCATGGATGAGACTTCAAGCTTTAAGAAACTTGACAAGCGGCGGTGCTCGGACTTTGTGACTTGGATCTCGGAGCAGGAACTCTTAGATATGGGTTACATGGAACCCACATTTACATGGACCAAAGGGGTCTCTACTGAAACGTTCCAAGGGGCCCGCCTCTAAGGCAACCTGGATTGGAAAATTAACTTCCCATATACAAGATTGAATTCTCCTAAAATAGCCTGGGATTACCTCGATCTCAATATTTAGATGGTATGTATGAAACCACTCTGAAAGAGCTTTAAGTTTCAAGCCGCATGGTTAACACACCCAAGCTTTCTTCACCAAGTCCAAGCTTCCTGGAGTAATGATCGTCCTTTCACGGAAAATAATATTGCATTAATTAAGGAAGAAAAGTAATATAGTGCATGTTTTTAGTCAAGGCCTGAAAAACCCATAGCTAAAACGGTTATGTAGCCGGGGGAGGAGTGGTCGCTACTATAGATATGGCCTATAACCGGGGAAAGGAGTGGTCGCGACTATACATATAACCTAACAAACACTTCTAGGAGGGTCCCGTGGTTTGGAAATTTGGCACATCCCTCGTCGATGCACCACGGAGGAGGCGGTGAAGCTCATTCCCACTCGCTATGAGGGTCATCGACACAGTATTGGACGGATCTAGCCTTAGCCACGACATATGCCTCGAAACCTCATATGGCTTCGTTTTCTATAATTCATTAACCGACCAAGGCCGTCTCATCCATTCCTCAAGTTTCATCCATTTCCGGTCGCCTCCATTGCGAGACTTCCTGGATGATTGTCACCATTTCCAACCATAGAGCTCTTAAGAGCTTCGCGATTTTGAAGCACCAAGGAGAAAGGCGGGTGGGTAAGGTTCAGTAATCAAGGAGTCGGATATTAGGTTTCAATTTGGAGCCGATCGTGGAGGTCGCATGCAGACAATTTCCTCATACTGGCGGGAGCGAGGGGCACGCCAAAGAAGAAAAGAGGACGGTGAGAAGCACTACTATGAATATCGCTTATGCGATTCGGGGACTCTAAGAGAGGAATCTCCTGATATCTTCATAGGAGCCTAGTCATATCTACAAGTTTGAACTCAATTTCTTATTCAATTATCATAATTCTTCATGACTTAATAATCCATGGCTCGGTGAGAATGATAGAAAACCAAATTTTTTATTCATGTCATGTTTTGATTTATGCCTGTGATTAATAAAAGTATATAGATTTAAAGTTTTGAGCCCGTTTACTATAAGCCTTGATTGAGTTTTCAAATTTTGTGAGATTATTTTAAATATGTTTTCTTTTGAAGTGTAATTCTTCTTTTTTCTTTTTTTTTTTTTAATTTGCACAAATCCATACATAAGATGAATTAATTCATATTACTGTGGCTGTTTGATCCCGCATCAGCTTGGGTTCTCATGGTTCCAACTTCGAGTGCTTCGTTTGTTACTGGAGATTTATCATATCTCAATTCATACAGATATGTATCGTTTGGGTTATTTGATTAAATTGTCTGATTCTCGTGTTGTCTCTTTTTGTTTGATCTGCTAATGTGGCTACTAGGCCGATCAATTGAATCGTATGGTTGCTTGAGGAAAAAAAAGTCCTTTCTATCAACTCATCATATTCAGAGCCACAATTAACAACTTCTCGTTTGTTTGTTTGTTCGCTGGTTGGAAAGATGATTTAAGCTTTGCATAAACTAAAGGTTTAATGGGGGAGGGGGTTATACTTTTCTCCTTTTGAATTATGCTATGTTCTCTTTCAATGTGGGTTTAATGAATTCTTGGTTAGATCATTTGATCTTTGTGGGCCAAGTAAAATGTTCAGCCAGCTCAAGATATTCAATTCCACTTCCTAATATTTCAGAGCGGGAGTTGGTGGATTTTCTCACTGTAACATGAAGTTCTCCATCATCACCGACTCCGGCCTCGGTCTGGAGAGGCTCTTTCCCATCCAAAGAGATGACGTCAGAATCAACTCTAAACGAAATAATAGAACCTGCAGTGTCTGGAAACTGCTCTATGATCAAGTGAGCCTACCCCCCAGACTAACAAGAACAAAGATCAAGGTGTACCATATTATATCAGAAGAATCCACTATTTGCAATTTTTCTATTGCTTCCCGAATCATTCCATATTCTTCAACAGAGGAATGCCCATGACCGAGTGTCATGGTGGTCAGAGTGAGAATGTAGTAATGACCAATTCGCACACCCTCTCGAAATGGTTATCAAATGATCTTCAAATTTTAGATCCGGAATCGTGATCTTCTGATGAGACAAACGATTTTACATCCATAGAATACTATCTCAACACAAAACAACAAAAAGGAAGCAAAATAAGGTGTGTAAAGCTTAAAAAAAATATGTTTGTCCTTCACAAGGCAAAGATGCGTAATTAATCAACAATTACATCATTTTCTGAGGTGATTTTAGAAATACTGAGAAGGCTTTTAGTAATTGAGAGAACAAGAAGAATATCTCTCAATTTTAATGGTACTGCTAGATTAAGATGACCAATACCTGATATAGGTAGTTGAGAGCCTTCACCTAAAGTGAGCTTACCATAGCCAAAGTAGTCAAATTTAGTCTCTAACGAGTGATCATCTGAGGCTACATGGTGTGCAGCACCACTATCAAGGAACCACTGCGCCACCAAAGTAGTAGTGATGCCATGAAGATTTTTGAGTGACACTAGTGCTATATGAAGGTACTGCTTGAAGTTTCAATGGAGCTATTTGATTGTCGAAAGGTGATTTTGACATCAAGATCAAATCGTAGAAGCACTTCTGTATTATGTGTCCAGCTTGTCAGCAAACTAGCGCAGTGGTTTATCGGCATTCAGCACTCTTCCACTTAAAGGAAAAAACGTCCGGTGGAGGACGTGAGGATCTTCCACCATTTCACGCACTCCATAAGCCAATATCATAGCTACATAGAGAGGAACAAATGCATCGCGGAGGACGTGGGTAGATCAGTTGATCAATGAAGTAATATCAAGAGTCTCATTGGTGTATTAGATCGTTGACGCTGATGAATCGAACTCGGGCCCTCAAAGATTGTGGAGGAGCGAGCTCGAACTTGACGGAGAAACGGCACAGACATAGTTATACCGTTTATTCTGCAATTTCTTCGTGAATTTAATTCGAATGATATTCATGGCTCAATTTCAACTTTATCTTTATCTCTTCTTATTCTTTTAGGGCCGCTTTGATTTGGGAGTGAAATGGGTCTTGAGGTTTATTGCAGTTTCCTTGAAATGGGTCAATGACCTTGAAGCATGTTTGATAAATTAATTATAAACATTAAGTTTTTGAATACCACGTAACTTATTGTAAACTTGTTTTGAATCATTTAGACAAAATCATCTTTATGGTCAGGTCAACCACAATCCATGGTTATAAATCATCCCTATGGCCGGGGTCAACCATGAACCGCGGCTATAAACCATCCCTATGGTCGGGGTCAATCACAAACCGTGGCTATAAACCACCTTATGGCCGAGATCAATCACAAACCATGGCTAAAAACTACCATATGGTCGAGGTCAACCACAAACTTCAGCTAAAAACTACCATATGGCCGGGGTCAACCAAAACCGCAGCTAAAAACATCTCTATGGCCGGGGTCAATCACAAACCGCGGCTATAAACCATACCTATGGTCGGGGTCAACCACAAACCGCGGCTATAAACTATGCCAAATTATTAAATAATGAAGATTTATAGTCACTGCTTAATGAAGTGGACCAAGATCATATATGATTTCTCCACACCACTATAGCCATATCATACCGCTGTCGTTTCATCCACAGCTATATTTTAGCTGTGACACTGCTTTTAGCCGGTCGATGGTCATAGTTAAAGGCTTATTTCCTAGTAGTGAGACAGCGTGCCAACCATGTATCGGAATGCATAACACTTTGCATATTGAAAAGAGGAAAAACATAATCTGGGCAAGACTAGCAGGGATCCAAAAGGCTTTGCTCTTCCCAGGAAACAGACACCTGCTGAAATTAGAGAAAAAAAATTGCAAAAGGAGTTAGAGGCTACCCTTAACTAAGGAGAGATCTTCTGCTTTCAAAAATCAAGGGAGGAATGGATCAAATCGGGAGATCGAAATACCAAATTCTACCATGCCTCAACCATTATAAGAAATCATAGAAATAAGATTACCGGACTGATGAATGACGCTGGGGAGTGGGTTACAGAAACCTTACCGGCGGAAGGGATAGCACAGGAGTATTTTCAGAGGCTCTTCCAAAGGGAACTTTCCAACGTCACTGGCCTCCCAATCCAAAATGGATTTCCAAGGCTAGAAGATCACCACCAACGATTACTACACAGGGGGTTCACGAAAGATGAGGTCAAACAGGCACTCTTCGACATGGCCCCATTCAAAGCCCCGGGTAATGAAGGCTTTCATGCAGGTTTCTATAAAAAAACATAGGACATAATTGGTGACTCTCTCTGTGAGTTTGTCCTTAACTTCCTCCAGACAAGGATTCTCCCGGATGGAGCCAATGACACCCTGTTGACTCTCATACCGAAGGTGAAACATCCCAAAACGATATCCCAGTTTCGCCCGATAAGCCTTTGCAATGTGAGCTACAAGGTCATCACTAAGACCTTAACGAATAGACTGAGAAATTATGCCATGTCTAACTGCACCCTATCAAAGCAGCTTCGACCCGGGAGCTAGATCACATACAACATCATTATCTACCAGGAGATCCTCCATTCAATGCGAAACAAAAATAAAGGAATGGCCTTCATGCTCATGAAAATTGATTTGGAAAAAGCCTACGACCGGATTTCTTTGGATTTTATTAGAGATACACTGGACAAAGCAAGACTCCCAGACACCTGGAACAAAAACATCATGCATTGCATAGAAACAGTCAAAATTTCGTTAATTTGGAATGGCAAGAAGCTAGAAGAGTTCAGACCTTCCAGAGGAATCAGACAAGGTGATGCGATAAGCCCTTACCTTTTTGTTCTTTGCATGGAAAGGCTAGGTCACATTATCAACAAAGCATTAGATGAAGGGAGATGGAAGCCTATCAAGCTGTCCCGACGTCGTGGTCCACCTTTTTCCCATTCGTTCTTTGCTGACGACCTGCTCCTCTTTGCAGAAGCAAGTACAAGCCAAATGGAGATTATTATGGAATGTCTCAACATGTTCTGTCTCTCTCCTGGTCAAGACATCAGCACTCAAAAGTCTAACATAGCTTTTTCCTTAGGGGTGGAAGAAGTAGTAGCTCTCAGAATCTCGGGCCTCTTAAAGATCCCAATTACTACCAATCTAGACAGATATCCTGAACCCCCTCTATCACGGGGAGGATGAAAATGGATACCTTCCATCACATCCTCGACCGAATTGATAGGCGTTTGGAGGGATTGAAGACTAAACACCTCACTCTGGCAGGCCGAATTGTGTTAGCAAAAGCAGTCATCTCAGCCACCCCATTTCACTCCATGCAGTCCGCTCTCTTTCCAGAGACGCTTTGTGATAACATCGATAAAAAGGTGAGAAATTTCGTATGGGGGAGTTCTAAAGAGGAAAGGAAACTACACTTAATCAACTGGGAGACAGTCATAAAAGAAAAGGAAGATGGTGACTTAGGGGTTAGGAGTATGAGGAGCATGAACTTGGCTTTCATGGCTAAACTGGGTTGGAGGCTTCTCTTAGAACAAAACGAGCTGTGGGTCCGAATTCTTCATTCTAAATATGTGAGAGGAAATCTTGACATCTCTAAGATAAAAAAGAAAAGGAAAGCGTCGAATGCTTAGCAAGGCTTGGTGGCGGCAGAAAGCTTAATCAGAAAAGGTATAAAATCCAATGTCTACACTGGGAAGAACACTCTATTTTGGAAAGACTTGTGGTTAGGAGACAGTCCGTTAATCAACCTTACACTGAAGGAAATCAGCATGGGAGACTCGTGTAAACCAGTTATGGCATATTGGCCGCAGCATGAAGGATGGAATTGGGAAGCTTTGAGGGGCACGCTCCCTACCGGAATTCTGTCCAAACTAGGGAATACTTTGATCCGGTTTGATGAGAGAGGGCATGATGGTCTTTGTTGGGACTCTCCCACAATGGTAAGTTCTCCTTGAAATCCACTTATAATCTTCTCAGTCTACCCCAAATCCCCCCCAAACCGCATAAGTTTTTATGGAAACTTAAGCTTCCTCGAAAATTCTGTATGTTCATGTGGCTGTTAATGCATGGGAGATTGCCGACCAATTGGGAAAGAACAGGGAGGAAAATCACAGACAATTCTTATTGCCATTACTGTGACAAGGAGAAGGAGGACCTTTGCCACCTGTTCAGAAAGTGTCCTAGGGCCCAATCCGTTTGGGCCAGGCTGACAAGCTGCATGACTGGCTTGGGAGACCAGAATATGCATTTCCAAAATTGGGATACCAGAATTTTGAAATTATAACACTTGAATTTTAAAATTGGAAATTTTAAAATTTTAAAATTGAAAATTAGGGGACTTTGAATTTTGAAATTAGGGTACTTGAATTTTGAAATTAAGAATTGGTAATTTTGAAATTGGAAACTTGAAAATTGAAATTAGAAATTGGAGGAGTTGAATTTTGAAATTGAGCATTTTATTTTTTTAAACAAAACTTGAAAATTCAAATTGTAAATCGGCGTGACTTTGAATTTTGAAATTGAAAACTTGAAATTTTGAATTTAGAAATTGAATCATTTGAATTTTGAAATTATGACACTTGAATTTTTAAATCAGGAATTTGAAATTTTGAAATTGGAAACTTGAGAATTGAAATTTGGGATTTGGAGGACTTAGAATTCTAAAATTGAAAAAAAATGAATTTTAGAAAATGAGATTTTGATAATTTGGAATTTTGAAATTGGACAATTTAATATTAAAATTGATAAATGAAAATTTAGAGTTTAAATTTTTTAAATTTGAGGATTTGAATAAATTAAGGGTAGGTGATGGTTCATTGGTTAAGGAAAATAAATTGAATTATTTAACAATAAAAAAAAACATCAACAACCAATTTAATTAAATAAACAAAAATATAAAATAAAATAATAAGACTATTGATGATGCCTTCAACTGCAATCGGGTCGAGCTGTGTTGGGGTAGCTGGGCCGGACTCGATTGTCAAGGCCGGGATGCGTGCTCTTGGATTGTCCGTCGAGGTAGGATCAGCCGCACCGTTGATCCGCAGCTCGACGTATCACCTCCGCAAAAACAAGGAAGAATGGGTCGACGAGGGTCAGGCCTGGTCGCTCCGATGCCTAAGCCGCTTCTTTCTCGAGAGAAAGAGACCGCTTAGGAGGGCGAATGTGCTGGTATGTTTATGCCTAAGAGCATGTACTTTCACCGGGTGGCTATGTATTTATAGTAGATGTCCAAAATCCTGATCGAACTAGATTTGTTCCTATTGGATGGGATTTTCTTATCAATATCTGACGGTAATGGATTTAGAAAGAGCTATTTATTTGAGGTAATCTTCCTTCCTTATCGGGGGAGAGATCCAACAGATGATCTCGTTATTATTTTTCCTTATTGATAAGACGGTCGATCAGATGATGGTATTGTTGCGGGTTATTCTATTTTCCTCAGACAAGTAAATACAAATATGATTTCATAGATATGGACCTTCTAATTCTCTAATTCATCCAAGATCGCCCTTTGACCTAGACGGTTCGGCCCCTTCATTTTGGGCTAGTACCGAGGCCCGGGTATCATACATGCGCCAATTCTCGGGGCTTGGTGAGTGGGTCTGTGAGCCCATTTTTCAAACCCTATCAAGGTTCCCCCAAATTTCCTTGGTACGGTGTACTGGGTATCAACGCTTCTTGCATCGATGCAATTTCCACGTGTCCGCTTTGAGGTTGCTAGTTAAGGCTTAGCCAAGCCGTCATATGTCTTGTGGTAATGATGACTCTTGGGTTTTCGCGCTCATTTCCCCTACCTCTTCTAGTTTCTTTCAGTTTCTTTCGTAGACCTCCTCTGTCCTGTGCTTCTCTGGTCCTCCAACCTCTTCCGCGATCTCGTACTTTATTTGCCTCAAAAGTTCCCTCTATTTGACCTTTGTGTAGAAATCTTTTCTGGCATTTTTCCTGAGGTAGCTTCTTCCGTCTTATTCCTGGGACCACCGCGTCTCTACCTCTTGGTTTCTTCGACACGACGAGGCTACTAGGGCTAAATTGACTGGATTTCGTTTTTACTATTTGGTTTTATTATGGGTCCGTGTCGCTACGTATTGGCAATGACTCTTCGCCTGTTAGCTCTGCCTCGACTCAAGATGCCGTCGTTTCCTACAGTGGTTGAAAACCCCCGAAACGTTCGGGCGCCCCTCTCCCGGATGGCGATAAAGGGAAAATAAACCTAATTAAATATCCCTCGGGGGTCGGACACTTCCAACCGGCTGGCCCAACATGCCGCGGATCGTGGGACGCAAAGTGGGCCTGCCCGCATGGGGGTTACCTTTGCTGAACGCTATCGATCCCGGCGTCCGAGTACGACCCTTGACGCCTTGACTCTTTATGTAGCCTGCACCGATGGTATGTTTCTTGAGGTCGCTTTTGATAATGGTCTTCGCTTTTCCAACGCACCCTTCGCGAAAGCGGGTTCTCGCAACATTTCAACAGTCCGTCCTTTCCCAACTCGCTCCCAACGGCCGTATTTTGGTGGGCCTATTGGCCTTTTTTAGGACAGGGCTCCTGTCCCTAGCGTGGTTTGCCCTCTATCTTTAGCCCAGCGAGACTACCGAGGCTTCCTTTATTTCTCTGGGCACCCCCGGAGCCCTCTCGGTGATCTCTGATCTTCCTTCCTCCCATAGGTCGTGGAAGGGACGCTATTTCTTTGTGAGCGGTCGCAACTGGGAATATGATCCTTCCGACAAGGACGACACTCTGGGCTTTCCGGTGGCTTGGACCACCCCTGATAATCTTCATGAGTGTTTGCTCTGTTTTCGGTATAACTTGCTGAATATTTCTGATTTTGCATTATTCTCATGTTTCCCAGGTGCTCGACTTGACCTTAATGTCAAGATAATGTCGAAGTTTCGCATCGCTAATGTCCCGGCCTCGGGTCTCACGCGGAGCCGATGCACCCGGCATTCCCCGGTCCATCTAATTTGAGGTCCACGCTGCTCCACTCGCCAGGCCCTTGCCAACTTCCACCAGGGGAGTCTCTCCCATTAGGCTTACCGCAGCCAATTCTACTAGAGAGATTTTGGTCCGGGGCTTGGGGGCACTGCCTCGAAGCCCCGAGTGCGGTAAACGGAAAATCAAGCTCCACTAAGAAAGATCGTTTGCCGGCCAAAGCCTAGGAAATTGGGACGCTCCAACTCTTGCTCACGAGCGGCTAGCCGCCGCGGCCGCCCGTGGTCACGAGCCTCCGCCCCTTCTAAGCCTCGTCAGCGCAAAAAATCTCGATGGAGCCGCCGAGCACCGCTGGCGCGGCGTTTATTACCGTCTGTGAATCCGCCGAGTGCGCAGCCACTCCTCGGGCGGGTGGAAGAGTTGAAGAGAAAAATCCGAATCAAAAGTTGGCGAAGATGAGGACTCTTGCTCTTCAATGCCGAACTCGCGACGCGCGATCTTGTCCGTCCCAAGGATCTCCGACCTTTGGGAGGCCGAAGCGCCGCCGTTGACGAGGCCTCGCCTCTATCCCTTCGGGGGTCGCCGCAAGTCCCCCCGTGATCCGACAGTGTCCGTTTTCGTGCTGATCCCGTGCTGGATGCCGACTTGCTGGATGCGCAGGTAGCCACTCATTTGAAGGGTCTGGCCGATAAGGCCAAACTAAACGAAAAGCATGTAAAAATCGCCCGGATGTATAAGGCGAAGGCGGCCTCTCTTTCTTCTGAGCGGACCGAGCTGCAAGAACGGGCGCAGCGTATGACTGAAGAGGTGGAGAGACTTAAATCTGATCTAAAGCATACCGCGCCGGCTCTCGCGTCTTCGCGAAAGTAGAGAGGATGAAGTTCGCGAAGCTTGGCGGCGGTTGAAGGCGATCTTCTAAGGTCCAGGTGAGCCCGTGATTGCGCCAATGATCCGATCGAGACCCGGACGGGCCGCAGCCCTCCCAGCACGAGCTTCGACGGTTAGGATGAGCTCTGCCACTTCCTCGGCGAGCTGCGGGAGTCTCAAGAGGAGCTGCGTGCGGCCAATGGCGATCTGTGTGATAAAGTAGCGCAGCTAGCCGTGGCTCGTGGCGAGGCCTCCGAGGCCAGGGCGCTGCTAGACGCGGCTCGTCGTGAGGCCTCCGAGGCTGTAAATTCGGCGGGGCGGCTGAATGAGGAGTGTCGCGGATTGCGCGGGGATCTTCACCAGCAAATATCCTTGGTTGCTCAGAGGGATGATGTTATTAGCATATTGAGGGACCAAAAGGCTCGCGGCTCGGCTCGCCAGCGTAAGGCCTAACGTCACTCCGTACTTGACTTCAAACTTCGATCTCCCAAGTGACGAGGGAGGCAAAGGAGTCTTTCTCCTCGCAAATTATTCCCCAAGAACCTGGATACTCCGCTCGGCCCACCCCCCCTTCATCAATTGGCTCCTCCCGCTGACGCCTAGGTTTCCTCGTATCATTTCACTACCGATATCGACTTTTATGCACATTTTTCTTTATGTACACTCAAGTTTTCTTTGCTCTGCCCGGGCCCGAGACATATGTAGCTCTCCTTTTAATAAATATTCATTTTTTATCGTCTGCGTTCTCATTGTAGTATTTTCGCTTTTCTTCATGAATTGTATGGCCCGAATTGAGGGTCTGAGCTGAGCAATTAAGCTCATCAAACTGTGTCGCTGAGGCTTCGTGGGCTAATTTGTACGAAGTCACTCAATTCCTAGCTATAAGGCCCTTCAGATAGGCGGAGCTCACAAATTGCCGCTGGTCTTCGTTGACTGCCTTGCATGAGCTGAACTAATTTTTTAGGCTGCAAGGGCAGAGCTCGTCAAATTGAGCGCCGATCTCCACTGCTTTCGATTTGCATGAGCTGAATGTGATTCCTTAGGTCAGGTGGGCTCGCGCCGCATTGCCGAAGCCTGCCAATTTGAGCGGCCAGGGCTCGCTTGGCCGAAATACCGTAGCCGAGTTGAATTTAATTCCTTTAGGTCGCATGATTCGCGAGAATCGCCGAGC
Organism: Tetrastigma voinierianum; assembly: GCA_016808115.1. NCBI lineage: Eukaryota > Viridiplantae > Streptophyta > Magnoliopsida > Vitales > Vitaceae > Tetrastigma > Tetrastigma voinierianum. The sequence goes on along the minus strand of JAEQBH010000545.1, from coordinate 810,987 downwards.
TCGCCAAGATAGATTGTCGGGCGGAGCTCGCCTTTAAGGGAACCGCCGCAGCTAGCTCGCCCATGTGAATCGGGCCGGGAAGAGCTCGCCAAGGCGACATGGGCGTAGCTCGTCCATGAGAACTGCTGGGAAGAGCTCGTCAGTGCGGACAGTTGGGTAGAGCTCGTCCATGAGAACTTGTCAATCATAATCGCGGGATGTGGCTCGCTTCATGTGGACTTCTAGGAAGAGCTCTTCGCCAATGCGGTCAGCCAAGCGCAGCTCGGCCCATGTGAATCGCTAGAAGAGCTCGCCATCGCACGCTGGGCGCAGCTCATCTACGTGACTTCTAGGAAGAGCTCGCCAATGCGAACACCGCGCAGCTCGCCCATGGAACTTATAGGAAGAGCTCACTGGTCGCGATCAGCCATGTAGCTCGCCCATGTGAATCACTGAAGAGCTCGTCGCCACTATTGGGCAGCTCGGTCGAGTGAGTTACCGGGCTCCGCCTCGGGCCGGGTGCCTCGAACCGAGATGGCTCTTTAGGTAACGTGACCGTCCCGCAGTAGACGCATCCCACAAAAGCGAGTCGCCGGGTCTCCGCGCGCCATGGCAGAGCGGGCGAGGTACCGGAAGGGCGATGTAGCCGAGCGGCGACAGCTTCCAGTGGCGTATGTAGCCGAGTGGCGATGTAGCCGAGTGGCGATGTAACTCCTCAGGTAGCGTGACCTGTGCAGAGTAGACGAACTCGTCAAAGTGAGCTACTGGGCTCTGGGCGCTGTGGTCGAGTGGCTATGTAGCCGAGTGGCGATGTAGCCTGAGCGGCAATGTAGCATGAGCTGATCTGACTCCCGTGCAGCGTGACCGCGCGCAGTAGACGAATCAAAGTGAGCCGGGCTCATGGCGCCGTGGCCGAGTGGCGATGTAGCCGGTGGCGTATGTACCGAAAGCTAATATTTAGCCAGTGGCAATGTAGCCGAGCCTACCCCCACTTCTCGTGTACGCGGACTGCAGAGTAGACAAACTCGCCAAAGTGAGCTGCCGGGCTCGGGCGCCGTGGCCGCAGTGCGGCGACAGCGCCGGTGGCGGCGTAGCCGAGTGGCAATGTAACCTCGAGCTGATCCGACTCCTCGTAGCGCGACCGTGCGCAGCAGACCTAACTCGCCAAAGTGAGCCGCGGGCTCCCGCCGTGGGTCGAAAGTGACGATGTAGCCGGGTGGCGATGTAGCCGAGTGGCGATATAGCCGAGTGGCGATATAGCAGAGTGGCAATGTAAATGAGCCGATCCGACTCGTGTAGCCAGGATTCCTCAGGCAGCAGTGTGACGAACTCGTCAAAGTGGAACCCCGCAGCTCGGGCGCCCGTGGGAAGCAGAGTGGCGAAGGTAGCTCCGGGTGGCGATAGCATAGTGGCGATGCAGCCCGAGCCGATCCGACCTCGTAGCGTGATTCGTGCGGGCAGTAGACGAACTCAAAGTGAGCCGGGATCCCGGCGCCGTGGTCGAGTGGCGATGCAGCTTCCGGTGGCGACAGCCTAGTGGCGATGAAGCCGAGCGGCGATGTAGCCTGTCGATCTGACTCCGTAGCGACTCAGGCAGTAGACGAATCCAGTCAAAGTGAGCCGCCGTCTTCGCGGTCGCACAACCTGCTTGATTGAACTCCGCCGCTGCGCGCCATTCGACTCTATGATTTTCGAAAGGTGCGAACGCCTTTAATGTCGATTGATGGAGAATTTGGAACGTTTCAGTGACTTTTGAGTGCTTTGGCCTTTCATAAAGGGGCGGCTTTGTTGCTGTGGGGCTTATACTTTGTATATTTTGTTTCTGCGCGCAGAACTCGACCGGTGAGATGAATCGTCGGTCTTGTCGTCTTCACTAACTCTTCCGAAGATTTGGGATCAGCCCCGCCGTTTCTTCACATGTGTGGGAGTTATGTTTTTCCCTAGTCTCCCTTATGGAGTCATGTTATTCCCAGCTTCGTGCTGGGGGAATGTTCGAGAGGGCGATGCATTCACAGCCGTCTTCCATTTTATTTTTTCCTTCCTCCTTTCTCCCTCTCTTTTTTTTTCATCTTTCTTCCACATCTCATTCCCTCCCCTTTTGTTTCTTCTCGCACAAACTCCTTCCATCCCTTTCTTCTTCTCCTCTTTTCGACTTCTTTCCTTTCCTTCTCCTTCTTTTCATTCTCTCTTTCTCCTTTGCCCCCCTTTTTTTTTTTTTTTTTTTTAAGGGAACTGCTTGTACTGATTGTAATCGATGACATCACTGATTGTAACCGAATGTAATCCGATTGGAATAAAGAGTGACTTTTTATGTCTATGAACTTTCTCATTATGTATTTTTCTATGTCTTATATATCTGAACTGTTTGAGATGTCTAACTAAATAACCAGTGAACGCTCAACTCGTTACATAAGAATCGATAAGGCTCTATTTAATATTACAAACTGGATGCCCACGGTAAAACGCTTTAAGATGCTCCTCGCATTCCATGTATGTCTAAGATTTTTCCCTTCCTCCGTCTGAGCTCATAATTGTCCCACCGACGACTCGAGATATGATGTAAGGACCTTCCTAGTTGGGCCTAGCTTTCCATGCGCCGGGTTCTTCCTTGCCGGCAGGAGTTTCTTTAAGACTAAATCACCCGCATCATAGCTCCTAGGGTTTGACTTTTATTATAGTACTACTGCCTTCCTTCGATAATCCTCCTGTGACACCTTAGAAACTCTTGCTCGCGCTTTCATCTAGAGTTCTAAGTTTAGACGGTTGGCCCCGCCATTGTGCTCCACTCCATACTAACTCCGATCCCGGGAGACTTTATTCCGACCTCAACGGGGGGGCTACTGTTTCCCAAAGGCCGAAGGCAGTGGGCGAATGGGGTTTCCCGTTGTCGACTTCATATCGCCTCATAGGCCCATAGTACTGAGGAGGTATTCACCCAATTTCCTTTTAAGGTCTTCCAATTTGGTTTTCAAGGCGGCTTTAAGGGTTCTGATAGTGACTTCGGCCTGTCCGTTGGATTGCGGGTGTGTCGGGAGATGAGTAGTAATTCTTAATTCGAGCCCCAAGCATTTAAATCTCCGACCTCGCGTTATCGAACCTGGTTGTCCGATACCGTGGCTCTTGGAATACCAAACCCGTGATACGCGGATGGCTCGCCACACAAAATTGCGTATCTTCTGCTCTATAATTGTGGCTAAAGGCTCTGGCCTCCGCCCACTTGGTGAAGTAATCCATCGCGACGACATGAATTTGCACTCCACTTACTAATGGGCATGGGTCCCAGTATGTCCAAACCCCACTATTGGAACGGCTGCAAGCCAGGATCGACGTTAAGGGTCTCCCATGGGAGGCGGTGAGACCTTGGCGTGCTCTTGGCAGACTTTCGCATTTTTGACTAGGTCGGTTGCATCTTTGAGCATTGCAGCCAAGAGCATCCGCTCAAGACTTTTCCTCGCTAATGCCTCGAGCTCCGATATGATCTCCCGTATATGCCCTCGCAATTTCTCCCCAAAGACGCACTCTGTCTTCCCGCGATGCATTTAAGGAAAGGTGTGAAAACTCGCTGTGTAAAGGCTTCCCTTGTGATTATAACCCGCGCACTCCGCCCTTATTTTAGCCGCTTCTTTCGGGTCGTCTGGTAGGCTTCCGTCTATAATATAATCCCAAATGGGCTCCATCCAAGTCGGTTTGGACCCGACCTGGGCAACCACCTCGCCATAGAGATCGATTGAGGGTTCCACTACAGTTTTCGACTGTGTGTCAACCCGTCGAGGTCTCCGTGAGGTCAGTGGGCTACCTTGCCAATCCTTCACATTCGGGCCTCGTGAGGGCATCTTCTATTTGTCTCCACCACCACCGGGAGTCACCGTAGACCTCTAGCTGGTCGACTTCACGAATGGGCAGGCTGAGGCTCGCTATGACGGCCTCATACTAGCCGCGAGTTGGAAGCATGGGAATCCAAATCTAAGTGCGCATCGATGTCTATTCCTTCCGGGGAAGTGCTAGATAAGACCTCGCTTCCACCCTTGGCGCTGCCTGATGCTCCATCTACAGAGAGTTTCCAAGTGGAGAGGCCGGGCCGTTGTTTACGCCCTTAGCGGGTTCCGTTGATAAACTCCATGACGAAGTCGGCCAAGACTTGCCCTTTTATTGCAGTTTTTGGCCTGTATCTGATATCGAACTCGCTCAGCTCTATGGCCCACTTCATCAGCCTTCCGGAGGTCTCTGGTTTATGCAACACTTGTTTCATCGGGTATTCCGTTGGAACTTCTATGGTATGAGCCTGGAAATACGGGCGGAGCTTCCGAGCTGCGGTTACCAGAGCCAAAATTAACTTTTCCATTCTTGGGTACTCCTCCGCTCCTCTGTAGCCTCTGGTCAGTAATAGTAAATCAGCCGAACTCGCTTTTTATCTCTGACGAGGACAGCGCTGGTTGAAAAGTCCGACACGGCTGGCATAGAGTAAGGGAGCTCCCTTCTCGGCTGAGACTTACTTTCAGAATGGGAGGGGAACTCAAGTATGTTTTCAAAGTTGAGAATGCTTCTTCACACTTTGTATCCCATTCAAAGGCTTTCTTCAGAACTTGGAAGAAAGGCTGGCATTTATCACTTGCCCTGGATACGAACCGGCTTAAAGCCGCAATCCTCCCTGTCAGGCGCTGTACTTCCTTTATACCAGAGGGTGACTGGGTGATGTCGAAAAATCGCCTTATCTTGTTCCGACTTGCCTCAATTCCCGCTGTTTACTATGAAACCCAGAATTTTTCCTGATGACAAGCCGGCAAGTAATACTTGGCTGGATTTAGCGCTCATGTTGTAACTTCTTAGGATTTAAACTTTCTCTGAGAGATGAGTGATGTGAAGGCTCACTGTGGTGGATTTTACCAAAGATGTCGCCTATGTATACTTCCATAAAGGCGCCTCATTCGTCTAGAACATCCTGCTCACCAACCTCTAGTGGCTCCCGCGCTCTGAGTCCAAACGGCATCACCCGACAACAATAGGTTCCCGTGGCCGTGACGAACAAGGTCTTTTCGTCACCGGGTCCATACTTCAACCGTTGTAGCCTAAAAGGCATCCATAAACCGGAAGTCTGGCGGCCACGGTTTATGCCCACGATGAGTGTCGATCCTCGGCAAAGGTGGAAAAGCCGCCCTTTGGGCATGCTTTGTTTATGTCGATGAAGTTGGATACGCAGTCACCTCAGCTGCTTCCAGTTTTTCGACGAAAGCACGGTTTGCCAACCACTCCGTGATACTCCACTCCCCGATCGCCTCCCGCTTGGAGTGTGAGAGCCATCGAATTCTCCTCGTTGATGGCTTTTTCATTCTCTCAGGCGGGTCTTCGCTTGCTTGACCGGTTTGAAGGATGGGCTGGTGTTCAGCCTATGAGTGATTACTGTAGGATCAATCCCTCCCATATCCGCCCGTCCCATAAGACGTCTCTGCCTGGTCTCAAAACTAAGTATGAGGCTTGAGGTCTTCTCGCTAGCTCGGGTCGATATATGCGAGATGTTCCGGGTCGTCATCCAAATGATACATTGGTTCTAGCCTTCCGAGGGCTCCTGGCCCAGGAGTACCTCGTCACGCATGTCAAGCTTGTCCACATTCACGTTGTCAATTGCTTCCTGCTTCATGGAGGTCACAGAGCATTCCTCGGCTACCCGCTGATATCTTTCCTCAACCATCCCCACCCCGCGGTATGGTTGGGAACTCTGATTATCATGTGTGGTATGCGTGAGGGGATGGCTTTTATTGGGTGCTGAGAGGTCTTCCTAACAATGATATTATGTCGATGGGCGCCCATAATGAGGAATTCACATGTCGCCGCCTATAGGGGTTTCCCAAAGTGAGTACCGGGCCTGGATTGAGCCCAAAGGTAACACCTTTCCTTTAAAATCCCCGCATGTGTGTTGACGGCTCCGCTTTTTCTCTCTCCCAATGCCCATTTTATCGAAGGCTGGCGGGAAGATGATGTCAACTGAACTCCCGTTATCAACTAGAACCCGATGAACTGTCTTGTTGGCCACAATTGCGCGAACTACCAATGGGTCGTCATGGGGGTGTTGGCATCCCTCCATATCTCGAAGGCCGAGAATGTGATGGATGCAAGTCGAGCCGCGTAGTTTGATACGATTGATTTCCCCTATTTCCGCCGACCGATGCTGCGAGATGGGCTTTCCGGCTGAACCAGACTCTCCTCCTCCCCGGGCCAATCCTCCCGAGATCACCCTCGGCATTTCTCCAAGGGGTTGCCGGGTGGGCTTGAGTTGCCGTCACGCAGGCGGTTGTCGTAGTTAGCCTCGGTTCCGGGCTTGATTCTGTGGCCGATTCTCAGCCCGATTCTCGGGCCCCGATTCTCCGAGAGATATGAAACGCCCCGAGGTATCCGCGCCGTATTAAGTACTCTATTTCTCTCTCAGTCAGATGCGCCGTCTCGCGCGATGTTCCGTAGTACATGTCTCTATGGAACTCGCAGTACTTGGAGTTGTCTCTTATTGTAGGATCTGACTTCATCTGAGTTGGCTATCCGTGAATTGTTCGCTTTTCAGATTTCGCGTAGGACTCGTGACACCGAGGGTCGTCAGGGTGAAGCGTCGGGGCGACAACGCCGCCGCTCTCATACCGGCAAAGTGACCCGACGATCTCCGAGGCTGTGCCACGCCTTTGGGGACTGCTCTCTTCATTTTTCTTCGAGATCCTTCTTGGTCGCTTTGTTCTCGGGGGCTTCGTCCTCGTCGTCATTCTGCTCCACTCTTCTCTTTACGGCGGAGGAGCTCTCCTTCTTGGATATGAGGGCTTCTTCGCCGCTTATATACTTCTCGCTTGCGAGCACCTCTCGGCCATGCTTGCTTGAGGTTCTTTGAGATGGGAAAAACATCAGATCCTTCGACCGCACTCCCAACCTCTCGCAATGAATGCAAGGATTTAATTTTTCATCTAGTATGTGTCTATCTTCAGTGGACTCGTTGTCAATCCTTTGCACGTAGGACTTCGTGGTTTTCCCGCGAGCCCCCGCTTTAACGTCAATAGATGGTAACTCAGTTTTCTGTACGTCCTGGCCCCGATGAAGTGGGAGACGAACGCAATGGATAGTTCTCTGAATGAAGAGATTGAGGACGCAGTGGAGTCTGGCTGAATCCATGCCAAGGCCGGGCTTGCAGGATTAGCGAAAGCTCGCATCGCATTCCGGTCTTGGCATCCATGCAGCTCCATTTGATTTTTGTAGGTGTTGAGATGATCGACGGGATCTTTGATTCCATCGAATGCTTGATTAGTGCCCAAAAAGTGCTATTTTGAACCCTATTTTAGATAGGTTTTGAGTGCTTTTTGCGCACTAATCATGTCATTTATGCCAATTGAAGTGTTCAAGTCTTCTTAGTTTCACTTATGCCGTTTAGAGGTTATTTTTAGTTGTTTTTGTTTTTGCGTTGCTTTGTGAGTTCAATATTCCAGATATAAGATGAATCATGAAGATTGAACCCATTCATCAACCATCAAGCAAACCATAAATCAAGGAGAGAATTGAAGGCAAAGGTAGTTAAGAAAAATCAATGCAGTAGAGGACTGGAAGCAATGCAGTGATGAATCAGCAAATCCCAGGAATTTCGCTAATATTGCGAAAATTTCGCTGGGATTGCGAAAATTTCGTAATCTTAGCGAAATTGACAATTTTCGCTAGACCCAAGATTTTCGCTAAAGTACTGTTCCTAGCGAAATTTTGCATTTGTATTCATTTTCAGATAATTCAAGAGTTAAGGAATCTTCTGCTAGCTGGGGCTAAATCACTGACGCCTCAGCGAAATGCCTTGCATTGGCTATTCGTGGATTTCCTCGCTTAGCTAGCGAAATTTTCACGCCAGCGAAATTCTCGAGCCTTAACACAAATTCACCGCTGTAATTAATGCAACCGACTTCACCTTGGTGTATTACTCTCTGTCCCTAAAATTAAACAACCAGCCAGCTTTCTCAGGGTATATTAATAACATCATGGCCTATAGTTCTCCCCATTTTGTAACCCAAAGCAACAAAGTAAGCAACAAATTGAGGAAACAATTTTTTGGTAAGTTTTTTATTTTTGTAAATATCTTTCTCGTAGCTTTAGTTAGTTTTTCGTTTTCTCTCTCTTCTCCTCTCTTTCTCTTATTTTCGCTGCCAAACACCCCTCTCGAGGATGACAACTCAAGAGATGTCAGTTGCTCTTTTCTTTGAAGAGAAAAGCAGCTAGCTTCGTGTGGGCATATAAGCATGTTGTCCTCTTGTATTAAAAGCTACAGTAATCGTGTTTATGGCTCTATCTTCTCAAAATAGGTCAATAGCATCGCACGTTATTGATTCGCCAATACTTACCATGTGCAGGACACAAAGGCATACTTATCACTAGATGCACTGCGGGTTTTTTATATGGTCTTACGAGCCACCTAAAAATGATATTTAATGTTAGGTTTCAAACCTGTAAAGAGGCTATAGACAAGTGTTAGCCTGCAGCACTCAAATAGGAGTGGTTTCTTGTGGTTGGTTTGCTAGTTAAACATAGATCCTGGGCCTTGTAGTTCTTGACTATAGGTTGTTTCAGTCATAAATCTTAGGATAAAAACCCGAGGACATTTATTTGCCCTAAGTTACCAAGTTAGTGACCTAAATCTTCAAAAGTGTTAACTTTTCACACTTCGCTTTCTCGCCTTTACGCTTATTCACTAAACTCATCACACTCCGCTTTTTTGAAACAAAAATCCAAAAAGTCCAAATAGAAGTCTTACCTCTTTCTCGTATTAATTTATGAAAATCATTCCTAGGATGAAAACTCATCCCTCGTGTTCGACTTAGATTCACTATATCGGGCAGTAGTTTATCAGCTTTCGTAGTGTGGGAACTTAGGTGTGTATATAAAATTTTGTTGAGGAATCAGCCCATCGTAAGACGGCATCAATTGGCGCCGTCACGGATGGTGCCAAACTACTAATGATAAGTCAAGTGTACTTCGTGGATCAACATCACAAGTGAAGGTAATCTTTAACTCTTTTGAAACCCAATGCAGAATCGCAAGTTTTCACTTTAAAGAACTTACCTGTTTTTTGTTTTTGTTTTTATATATGCGCCGCTTTTATCTAACCTTAACCTTTTGCAAGTTGGTTTGTGCCTCTTATTTGTGTCTTAGTTTGTGTAATGGGGCCAGGTATGCAAAGGCTTCAGACAGAGACACATCGGGAAGATCGTATAGAATCAGTACACAACCTGACCTAAGCTGAAGTCAAGCAGGCCACACCGATACCATGGATCCACTACCCGAAGAACAACAGTCACCCGGAACCCCAATGAATCCAACAAACTTATAGAACCATGAGGGATCACATCCACCCTCCTAGAGTTGTCTCCATCCTCAGACATTCCTCCCGAAGATGTAGCAGTGAGGCCATACTGTACCCCCTACTCCCCCACATATCATGCGTATGGAAAATGAAAATCCATACACTCATATTAGGGGATTTTGAGGAGGTTTGCACTCACTAAGGAAGGTATGATGGACATGGATTCACAAGCTAAAAGCATTTCCACCGACCCTAAAGGATAAGTGGCCAAGATTTGGCTAAACTCACCGAGGCCTAGAACTATTAGGAAATGGTGCAGCTGCAAAAGTGCACTCCCGAAGAGTTCTTCGCTCATAAGACTAATAATTTGAAAAGATAAATTTACACCTTTGCAAATTTCGTGATGGTGAGAGATTTTATCGGTTGTCGGGAGAGATTTATGGAAACCATCGCGCCTCGTCCACACCAAGGGTTTGATACATGGATGTCGGGTAAACCATTTCTATGATGGAATGTCCCCACCTATGAAACAATTGTTGGAAACCATGTGTGGGGGTAAACTTTGAGTAAGCATCCCGATGAAGCTATGGATTTTATGAACTATGAAATAAAACCTCCAAAATCAGATGAACCTACCCTAGGGAACAAAGATTAAGGCCATCAACCACCAAAGGGGAGATGCATTTCCCGAAGACACGTAGATGAAAGCCGAAATCGACCTCGCTTTAACTCAAAGATCGATGATCCGAAATGAAAAAATCAGCATGAAATGCAAACAAGAAATGAGTTATCTCGCAGCCCCAACTTTCATGCTTCCAATTTTCTACCAAATAATCACCCCGAGGAGACCACCAGAGTATGCCCATGTCCTAAATCAAATAAACCACCCATAGATGTTCCATATGAACACCTATAACCCTAATCGGAGAAATCATCCAAACCCGTCATGGAAACCAAACCCCCTCGCATACGCCCTCCGTGAGCACAAAGAGCGCTGAGTAAGGTGGTAGGCAACTCTTTGTGGAAGAGCAAAGGAATTAATGCGCAACCGCACAAAGGATCGACACTGTAGAAAGTACATTGAATAAAAGAATAGATGGCCTGAGGAGCACCCGCGCAAAATCGACAACCACAGATTCAATCACCAAGATCAACAAATCACTGGAGGTACAAGAAAGAGGGAGGTTCCTTTCTCAAACAGTACCAAACCCAAAGGGAATCCATGAGGTAGATCATCCAACAATTCAAAGAATGGGATTTGAGGTGGAAGGCTATAATTACCCTGAGAAGTGGAAAAGAGGTTGATCAGCCCATGCCAAAACCTGTTGAAGAATCCAAGAAGGGAGAGGAATTGCAGTCTGATCATATTCTCCTAAAGGAAGATTCAATGAAATACCGCATACCACCTCCATTTCCACAAGCACTTAGAAGTAAGAAGAAGGCATCTCAGCAAGCAGGCAGTTTTGAGGTCTTAAGGCAAGTGAAGGTTAACATACCTCTATTGGACATAATTAAACAGTCCCCCGCTATGCAAAATTTTGAAAGATCTTTGCATAATCAAAAAGGATTAGGCATTGAGAAGAAGGCATTTCTGTTCGGAACAAGTCAGTGCCATAATCCAAAGTGGAATCCGGGGCCAAATACAAGGATCCGTGGATCTCCCACAATTTCAGTCAATATCGCGGGAATTGCATAGACAAATCATCGCTTGATTTAGAGCCAAGTAGAACCTAATGTCGATTCTCGTGTAAGCTGCAGCTAGGTTTAGTGGAACTTAAACCGACCAACATCACACTTCTCTTCATCAGTCGATAGATTCAAAAACCCTAAGGATAGTTGAGGATGTCTTCGTGAAAATAGACAAATTCTAATACCCAAGATTTTGTGCTTGGATATCGAGCCACTCAAGTGAACCCAATCATGTTCCAATCATCCTAGAAGACCATTTCGGCCACTCCACAATGCAATCATCAATGTCAAATGGAGTCATGCAACTTACATTTGGCAATATGACATCGAACTAACATATTTCACTCAACAATAAGCACAAATTAATGGAAACCGAAAATCAAGTGACTAATGATGTGCTCGTGTCGATACAGAAGCCGAATGTCTAAATCATAGGATACAATACCAACCAAGGTGAAGTAGGTGTTTTGGTTTTGCCTTCAGTGCCCACTCCAGGCCAATTACTCAGTTCAAATTCAATCAGTGAGAACCAAGTCAACAATGGGAAGCCCAACACCATGGAGTCGCCTCAAAGCCATCAGTAGGTCGAGGGAGATCATTCTCCTCGATCCTCCCCTGAGTAATGTTTCTATATGGAACCGTCCGTGTTCCCTAAACCGACTTCAGGCCCCACTTCGTATCCAATTTTTGTTTTGAATTGACAATCAATTGCTTAATCGATATTCGAATTACTTCAATCGACAATCAATCGCTTTTAATCAGCAATTGAATTGCCTTTTTATGGAAATTTGAAACCCTGTTTGTCACCTTTATGTTAGAACAAATTCCATGCTTGAAACAGTTTTTGGTCAATTGCAGTTCCAGCATGCTCAACTTGAAATTTTCTCCCTTATGCTAATTCACACACTGCACTCTAGATTATTTCAATAAGCTGTGAATTTGTTTACTCCTTTCTCGCTTGCATAGCCTGCCTTAAATGCATGTTGGCAACCTACATAGGTTTGTGTTACTCCATACATGAAGACCACTGTTATGTCTTCCCAAAAGAAAAAAAAAAAAAAGGCATAAAGAAAAGAAAAGAAGAAAAGAAAGAAAATCGTGAGGTTTTATTCTCAACCTGGAGCACTCCATTCGTAAGTGTATGGCGAAAGCCTTTGTGCAACCCCACATGCCCTAAGCCTTAATTGGTCGGGAGTCATCGATTTAGTGTTCACATGGGTGGATAGGTAGAGTCTAAATTAAATTGTAGGTGCTTGATTTTCAAGTCATTCTCGTGAGTCCGGGGTGAAGCCTCGCTGAGCTCAGGTCATGATCCTTTCGCTTGATGCCCTAAACCTTAATTGGTTGGGAGTCATCAGGGACCCTTCGCTACACCTGACCTTATGAAGTCGAATTTTAAGCATTGCATCCTACAAGATAGTTGAATAAAGAAAGAAGTGTAACTATCCTTATCTAGGTCATTTCAATGCCTTAAGGCCACGCCAAGTAGTCGGGGGAGGGACAAATTTTGCAATTTATTGGTGTAATCTGCTATATAAAGAACCATTAGACTTAGGGTGGGAAATTCAAGTTGCGAATCATGGAACCAATATTGACCTAAAATTGTTCTTGTATGGTTTTTAGCTCTTTCTATGTTTCAAGCTAAACTGTGTCCATTTTTCAAAGTTAAGGACAATGTTTATATGTACATAAACCAATCATAACCTTTGAAATTCACCATACATCTCCTCCTTTGTTTTTGCATTGGCTAAGGGACTAGCAACGTTTCGTCAGTGTGATTATGCCCAAAGTGCTATTTCAACCCTATTTTAGATAGGTTTGAGTGCTTTTTATGACTAATCATGTCATTTATGCCAATTGAAGTGTTCAAGTCTTCTTAGCTTCACTTATGCCGTTTAGAGGTTATTGGTTGTTTTGCAGGTTTTTGCGTGCTTTAGGAGTTCAATATCGAGATATAAGATGAATCATGAAGATTGAACCCATTCATAAACCATCAAGCAAACCATAAATCAAGGAGAGAACGGCAAAGCGAAGAAAAATCAATGCAAAGAGAGGATCCGAAGCAATGCAAAGATGAATCAAAGAAATCCTGTGAATTCAAGATTGCGAAAATTTCGCTGGGATTGCGAAAATTTCGCAGCCTTAGCGAAAATTTCTCAATCTTAGCGAAATTGACAATTTTCGCTAGACCCAAGATTTTCGCTAAAGTACTGCCTGATAAATTTTTGCATTTTCGTCTCACATAAATTCGTTTAAGCTAGTCGCTTAGCCAGCTTAAATCACTCACCAGCTTAAATTTTGCATTGCCATCTCTCAGGATTTCGCTAGTTACAAAATTTTCGCTAGCTAGCGAAATTTTCGTTGCTTAGCGAAATTAGCCTTAAATAAATTCACTCGCTGTAATTAATGCAACCGACTTCAATTTTGGTGTATTACTATTCCTAAATTAGCCAAATTGTTAGGCTTTGTGGTATTTTTCATACACAGGCCTTATAAGCCCCTCCCATTTTGTAAACTAAAAGCAACAAAGTAAGCAACAAATCAAAACAATTTTTTGGTAAGTTTTATTTTTGTAAATATATTTCGTAGCTTTAGTTAGGCTCGTTCTTCTTCTCTCTCCTCTTTCTCTTATTTTCTTGGCTGCCAACATTTCGAGGATGACAACTCAAGAGATGCCATGTTTCTTTTCTTTGGAAGAGAAAGGAAGCTTAGCTTGGGGCAAGGCATATACATGTCGGGGCCCTCTTGTATTAAAAGCTGTGTACTTGTTTATGGCCCTATCTTCTCAAAATAGGGGTTGAATAGCATTGAATGTTATTGATTTGGCCAATACTTACCATGCTTTAGGATACAGTGCATACTTATTGCTAGATGCACTGTGGTTTTTTAGATGGTCTTTACGAGCCACTGAAATGATATTTAATGTTAGGGTTTCAAACTGTAAAGAGGCCATAGATGTATGTTACCTGTGTTAACTCAAATAGGAGTGGTTTCTAGGGTTAGGTTTGCTAGTTAAACATAGATCCGGTTGTGGCTTGGACTATAGGTTGCTTGTCATAACGCGAGGATAAAACCCGAGGACACTTATTTGCCCTAAGTTACCAAGTTAGTGACCTAAATCTTCAAAGTTAACTTTTCACACTTCGCTTTCGCTTACGCTTATTCGGCCAAACTCATCACACTGCTTTTTTGAAACAAAAATCCAAAAGTCCAAATAGAAAGTCTTACCTTATGCACTTATGCAACCATTCCTAGGATGAAAACCCATCCCCGTGTTCATCTAGACTCACTATATCGGCAAGAGTTTGACTACTGCAGAGTAGGAACTAGGTGTATATAAATTTTGTCGATTTTAGCCTTCAAATTTCTACCGTGGCACGAATCAATGCTTCCACTTGTGGTACTCGAACTTGGTCAGGAAGGGGGAAGGGAGTACCCTACGTATAGTGGTGACTCCACTCACACCAAGGTGTCCATGCGGTCGAGCACGCCCTTTCACCACTTCCTTCACACGACCGAGTTCTTGCCGGAGGTTCGAACCTCCTCGCTCCCATGAGTGTTCATGCCGATGGATGACGAATTCTCCGTTCGACATGTTCCCCCCAAGGGTCAAGCCATCGCCTCTCTCCCGGCCAGATGCGCCTATGCCCTCGCACCCGCTGAATTCGCCTTAGCTCGGGGAATATCGACGTTTATGTCGCCCTCACGGGGCGCCAGCGGTCGACCTTCCCGAGTTTGTCGCGCCTCCCGGGTAGTCGGATCTATCCTCGTGAGTCAGTTTCTAACCGTCTGGGCCGACATCGATCGCGAGGCGAAGTGTTTCCACCTCGTCTGCCGGGCTTCGCATTGCTCTAACACGCCCGGGAGTGGCCTACCGTCCGGCTGCTTGGCCGATCCCGCATCCTGGAGGATTAGCGTTACTCCCGCCAGGTTCCATGTTGATGACCAGAATCGAGAAACTGCGATTTATAAAGGAACCGGCTGCTCCCATTGCATCGACGCCAACCGATGATGCCTTTAACCGAATCGCTGAGCCGCAATGCTGGCCCGACCGATTGCCGGGCGGGCCGACATGTGCTCTTGGATTAACCTGAGGTAGGATCGCCGCACGTTGATCTCGCAGCTCGACGTAGCACTCGCAAAAACAAGGAAGAAGGGGGGTCGGCGAGGGCTGTGCCCGTGGCCGCCTTCCGATGTCAAGCCGGGCTTTCTCTCGGAGAAAAGAGATCGCTTAGAGGGCTAATGTGTTGCATATGTTTATGCTAGTTTAAGAGTGTATCTTTCACCACTGGGTGGCCATGTATTTATAAGTATGTTCAACCACTGGATCGAACTAGATTTGTTCCTATCGATGGGATTTTCTTATCAGTAATCTGATTTAAAATGGATTTAGAAAGAGTCGCTTTTATTCGGGGTAATCTTCCTTCCTTATTAGGGAGATCCAACTCGGTGATGATCTGCTATTATTTTCCTTTCCTTATCGATAAGATTTTGTTGACTCCAAGTAGGATGATATATTGTTGGGGGTTATTCTATTTTTCAGACAAGCAAATACAACTGATTTGCAGGATATGGACCTCTAAATTCATCCAAGATCGTCCTTAGACCTGGGCCGGCCGGGCCTTCGCTGTGGGCTAGTACCGGTGGGCCCGGTATTGGCAAGGCGCGCCTAATTCTTCGGGCTTGGGGAGTGGGCCTGCGAGCCCATTTTTCAAACCCTATCAACTATAAATTAAATGAATAATTAAAAACAATAATTTATATATATAAAAGAAAATTAATTAAAAAATAACTATATGAAAGAAGAATTTCTAAATAAAAAGAAAGTCAAGGAAATATACTTGGTAGACGAACCGCTTCTCCCAAGTCGCCTCCCATCGAGATTGTCTTTAAAGTCGAGATCATCTTCCAAGATTGCCCCTAAAGTCATCGTATTTTTTAATACTTTAAACTTTGAGACCACTTAAGACCTTCCACTTAATGTCGGGGGAGGCATGGTCACCTTAAAAAAATTAAACTTAAGTGACTAGTATGACATAAATTATAAAGGCTTATGTCTCAATTATTTTAAAAATATTTAACTAAGTGTCATTTAAGGTCTCCTACTCTTTAGGGGGAGGCTCATGATATTCCCTTCATCTCTCAAACCAATGGGGAGACCCCTTTTATAGGGAAAGAGAAGCCTCTCTCGTTGTTCCCTTCAAATGTGGGATTGCCCCTTATAAAGGAAAAAACTTCCTTAGACTCACATTTGAGGGTCTATAGTTATATATGTGCAAAAGTGTAAATAAAGTTTATTTAAATTTCTGAAATATTTTTGTATTATCCTAGATTGATTAATTAGAATGATTATGGTCAACAACTTAGGATAGTAGAATTTATTATTATTGAAATTGAAAGCAAGTTATTTAACATTATCTTTGATTATTTTTAATTAAAACAATTAAATAAGTGAAAAGTATATATAATTTATAATATTCTTTTTCCAAGGCAAACGTAAATTTACTTATCAATATTGAATACATTATATCTAAACATAAAAACTAGTACTACAAACATTAGTAGATGACACAAGAAAAGCACATGTATTAATACATCATTTAGGGGGTTTACAGAGTGAATAAATCCATTCAATCCCTATATAATTGGTAATCCTAAGATGCCTATAATACCGAAGATTTAAGATTTGATGAAGCATAAAACATATTGAAGAACAATATTTGATATGACTTCTCTATATTTGATTGAAACAACTCTACCGTCTGAATCACCCGTATGAAAACCAATTAACAAATCACCCATTGTACGCGACACAATCACATGCTATAACAAGTTGGTTACAAAAACACACACACAAAAAAAAAAAAAAAAAAAAAGGAAAATCGAATGAAAACTCAGATCGGGTAGAAAAAACCACTTTATTGAGAAAAAAAAAATCTAGATCTAAGTGAACGAATGATGGGAGAGGTGATTTCAAACCAAAAAAAGCTAAAAAACCATCCCTCATTTCTAAAGTGGATGAAAAGAAAAAACACAAGGAATTAGGGTTTGAAGAGGAGAGGAGATCATTTCTAATATTTTTTAAAAGTCATACAATATAAAATAATTGCTGACAACTCATCCAAACTAGAAATTTATTAAATAAAATTCCAAATACTATTTAAATATATAAAAATATGAAATTTAAATTTAAAGTTGAAAGAATAAGTTTGTGAAAATAAAATTGAGAGCACTAAGTTTTTAGCATTATCTTTGATTTTTTAATTAATCAAATTTCAAATAGCATCTTAATACATGTAAAATTCTAGGTCAACTTAAATGATAAACATAGAAGTCAATGATAAGAATAATGTTGTTGATTTGAACTTTGCATTTGAATGGAAAGAGATAGAACCACTAATAGAACTCATATCTCGAATTATAATAAAGTCACCACATTTTAAAATGATGCTATGTATTCTAACTATTTATAATATGTCACCTGCATAAATAATTAAACCTATATTATTATCAATCAGACTAATAAAATAAAAAACTATTTTTTAAATAAATAAATTTTATAAACCAATAAAACTTAACTCAAATGGTTAAGAACTTAGATATAGGTAGGAGAAAGGTCCAAGGTCTTAATGATAATGGAGACAAATTTGTGAAATACAAATAGAATATTATGATAGAATGTGTTGAACAGATGGAAAATAATACTTTTTTATATAAATAATTAATAGAAAGCATGTTTTACTTGAATTATAGAATTTTGGATGATATCTAGAATGTATTTGAGACTGTTCATATTTGAAGTATTTTTAAGAGAATTATATATGAAGTGTTCCTTCTGAAATCGTTGAGATCACCTCCATTAATACCTCCCTTTGTTTAATAATTTCTTTTATCCATTGAAAATAAATGAATAAATGAATGATAGGCGAGTAGTAACAGATATGAGAAATTACATTTTCTTATAAAATTTTTAAGAAAATTGTTTTAAAATTTAATTATACAAAAATGAATAAAATATTATACTTTGCAACTTATTTTTTTATTGAAAATATAATAATAATAATAATAAATTAAAAATAGTCATAAAAATTGCTTAAAGTAATAAAATTATTTTGACATATAATTAAGATGCAGTCCACCTCCAATCCATCTCTAAGTGTGATGTCCCGATTTTCGTGTCCCGCTGACAACATTAACCGCAGAATTTCTCTGCCTTAGGTCGCCTTTCAAGACTCTAAGTCTTGGTAATCGGACCCAAACCAACTACCCATTGACACCGAGTTACTCAAAGACCACTTCCATACGCCCTTCACCGGATCCATTCATTCTTATTTAAATCTAAAATACAAAGAAAGATAATGAATACTGATAATCCGTAGGGTCCAATCACACTTCCTTACTATAATTATATACCCGACTATTTATACAATAGTCCAAAAGAATTTTATAAAACTTTTTATACAAAAAACACTTTACAAAAATGCAGCACTGCGCCACATGTCGGGCCTCCTTCACCACACTCACAGAGCGCTGCCTCCCCGTACACCCTCGCACCCGAGTGGTCCCACGACGGGGTGAGCAAATGCCCGGGAGAAAATTCTACTACAAGGGCTACTCCCACCTAAAATACACATAATGGCAAACGATGAAACATCAAATCACATTCCATATAAATAATACAATCCTATATGGAATATTACGTGTCATGCATGAGATAAGACTCCTCATGCCCACAACCCGAGTCCCGACGAACTCCCTCACACCTGAAATGCCAAGTGTGAAAACCAGTCATTGGTGTTTTACCCAATGACTTAAACTATTGGACAACCCTCCAATATCTATTAATTTTTTTATCAATCCTGTGTTGCTCATTACGCTCTTTGGCCACACCATATATCAAGCAAGGGGCTCGACATTTTTATTCGCTTTCACCTAAGCAGATCATGTTCCAATCCATATAACACTGGTCTTTCACCTTGGGGGTAGGGGGAATCTACCCCATCTTGCTACATCCAAACACACGTGATTTATATTTATTATTATTTTATACAACTATGAGTCTCGATTTTGGACATGGTCTCATTTCCGAGCTCACCACACATTCGCCAAGAATGGTGAATAACAAGCATTCATGTACCCACACCCGACTCCGACAGATGACCACATGGCAAATGCAATCATGCCATTTCATGCTATGTCATGCTACATGGTCTCATTTCCAAGCTCACCACATATTCGCCAAGAATGGTGAATAACAATACCATGCACCCACACCCAACTCGACGCGATGTGACCGTGCATATGAAATGCACCACACCAGCGTTATGTCAAGATTATAATTTCTGATAATTATATTTCATACATATAATTTCCATTCATCACATTTTCCATGTTAATATATCACACAAGCACATATTAACATGATTTTTATACACAACAGCATATTATTTAATTTTCCAACATACACACAAAATGGCCCAAATCTCGAACCCATATAAAACAGGGCACCTCTTGGTCCCTTCACAGCCTTGAACCATTTTTTGTTCCTTTCGTTACCGAATCACTGTGATACCAATACACACAACAAAACCCAAAGACATCAGTCCTGAGATCAAAACCAAACCTCAACACAATCCAAGACTGCCCGGAATCAGTCTAAACAATTTCCAATATTCAACACAAAATCTGGGACTAATCAGGTTTATCTACTACCTGACAAATGATATTATAGTTAAAATATTCCAAGTAGGAATTCCCTACTTGGATTATTTTTAGCCTAAAAGTCATTTAATGACATAGGTTTTTTTAGGGCCGTGATTGGTCGTGTGATTTAGTCCCAAGATTTTAGAACTGAATATTGAGAATTTTTGGGACTATTTTTCGACAAATCCTATTGAATTCTTCGTGATCGCTTTCTGACAAATGAGACTCTCAATTTTCTCGACTGCTTTCGACAAATCGCTGAATTTTCAGACTGCTTAAGATAGTCCGGACAGATTTTCTGATCGCAATGGAACTAATTTTCGGACTGTGTGTGCTGTTTTTTTTTTTTGTTATTGGAAATTTTTAAATAATTTGGTTGGTTGTAGTGAAAATTCATGTTAATACAAGAGGATGTCCGCCTTCACCCCTATCTCAATCTGATTTTATGATTCAACCGAATGGACGTGAGACCATATACTATGACTCTTTACCTATTTTTTTTTTTTAAATCCGAACTTGTACCTGTGAGTATGGCCCACATCTTATAACATAATCAAAATATCAGATACATTTACATAGTAGTCCCATTTACAATTACATAAACTCAGACTTTATATTTACAACCAGAAAGTAATCTGAATCCCATGTAGTGAACCCCCATAAGTGGCTGGCCCACCAGACATGGACAAGCTTGCTGACGTCTTCTTCAGACCTACACCTGATTAGAAAACCCGTGCTGTTTTTACATGCTATAGTGGTCCTATCTTATACAGTAAAACACATGCATTTATACTCGAATCACAAATACCATAAACAATAACAGATATCGAAATCTTCAGACCTATGATAATAATTTTTTGCATACATACTTATTCCTATAACAAACTTATGCTCGTCACACCTCTCATGCAGACTTAACTTTTACTTATACTTATAACAAACTTATACTTACTGGGTCTTACACTTATAGCGTAATTTATTCTTATTCTGGATCTCATACTTATAGCATCTCGCATCTTCTACTCTATAGTGACTCTATTCTTATACTCTGATCTCCCAGAGGATTACATACTTATTCACATTCCTCTGAGCACTAGATCGAGCTTATACATATACTTATACTCTCTTGTCTCCGTAGGACACATACTTATGCTCGTGGTCGACGATCACTTCCTATTCAAACTTCCCAAAGGACATCTGCTTGAACTTCTGTCAGACTGATACTTATCTCCCGTAGGATACATATTTATACTTATTCATATTCCTTATAAACGGTACTTATCACGTACTCATATTTCTATCTATCTTATACTGGTTCCGATCTCCCGTAGGAGTTACATAGCTTAGGCTTGCATAGTTGATACTTATGCACGCATCGGTACTTATATTCATTCGTATCTCCCGTAGGAGTCTACGGAACATATGCTTATACCGAGGTAACCTTAGGTACTACAAAGCTCAAACTTATACCATAGGACTTGTACTTATACTACTTGAGATTACATTTATTTGAGGTACCTTAGGTACTACAGAGAGATGCGTAATCCGCATACTCTGCATTACAGAACTTATCCTTTTATACGAGTACCCGTAGTATTATCGAAGTCTGGTCCTTATCCCGAACTTATATCGGCACTGTAGTACTACGTAACGCATACTTATACAGAGGTGAAATCAAAATAGGTACTACATAATTTAATCAGATACGAGTGTCTGTAGGGTACTAAATGTAACTTATATTACCGCTTTCTTCATATCTTATACTCAGACTACGTAGCCTATCCTCGTCTTACGGATCTTCTACTTGTACTATAGAGTTTATTCTGATATTTCAGATCTTATCCCGATATTACTCGAGTTATTACACATATTTCTGATTTTATACATGTATTACGTAACTTATACATGTATTTCATCTTATACATGTCTTAAGGCAGTATATACTTGTCTTACTGATCTTATTCATGAAGGTGACTGTAGGTAATGGCTTTATCTAACAGATCGTGATCATATCATATACAAGGTCGATCAAACTTCTGCCGCATACCTTACATTAGTCTTCGTGAGGTACAGATCACGTGATTCATTATACCTGGCAACCTGTAGTTACAACCGACTTATACTTATTTTACGTAACTTGTACTTATTTTGCCACACGAAAGTACCCGTAGGGGTACTACCGAGCTATACTTATTTTATCGACACGTAGAGTACCCTTAGGTACTAATGACTTATACTGCTTTACCGGGATACGGAGTACCCGTAGGTACTACCGGACTTATATACTTATCTCACCTCCCGTAGGAGTTACAGAAGCTCTTCTTATGCGTAACTTATACTTATAACAGTTTATTATCATCTCTAACTCCCGTAGGAGTTACAGAGCTTTAATCAGATACATGTGAGTATTCGTAGGTACGATACAAAACTTAATAATAAGAGACAGGAGACTCAGAGGTATCGACAAAACTTAAGGTATACAGAGTACCCGCAGGTACTAGCGTAACTTAATCGTATACAAAGATACATTCAGATCTTTACTCTTATTCTTTATTCAAAGGTCTTATCATGTTTGTCTCCACTACCTAGACCAATCATAAGAAATGAGTAGGACGTTAAGATAATAAGTACCCAAACGTACAATACAAGATCGAGGTGCCGTGAGCACCGCATGTGACGCCCGCCCACGCAATAGGAGGCCGTAGCACCGCCAGGAGCCAAAGCACCGATCGCACGTGCCCCGCCCACGCAACATAATTGCCGTGAGCACCGCCAGGAGTGCCGGAGCACCAATCAGACGCTTACCACGCAATGTGAGTGCCGTGAGCACCAGCCAGGAGTTCCGAGCACCGATCGACGTGCCTGCTCACGCAACAGAGGTCAGAGTACCAGCAGAGTGCCTGAGCACCAATCAAAAATGTGGCTAACCACGCAGCTGCGAGTGCCGTAGCACAATGTGAGTGCCTAGCACAACAAGAGTGCCGAGTTATTCAAATGTAACGCCCACTATCTACTTCTTCTCGGTCCTAGGTATCGTGATTGTCATATGTCTTTCGTAACTTATAACCTTCTTAATCACATTCTATGATCGCACATTTTATCTTTCATATTCATGTTCAAGTTCATATTTCAGCCGTTTTCATGTTTCATATCCCATCTGTGTTTCATGCCTATTCCATATGGTATTTGTGATACTTATATTGTGAATACTCGATGTATCGCTCATGTATTCCCGCCCTCAATGCATCTACTTTTAGGAAATTGGAATCATTCCAATTGAATCATCCGAACTAAAGTTATAACATTTTCATGCCAAACTAGTCGCTTACCCGATTACACTAGAAACAAATTTGAATTCTTTTTTTTTTTTAGGGAGGCTAATTTCATACCTGATCTGTTCTTTGTATTTATTTGAAGCAAGGTGCTAAGGGTTCATTTCCAACTGGAATCACCCAAATCTGAGCACCAAACTCAGTTACGTCCAAAACAATCTCGAACTACTCCCAGGAGCAATCGGCGCACTTGACCTGATTATACCTACTTTGAGTGAATTGACCACTGAATTCAGAATTTGACGATGTATATTTCTGGATGTTTGGTTCTCCTTGAAGTCTAGTTTAATTAGCCACTTGAATCACTCAAAATGGATAAGAAATGAACAAGTTATGGATAAAATACGAAAACTGGTCAAAACAGAGCAAGGTGTACCGGTACATGTCTAACATGTACCCCAGACATGTTCCGCTTCGAAGGGTGTAATCGTACATGTTTAAGGTGTACCGGGCATACATGTCCCCGAAAATTCCTGCACGTGTATTTTTCTCCCTTTTTTTCCATATGTCGATACCCCAACCAACCCTATACCCATATACACCTCAAACCATTTCAAATTCATCTTATAACTTTTATTCCTCAAATCCTCTTTCAATACTTATCTTATTTCAAGAATCCATCATAAATTACTCTCAAACCCACTCTAATATGGGTTATGACCCATACACAACCCAATCATATAGGCTAATTAGGGTTTGTTCTAAACCCTAACTCATTTACTTACAATTAAACCATGAATCCATTCTCGGGAAGGACTCTACTTTTCAGGTTATTTAGAGTTTTACTTAACCCTAATTTCAATACATCTTTGGTTAGGATGAAATCCTAACAAACCCTAGGTTAGGGTACAACTAATAACCATGCAATTGTATGGAAATTCATACAAGAATTCATACCCAAGGTTAGTTCCATACCTTGTTGGCTTGGCTTTCCTCTTCTCTTCTATTCTTCTTCTCTTCCTCTTCCTCTTCTTCTCTCCTTCTCCCATCCGTTTTTGAGCTCTCTACCAAAATGGAGACCAATTTTGGTCTTTAAATCCATGTTTTGTTAAGGCCATGTTTGGCCCTCAAAAACTCATTTTTTTGGTAAATTTTCTTTATTTGCTTGTCCTCCAACCTTTGACTATTTGAATTTCAACTTCCCATTATTTTATTTCAAATTTATTCTCATCAACTATGACTTTTAAGCCCCTTTTTGGACAAATTACAATTTTGTCCTTGTGTCTTGAAAATTTCTTGGTCTCTCGTTTCCATGTTTCGCATTTAAATCACGAAACATTCAAATTACGCTTACAAAATACCCTAAACATGTCGAAAACTACTAGGGTACATTTCGGGTGTTAATGGATGTATTACATAAAATTTATGATGAATGTAAATATATGTAAATATATATATATATATATATATATATATATATATATATATGTTGTATATATATATATATATATATATATATATATATATATATATATATATATATATATATATATATATAATTATCCATGTGTTGAAAATGTTGCATGTAGTTCTCATTTTGCATGTAACATGTTATAGTATGAAATGACATAATTGCATTTCATATGCATCAGGGACATCATACAAGCCTGGGTGTGTGTGCATGGTATTGGTTATTTATCATTCTGAATGCAGTGAGCTTAAAAATGGGGGAGGACGTCCAAAATTAAGACTCACGGTGGATAAATAATAATAATAAATTCCCAGGTGTTCGGGTGAAGCAAGATGGGGCAGATCCCCTAGGGTGAAAGATCCAAATTTTATTCTCGTTAGACATATGCGTCCAGCGATGTAAGTTCGCTAGTGTCTGCCATGTTAAGCTCATGAGACCCTAAATTCGCCACCCACGAAAAACATACGATTTGTAAACTTAATAAACATCGAGGGTCAGTTCAATGGGTTGAGTCATTTGGTGAAACACCAATTATTGGTTTTCACACTTGATATCTGCATGCATGAGGGAGTCGGTCAGGACTCGGGTTATGGGCATGAGGAGTCTCATCTTATGCATGACATGAAATATTTTTACACAGATTGCATTTTTCCGTATGGAATGTGGTTTGATGTATGTACGTCATCGCATGTGCATTTAGGCGAGAAGTAGCCATTTGTAGTGAGTAAATTCTTTCTACTAGGCACCGTCACCTCACAGACTCCCTTTCGTGTACATGGAGGTACAGGAGACGGTACTTACGAGGCGAGAAGTGGCCTTGAGTAACATTTTTGTAAAAGTGTTTTGTATAAAAGGATTTTCAAAATTTTCGACTATTGTATAAATAGTCGGTATGTAATTACGGTAAGAAAGCTATACTGGGGCTGTGCCAAGTAACTCTGTCCACGGGTAGCTGGGTACCCGTCCCACTAAGGCTTAGGTGCAAGACGATCTAAGACATAAATTCCGGGGGTTGACGGGTTGTCAACAGGACTCCCAGAAAATGGGGTGTCACACTAAGGGTGTGTTTGGGAGAGCTTATTTACAGTTTATTTGAGTAAGTACTTTCAGTAAAAATTATAGGTGTTTGGAAGAGCTTATGAAAATAACTTATGACCCTTCTATAAACCCCTCTAAGCATATTTCAATAAGTTAGGCTTATCATAAAGTTTTATACGCAGTTCTTAAAATTTGGCCATCTTAACGACAAACTATCATCTCAAAATAAATTTAAAATAATATAAACAATCGCAAAAAATTATATGAAAATAGTTAAATTATTTGAAAAATTATATAAAATAAAAAAATCTGAAAATAATGAGAAATAGAAAACAAATTCCGAAAATTATGTCAAACATAGGTAAATGTTTTTAAAAATTATGTAAAAATAATGATTTTTTTTTAAAAATAATGAAAAATAGAAAACAAATTCCAAAATATTATATAAAACATAGGTAAATTTTAAAAAATTATGTAAAAAATACGATTATTTTTTGAAAATAATGAAAATAGAAACAAATCTCCAAAATATTATGTAAAAAAAAAAAAGGAAAAATTATGAAAATAATGAAAAATAGAAAACAAATTCAAAAAATTATGTACAAAATAGGTAAGTATTTTTTAAAAATAATGTAAAAAATAGGAAAAAAATTCTGACATATAATTAAAAATAGATAAAAATTACATTAATAATGGGAAGAATTATATTGATAATAATTTTTGATTTAGAATTTGATGCAGATCCATGGTGTTTAATTTGTTTGAGCATTTGGAATTTTTGTGATGGTGAGAAGCACTATTAATGTTTGTTATTTTGTTTTGGAAATGTTTGTGATGATGGGAAGTGTTAGTGATGTTTGATTTTTATGTTTGATGTCCTTTAATTTTAATTATTATTAAATAAAAATTTTAGACAATATTTAGTGAGATATATAATTTTTATTTATATTAGGTAGGATGCATATCACTTTAAAAAACTGACCTCAAGCGCTTCCTTAATTACATGTGAATGATCAATGTTTTCAGATATAGTGAATCTTTACTTTATTTTAAATTTTTTTATCACGGTTCTCTATCATATATATATATATATATATATATAATATTATTTTTAGTACTTTAGTTTTTAGTTTTTTATTTTTTTTAAACTATTATATGCTTATTTATTTTAACTCTTCAATTTTATAAGTGCTGACAAGTGTCTTTCATAATTTCACTTATTATGTTACTATATAAGAACGCATCCAAACACCTTAAAATAATCCATAAGTGCTTTTTAAAATATGCATCTAACACAAATAGCTTATTTAATAAAACACTTATGATATAAGCTCTTATCCAATAAACTCTTATAAAATAATTGTTTAATTAAATTGTTTATCCAATGGGTGATAAATCTAAAAGCAAATAATGGCAAAGAAAATATCATACTTGTTTAATTAGTTCCAAATCGGTACCATTATGGTGGAGTGTGACATGTATACATATGAAAAAGGAAAAACAATTCTTTTTTTTTAAGTTACACATTTTATACCAAAATTATAAATTATAGTCAAACAGACACCAAATTTATCTTCGACAAATAGACATCAAATTTTATTATCATTAAGAAGTATTAGTTAGTAAGAAATAGATCCATTCTATGCCTCAACAACTTAACTTTTTTTTTTAAAAGAAAACCTCATTCTCCTAAATTTCGTAATAAGAATTTAATAAAACTTAGTTATCAATCTTTTTTTTTGAAAAGAGTTATCAATGTTAAAATATACTTACATATGAATTAATTTACAAATTTATAAATGGGGGGATTGAGATACTTGATCATATAATTTTTTTTCCCTTTAGAAAACTGAAAGTATAAAGAAAACTTAATATTTTCTATTTCTTTTTTGAACTCGTGAATAACCCTAGCCTTACACCAAACAGTTTAATTATTTTTATAATATTTCATATTTAAAATACAAATGTTCATTTTCCTTTGAGATCATACAGAAAAAATAACTAATACATATCCCTGTATTTTTGTTAATATTAATATTATTATTATTATTATTATTATTATTATTATTAGCATTACTAAGTTATTGTTTCTATTAATATTGGTAAGGTCATTATATAATCAAGTTGACAAGGCTCGGGAATTTGAAAACATCATCATATTTCCAAGGATAACAACTAATACATATCTGGTCTTACATTTTGAATTGCCAACACATGCTCTCCTTATCATCACCAATTATTGTCATCAGACCGGTTGTTCCATCTAGGTCATGCTTAAACTTGAGCCATTTGGGGCTTATGTAAACTCCATTAGAAAGACTTAGACAAATCTCCCCCAGTGAAATGTTCCTTTTTTTTTAAAGTCAATGTTCAAAAAAGGGAAAAAACAATTTTATGTATTTTGTTTTTAATTCACCTAGATTTTATATGTACATCCACAACCCACCTAACTCAATAAAATATTCTATACATATACGTACCAGTATTTTTCCATGGAAATATAAACATTATTGCAGCCGGCTTAGCCTGAGTTTCTTTCCGGACGGTTACAAGAAGCAAAGCTTTTAAAAATTATGTATATAATAAACTATATATGAAAAAATTAATATGGTTTGAGAAGCTAAGTGCATTATAAATATGTAGATCTATGGTCACAGCACCACAAAGTGCTTTAGCTTATTACCTCTGTTATGGCTAGACCAATCTCTCCTCTTTGGCTTCTCCTTCTCAGCCTCATTTACACTCTCCTCAGTAGTTACAGAACTTCTGGAGCAGTTTCTGGGGCTGATGGTCGAAAGGCAATTAATAGCTGTCTTGTTGGTTTTGTCATTTTTTGTTTATTTTTTACTTAGTGGCTTGGTGCATGGTTGAAGGACCATAAACTGGTTTGATGAGTAACCCCATGCATGCGTCGCCAGAAGATTAATTTATGTTAATTTATCAGTTTGGGTTTCTTGACTAACACAATAGATTAGATATGCAACGTGCAGGAGTATATTGTGTACATGGGAGATAAACCTCTTGGGGATTTCTCAGCGGCTGCTGCTCATACCAACTTGCTGCAACAGGTCTTTGGCAGGTATTATCGATGTATTTTATTTTTTATTTTTTTGGATGGACAAGTAAATATTGAAAATTTTCCTTATTATTCTGGACAAAGTTGCATTAATCAAAGAGGCTTTTGCATATTTTGTTGGGGGTTAAAAGGATTTGGGTGTGAGAATCCATATATTGGCTATCATCCTTATCTTTTTTCTGTAGCTTTTCCCAAATTTCAAACACATAGCCTGCACCCAAAATATGCCAGCAAAATGCATGCACTCCTCAAATATACATATATATATATATATATATATATATATATATATATATATATATATATATATATATAACAAGTATATATATAGTTGTTAAATTTGCTAAGGGAAATAACAGAACACTAACTTGTAAAATTTTGAATGGATGAATTCCTTCAGCCAAATTGCATCAGATTCTCTGCAGTACAGTTACAAAAGAAGTTTCAATGGATTTGTGGTGAAGCTAACAGAGGAGGAAATGAAGCAATTGGAGGGTGGGTTGCAGTATTTGACCTTTCTGCATAAACTGTTTATGCCTTCAATAAACTAACGGCTATACATATTGATTTTCAGAAATGGATGGGGTGGTGTCCATTTTCCCTAATGAGAAGAAAAAGCTCCACACAACAAGGTCATGGGATTTCATTGGGTTTCCCCAGCAAGTTAACAGGACAACTATTGAATGCGATGTTATCATCGTGGCGACGATGACCGGCATATCGAGTCTGACCCCTTCAAAGATGTAGGATTTGGTCCACCGCCCAGCGGGTCAGCGTTACTGTTGGTGCTTATCCAATTTCACTTGCAACAAGTAAATCTTCTTACATTATATTATTTATTTATTTATTTCCTATTAATTTTAGGATTCTTATTCCTAGTAATATAGAGTTTGTCTCCAGTAACAATGTTGTAATTGTGTTTTTACAGTAAAATCATAGGAGCCAGGTACTACAGGAGCGATGCAACATTTAGCCCGGAAGATTTACAAAACCCAAGAGATTCAGAGGGCCACGGGACACACACTGCATCCACTGCAGCTGGAGGCCTAGTTAGTACGGCAAGTCTATCCGGCTTTGGCTTAGGGACGGCTCGGGGAGGGGTACCATCAGCTCGTATAGCTGTATACAAGATATGCTGGTCCGATGGCTGTTATGATGCTGATATCCTTGCGGCTTTTGACGATGCAATTGCTGATGGGGTTGATATAATCTCTCTTTCAGTTGGAGGTTCCACTGCCAGGAATTATTTTAATGATTCAATTGCAATTGGAGCTTTTCATGCTATGAAAAATGGGATACTAACATCAAATTCTGCTGGTAATGATGGACCCGACTTTGCTTCCATCACTAATTTCTCGCCGTGGTCTCTTTCTGTGGCTGCTAGCACCATAGACCGAAAGTTCTCTACCAAGGTGCAACTAGGTGACAATAATGTTTATGAGGTAAATAAGCTTCATTGCTCTTCCTTTGCTTAATTATATTTTGGACTGTTAGAGATCACATATATTCAAATATCATATAGTAAAGTTAGAATTATGTTGAACTGATTTTTGGAGGCTATGCCATTTATGCTTCTTGTGTAGGGAATTTCAATAAACACATTTGATCCTACTGGCATGTATCCTTTGATTTACGGTGGGGACGCACCGAATATTACAGGTGGTTTTACTGCCAACACATCCAGGTACTGATGTCATGTTTGGTTCCAGGAAAATTTAGGGGAAAATGCAAGGGAAAGAAAAAAAAAATGAAGGAAAATAAAAATAGAGTTAAATCTAACATATTATTTTTATTTCCTACTTCGAACTCATTTTATTTATTTTAACATTTGTTCAACTGCACTATCATTTTGAGATTATTTTACTTGTTTAATAGTTCATAATTGTAGCAGATGTAAATGATTGATATATATTTGCTCAAGGAACTAAAATTTCTGCTCAACCGCAGGTTTTGCTCTAGAAACTCGTTGAACCCCAATCTAGTGAAGGGTAAAATTGTTCTTTGCGAGGCATTGAGTGCTGGTATTGGCGCATTCTTGGCAGGTGCAGTTGGGACAGTAATGGCGGATAGAGGTGTCAAAGACACTGCTTATTTATTTCCATTGCCTGCATCTTACCTTAGTGCACAGGATGGTAACAGTATCTTCTCCTATGAAAGTTTAACAAGGTGACCCTCTAAGATATCTTTTTCTAGTACTTCTATTTAGAGATTAATGTAAATTATATGAATGGTGCTTTAAGATAGTCTTGCTATATTGATATTACAGTAATCCAACGGTATCGATATTGAAGAGCGCTCAGGAGAATGATACATTGGCTCCATTTGTAGCATCTTTCTCATCAAGGGGTCCAAACCGAGCTACATTGGATATTCTCAAGGTAACTTACGCTACTATTCCTGATCTTCTTCTCCTTTATTCTGCTGCATTACGGTATCTGTAGATCTTATTCAACAGTTCCTTATACATAGGGTCCAATCCTGTTAAGATTCTAAGGTATAATCTCTGTTGAATTCTTGGATTTTGTATGCTTTTGATTTAGGAAAGTGTGACGATTGTAAATTTTTTTGTAGGATCATAAAATATATGTATCTTATATCAGAACATCCATTGTTTTACATAAAGTTGAATGGCCCGAATTATATTCGCCTTGATCCAAAAAATTTTGAGGTGTGAGAACATAAATATTTTAGGATTTCAGTGAAAGGATTGGGTTGATGCTCATTATATATGAAGCTTGTTCAGTTTTGAGATGGATATAATGATTTGTGTGGTACTGTAGGGTTTTGTCATTATTTTTCCCTAATAATGCAATACTGCAATTTCGTGCCCATATCTAAAATTGTGGATTTCTTCTCCTCCGCTCATTTTTTTCCGTAGTTAGGGTTCCACGTCTGTTCCTTGTTCTCGTTTTCTTTTTCTTGTTGCCTATTATCCTTTTACTTTAACAGTCATCTTGCTGTATGTAGCCGGATTTAGCTGCCCCTGGAGTCCATATTCTGGCTGCATGGTCACCAATTTCTCCAATTTCTGAGGTAAAAGGCGATACTAGATCATCAGTGCAGTACAATATAATATCCGGCACGTCAATGGCTTGCCCACATGCTACTGCGGCAGCGGCTTACATCAAGTCATTTCACCCCACATGGTCTCCTGCTGCCATTAAGTCTGCCCTCATGACTACTGGTAATCCCAAAACTTCATTCCCAACTTCTGAAACTATCAAAAGCAGCACCCTCTCAGTAATTAACTCAGCCTTCCATGAGTGCCGAGGAAAATCAGGACGCGGAATTCGCATACGGGGCCGGCCAGATAAATCCTCTAAAAGCTGTCGATCCTGGTTTGATATACGATGCTGATAAGATTGACTATGTAAAATTCGCGGGAAGCGCCATATACCAAGCTCTACAGCTGGTTACTGGGGATACTGAGCAACTGCCTTCAATTCATAAACGCACCGCCTGATCAAATTATCCTTCATTTACTCTCAAGCACCACCTTGAATCATAACCGGTAAGTTCAGCTGACTGTGTCAAATGTCGGGTCGGTCAATGACATATAAAGTTACTGTGACAGGAGCCCCGACTGGACTTCAAATACAAGTAGTACCAGACACTTTATCATTCACATCCGTTGGGCAGAAGCTGTCATTTGTGTTGGAGGTTAAAGGAAGCGTGGATAACAGCATAGTTTCTGCTTCACTGGTGTGGGATGATGGTGTACATCAAGTGAGGAGCCCCATTGTTGTGTTTGTTGTCGTGAGAAATTGAAGAATTCAACAAAGAAAAGCATTGAAGTTGTTATACCTGTAATATTGAAATCCATGAATAAATTGTATGGGCATGATTTGATTTGTTTTGCTTTTATTTAAGATGTGTTTGTTAAGTTTATAGATCTATTGTTGGCTTTGTATTTATGTTGTTTTGAGGAATATTGTGTTAGGTTGAAAATCACAAATCCTCAAACCAGTCATTCATAAATAGTCATAACAAAATTGCTGACTTTTCCATTAAAATGATCCTGGTGTACAAAAATTTTCTTATGACGATTAAAGTTAGCATGACTATAGAATTCTAGAAATTTATATATATTACAGGTGCACATATTACTAAGAGTAAAAACTCTAATGTTCTTTTCATCAAAATGATTAATTACTATAGAAGATGTTATTTGTTGAATGAAGAATTTAAGATAAAGATATAAATAATAGTGAAAATTTGTGATAAGGTGCATAAATGCCCTTGACGTTTGGCCATATGTCAAATTTGGTCCTTAAACTTTTTTTAGGTCCATAGTTGTCCATAACATTTACTCCATAGCTCAAAAATGCCCCTGTCGTCAAAGACGTTAATAGATGGATAAATGATCCTCTAATGATGGCGAGTGTAACTCGAACAGATGTTTAGGTATCTTGATAACCTTAATCCCCTAATTTTGTTTAACCCCAAATACATTTGGAGCCTTAATTTGGAGATTGAAAGAAAAGAAAAACCCTAATGAGAAGAGTTGATCAAAATTTCCCAAAATCTTGAAAGATTTTATGCAAGATTTTGCATTTGCATCCGTAAGATGTAAGGTGTAAGGGGATTTGTCGATTGTTTGTTTATAACCAAGAATCGTAGAGAAAACCAAGCCAATTTTTAGAAATGAGTTTAATTTAAGTTCTCAGAGAAAACCATTTGGAATATTTGGTATTCTGAAAGGTAAGGCAAGAAATAAGTTCTCTTGTTTGATTTAAATTCATAGTGTCTCCTTGTGAAGCTTGAAGATGATGCAAAACAATCTCCCATGGTAGAAATGAGGGATTTATGAAAAGGGAGGGAAATTTTTGGTGGAAAAGCTTTCTCTAAGGTTTTGATTTCGATATGGAATTTGGGGAAATCTCGGGATTCATGGGCTTCTCCCTGGTTTTACCTTTGCGAAATTGAGAGAACAAATCAGAATTGCAATTTCACCATTTGCAATTTAGGGAAGAAATCAGGATGGATTAGGGTTTCAAATGATCTAATTTGGGGAAAATGTTTGGTATATCAAGAACTTTATCTAATTAGGGTTACACATCAGCAAAATTTGCAACATTAGGGTAACTCGTTAGCATTGTTAGAGGGTCGTTTGTCCATCTGTTAACGTCATTATGACATGGGAATTTTTGAGCTATGAAATTAACATTAGAGGCAACGGTGAACCTGAAAAAGGTTTAAGTTCCAAGTTAGACATATGACCAAACATTAGGGGCATTTATGCACCTACCTCATGAAAATATTGACCATATTTTTAAGTATTATCATTTTGTTCAAGGAATTTGAGACCGTATTAAGTATAGTTGTCATACTCCTCTTATATGTAGATGTTTGTTATTCTGACTTGAAATTATTCTTAATAATCATAATACTAACTATAAGCAAGGACGGAAATGTTGCGATTTATTGTTGATATGTCGACGATATGTTGGATATCGGTCCTTATCGACACAAAACATGCCTTCAATTATCGTTTGAGCAAAAAATTGTCCAAAATTCAGTGATATTGATGATATATCAACGATATATCAGAATTACACCAAAAAATCAACAATATCGCCGACAATCGCGACTTCGAAAAACCCAAATTTTCGAAGATGAAAAACTTAAACCCATCAAAATTCCAAAAACCCATTGAAATTCTAGGCACCAAAAAAAAAACTAGAAATCAAATAACAAAAAAAATTGAATCAAACTCCACCTATAACCTTGATCTTTGAAATCAACAAAACCCCAAATACAAAACAATGAAAAAAACGACCATGAATCTTGCCATTGGGTAAAGGAGACGACCTAGATGAAGAATGGACTATCTGGACAACCTCTTTTTTCCCTTTTCTTCTTTTTCTACTTCTTTTGTGATCGAACTATTAAGCGAGATTGCTAGAAAGAGAGATAGAAAGCAAGCAAGAAAGAAAGAGATAGAAAGCGTGAGAGAGAGAGGGAGAGAGATAGGGGTGTGATGACGGTTGGGTGCTATAGGATCATTCTAAATTCATTTTTGGTTGATTTGAATCATTTGATTAAATGACTTTAGAAAACCCAAATTTCTTCATCAATTTTTTTTTGCCTCATTTCGATAAAAATATCCTTATTTTCTTGCAAAAATAATCTCTTCTTCTAACAGACAATGTAAATAGATGAAACAAAGAAAGATATTTTTGTCTAAAATATGTTATTTTCCAAGAAAAAACATGGAAAATGTTAGATTTACAAATTTAGGGGTATTTGATTTCTTGACCAAATATTTCTTCATTTTATTGTATTCACCACATCCACGTATAGCCTTATATTATTATTAGTCTTTTCTTTGCATTATATTTGTCTTTTATTATATTTTTATTTATAACTCCAATTACTTTAATTTTACCTCTTGTTTCAAGTGATCAATAAAAATATTTTAAATTTAATTCTCAATATTTATGTAAAAATATTTTCAAAAATATATTTTAAAAATTTTAAACTTTTAAAATTATTTTTATGAATTTTATATAATTTATGCTTTATCGATATTTGGGATAAGATACATAGACGCCCTTGGTGTTTGACCATATGTCTAACTTGGCCCTTAAACTATTTTCGGGTTAATTGGTGCCCCTAAGGTTTACTCTTTAACTCAAAAATGCCCTTGCCATCAATGACATTAACAGATGGACAAACAGGGCATTGACTTTGATGATGTGGCACCCCTCACATGCGTTTTTAGGTTATGTGACACCTTTGCACATGATTCTTTAAACTCGAACATTGCTTTGACAAAAATTCCCTAATTCCTACCAATTACATAGTTGATCATCATAGTGTTGGTTTGATTTCACTTCCTCTCCATTGAGCCGAGTCATCCGAAGATGTTGGAGGTCACCAATCACTTGACATCACATGGTGGCATTAACTGGCGCAGTACCATAATTAGCAATTAGTGAAGTACCCATGACAAGCGATGTGGAGACAGGTTTGGAGTCGAGCATGTTATGTTTGCTCAAAAGATCAATGACATACTTTTGCTGGGATAAGAGAAGGCCAGAGGAGGTAGCTAGAATCTCAAATCCACAGAAGTATGGCATTGGCCTGAGATTCTTGGTAGAGAATTTGGAGTCAAGTTGTCGAATAATAGTGTCAACAAGTGAGGGGTCACTACCTGTAATAATTAGATCATCAACATAGACCAGGAAGTAGATAAGTGCAGTGTCGTTGGAATAGAAAAAAAGAGATGAGTCTGCACAAGATGTAACAAAGCCGAGAGAGAGCAAGAAAGTGTGTAGCTCTCGATACCAAGCTCGAGGAGCTTGTTTGAGCCCATAAATAGCCTTGTGTAAATGCAAAACAAGATGTGGAAACTCAACATTATGCATACCCTATGGCTGCGCCATATAGACCTCCTCGGTGAGATACCTGTTGAGAAAAGGCGTTATTAACATCAAGTTGGAGAAGGCCCCACTAAAGATGGAGTGCAATGCTTAGCATAATACGGACAGTGATGGGATTGATCACGAGACTTAAAGTCTCATGAAAATCAATACCCAATTGTTGGTGAAAGACTTTGGCAACAAGCTAAGCTTTATGCCGAGTAATAGAGCCATCGGGATTTTGTTTGATGCGACAAAACCCATTTGTTACCCACTATGTTCTGCCCCGAGCTTGTGTGAACGAGAGACCAAGTGTGGTTCTGGATGAGAGCATCATACTCGTCCTACATGGCCTGAACCCACTTTGTTATCTTTGAGAGCTCGAGCAATAGTGCAGGGTTTAGAGATAGGTGGAAAGATGGTAGTGAGGCCATATCTCAGGTTGGGTTTGATGATGGCACTTTTAGATCGGGTTTGCATGGGATGATGATTAAATGGGGGAGGGGATGGTAAGGCTCCAAAGTATGGCTAAGTGTGGGAGGTGCCGGACCCAACATGCCAATAGAGGAGACAAACTGGATGGAAAGGTGTGAGGCCTGGCCGGCTGATGGGGAAGTACTCCTAAGAGGGTCCACATGAGTCCCAGAAGGCTAAAAGGTTGCCCAAGGTGAACAAGGAAGTGAGGAGAGCAGAGTCTATGTCTACTATCTGTGAAGCGGGGGTAGGGGGAAGAGAATGGGAACATTCTCCACAAACTTGACATGATGGGACACAAAGATTTTTTTGAGAGTGAGGTCAAAACAGAGGAAGGCACTCTGAGTAAGGGAGTAGCCGAGAAAGACACATAGTAGATTTAGGGTTGAGTTTGTGGGAAGAATAGGGACGCAACCAGGGAAACCATAAACACCCAAAGACACGAAGTTTTGATGGGTCAGGAACTTTGTGGAATAACTTTTTAATGGGAACCAAGAGAGAGACCAACTTTGGGCATTCAATTGATTAAATAAATAGTCGTAGAAAAATCATATGGCTAGAAGGGTAGAGGAATGGAGGCCTAATGGAGGAGAGTGGGACCCATTTCAAAAATATACTGATGAAGGCATTCAGAATACCAATTATGTTCAGGAGTGTAGGGAGGTGTAGTGAGATGGGTTATACCATGGGTCGCAAAGAAGGATCGAGGAGCTAGGAATTCACCCCCATTATTGGTGTAAAGTGTTTTAATGGTGTGGTAAAATAATTTTCAAAAGGTTGCTTGAAGGAAACAAGGGTTGAATGAACATCTTATTAACGACGTAATGGGTAAAACAATATATACTTTATGAAATGGTCAACAAAAATAACGTAGTATTGAAAACCATTAGAATAGGAAATGGGTGAGGTCCACACATTAGAAAAGATGACATCAAGTGGAGAGGAAGAGGTGATGCTTGATTTATCAAAAAGTAACTTGTGGATTTCATTAATATCATGGGAATTACAAGAGAAGAAGCATAAATGCTCTTCGGGGAAAAGAAATACTTAAAACACTAAGAAAATTTTGAAAAATTGGTAAGGACGGATGACCGAGATGATTATGCCACATAGAGAGGGCGGTAAGGGAGGAACGAGCTGAGGATGATAGAGCTAGGGCTGGAGACTAAAGTGGGGCTGACTTCAACCATTAATAGACGCTGTCTCTCTGCTACCCGCGAACCAAGGTGACCCCCATGTGACGATCCTGCACCTGAAAGAAAGAGTCAAATAATAGGACATTAATAGGGTTTTCGGCACAAAGAGCCGAGACCGAAGTGAGATTCTTAGACATGGCAGGCACATGTAGGACATTAGAAAAAAATAAAGGTGTAGGGAGAGAGGTAAGGGAGAAGAAGCCAATATTGTTGGCAATTGATAAACCTGAGCCATCACCAATAATAACACTGTTAGAGGCGGTATACAACACATGAAGGGCCAAGGCAACAAAATCCGTGGTCACATGGTGAGAGGCGCTCGGATCAACAATCCAATCCAAAGAGGTACTAGGAATGGAGGATGAACCTGAAGTAGCATATAAAGTAGTTGAAGGTTGGGCGAGAGCAACTCTACGTGAGTGCTTTAGCAGGAGCCGAGGTCGTAGGTGGGATGATTGCATTTGTCAAGCGTAATGCCGTGTTATACCATAGTCGACACCGCCTCGAGGTAGCAACCGCCCAAACTATGACGGTGGAGCTGGGTGTTGTGGAGACACGGGAGGAGCATGTTTGAGGTACTGACTTTGCCCGACATGCTGGGGTAGATGCTGTCTTGAAATTGCTTCGTGGGACATCGTGGAAAATCCAGACTATGTATAGGTTCCACTCAGGGTCATGGGCCGCCATGGTTGTTCAACCGATGATGGGACAAGGAACCAAGGTAATCGCTAGAATGGAGGTAGGCCGAGCTAGAGGAACCGAATGTCGGAGTTAGGCCTCTTAATTTAGGAGGTGCTCGAACAATTCCTTGAACGTGACTAGAGTCTCCCGAACTTAGAGAGCTTGAGATATGTTCGAGTAGGTCGGGCCCGGTCCATTCAAGACACGGATAAAGAGCTCATCAAAGTCAACAGAGACATTCATGAGAGCAAGAGAGTCAATGTTGTGTTTGACATCTTACATGTATTCTATAATGGTTCGATTACCTTGCTGAGGACTGGAAAGATTCTAGCGATGGACCATGATTCGTCCGTGGAAAGGAGAGAGGCATATACCCTCGAGGGGCGGTCCACGTGTACCCGAGACGTGGCGGAGGTGGGAGAGAAACTACACGAGCGTGGGAGTAGACTCGACATGATACTGCATTAAAAAAATTGATCTTGCCTGAGCTAGAGAGTATAATCCGTATTTAGGGGAGGAGAAGCAAGATTTGGCGTAGTAATCGCTTCGGCCTGAGGACACGACTCTCGAGCCATCGACGCACCCTGTAAAGTAAGTTTATCCATATAAGAGATGTGAATCTGGTGAGTCGCTACGCAGTAATTCGTGGCTTGTGAGTTTGAGCGGTGCCCGAGCACTGACGTTGAGAACGACTAAGTTCCGAGGCGAGTCAGTTCTGGTCAGAATCGTGGAGGGTATGAGAGGGCACGGCGTACGGCGGGCAAAGAGGTATCGACTTACTCTGGGAGAATAAGGGCTAACAAAGGAGGTGGATCATGAGCAACGGTGGCAACGGCTAGGGTTTGTTTTTTAAACTTATTGCTCTGATACCATATTATAAAAGAGACTTAATTATTATTAAGAGAGTTAAGGTATATAAATATAACAATACAAGGGCAAAAAGGTAAAAGCATAGAGACAATAAAATGAATCCTACGTATACTTTAATACAATAAAAGGAATCCTAAATATACTCCAATAAGTTGTCATAATAGGTGAATGAGTCTACTCAGTTTAGGACTCTTCTGGACTCATGCCTCCTTCATCAAGAGTCCTACCATTTAATCTCATTGTGTTCGTGTTCAAGTGACAAATTATGTTAAAACTCCTCAACAAACTTTAGATAATGTGGGATAATTAAACAGGTAATGTTTTGGATAAGGTCAAGTATCCATAGTAATAATGGAGTGGATAATAAAGCACCCTATTAATACCAAACTAGAAGACGTTTTAATGGTCTTTCTAGACTATAATAGAGCTGAAGTTAGATATTCAAAGTCGAGGAGTTTCCATCGATATTGAAAGTTATTTTATTATGGAAAAAACATTATTATGCATATATGATTTTTATTGAGTTTTATTGGATGAATTGGGTAGTATGTTTGAGTGCTATTGTTGGGGAATGAGGGGGATCTCGTTCTAAAGTACACTAAGAGGAATTTGATGAAGGAAGACATTGATGTAAGCAGGGAGTCATTAATCATATAAGTCAAAGTATAACTTGATTCAAAGTAGTAGAAGTTGTTTGCATTCGGGCATAACCCTACAGACAAAGGCTTAGCCGAACCGTGTTACTAACCTTCTATATGCTTTATTTCTCCTTGGCAATTATTTCCTCATCATTATCTTCTTTAATCCGCCCACTTTTTATCATTGTTCTAAAACATGTTACAACATCTTTTATGGCTATCGCATCTCAGATATAAATAAGCTTTTCTTTTCATATATATATATATATATATATATATATATATATATATATATATATATATATATGATGCATTTTTCAACCGAACTGGGCCGAGCTGTAGGGGTCGCTGGCCGGACCCGACAGCCGGGCGGCCGGTGCGTTGATCGGCCTGGGCCGGCGGCGATCACAATACCGACTGCAAACCTGCCGGCACTCCTCTCGGCAAAAAGAGAATGAAAGGTCGGGCGAGGGCTTCGCCGGCCGCTTCGATGCCTAAGTCAATTTCTTTCTCGAGAAAGAGAGACCGCTGACCGCCAGGTATTGGCGTATGTTTTTTTTGCAGATATGTTCGCAGACATGAGCGTGCCTAAGAGCTGCATCTTCAATCGGGATGGGTGACCTCGTGATTATAAGTGGGCGATCATGATAACTTTCCTACTGATTTATGATACCGAATAGTAAGCTTCCGACTGGATGATGACACCGAATAGTATGTTTCCTAGCTCTAGAGTGGATGATATAGTTATTTCTCCCCTATCAAGTGAGATTTTATTTCCTTATCGTGTTAATTAATAAGTGGATAATTGAGGGGTGGTAATATCTTACTTTTCTGTCATAAGATTTAGTTTGGATTTGCGTGATGCGCTTATTGAGAATTATCCTACTTTCCTTATTGGCTAGATTTATCCGATTTACAAGATGGGCCTTCCCTAATTATCCATATCATCAACCTTTCGTGGGCTTAGTGGACTGGCTTTCGTTGGGCCTTAATGGCTTAGGGGCTTGGGTGTTTTATATAGGGCCCCGCTCCTTGGGCCTGGGGTGAGTGGGCCTACGCCAAGATATTTTCAAACCCCATCATTGCTCCCTACTTTTGTGGCAACGCGCAATGGTTGTATCGCTTTCAGACGTGTGATTTTAACGGTCGTGCCCTGGGTCGATTAGTTAGGGCTTTGTTGCCGCCTTATGTCCGTGATAATGATGACTTTTCGGTTCTTGCGCTCCTTTCTTCCACAAATATCCTCTCGAATTCGCTCACATCTTATGCTCCCTTTGATCCGAGCTTTTTTCTTGCTTTTAGTGAGTTCGACTTCTCTCTCCCTAGTATTCCATCCCGAACCTTCTTCGCGCATAGTCCTTTTCGCCTCCGCGAGATAGCTTTTTTTTTTTCTTTGGGCTTGGGACCGTGACATATGTGTAGCCTTTTCCTCTTTAATGTACATTCATTTTTTATCTCACCACTTTCGCCTCTACTGCAGCCTTCGCGATGTTCTCGCATGAACCGAATATGAATTGAAAGGCCTGAGTCAGCATTGAAGCTTCTTCAACCGAGCCGGAGGCTCCATGGCCTGACCCGCCTGAGGTGAATTGATTCACTGGGTCGTGGTTTGAGCCGAGGAAGGATCCCTTCCAACCGGGTCGTCGGGCTCGTGAGGGTCGCATGCTCCAGCCGAACCCGACTCCGCCGTATGGCCCGAGCCGAGTGGGCCAGAGCTGAGCCGCCTCCCGGGCCGGGGACATTACGGCCCGAGATGAATCGACCCTGTGGGCCGCATGGCCCGGCTTGGGCGTAGCCAGTCGCCCCAGCCACGGTCTGCTGATCCATGGCTTGTCGGAATTCGGGCCGCCATCGGGCTCGCCACTGGGCCTCAGGGCTACATGGCCCCGCCGACCAGCCACGCCCCAGCCATTTCTGGGCCCGGCTGACGAATTGCTTGGGATCGAGCCTGCTGGGCCCCCAGCCACTGGCCTGTGTGGCGATGGCCCGCTTGACCGAAATGCTAGGCTCCCTGAAGATACTTGGCTCGTACGCATGGCCTGCTTGGATCGAAATGGGCTGGCTCCGGCGCCGAGGTCGAGCTGGTCAACGTCCTAACCGACCACCCAGCGCCACCGCCCGAAAGGGGCCGTCGAGCTCGCGAACCGAGCCGCGGTCAAATGGTTTCGAAATGGCCTGAAATGGCTCCCTGTGGCCGCATGGCCGCGCAGTAGTTCCAGCTCGCGGCTCTGAGAGCCTGGCCGGGCCCCCGCGCCGAGGCCGAGGGGTCAACGCCCGAGCCTAATCACTCCTTGTGCTGCAAGGGTCTCTGCTCGCGAGCCACAGCCCCGAGCTTACTGCCCGCGGGCTCCATGGCCCCGCTTGGATTCGAGTCAAGCCACCGAGCCACCTGCCGTGGCTACATGGCCCCGCTGGGACTGAGCTGGTCGGGCTCCCGAGCTACTTCGCCCGCGGGCCGCACGACCGCTTGGGACTGAGCCGGGCCTCCCAGCCACGGCCCGTGGTCAGCACGCCCGCCGACCAGCTGCTAGGGCCCCGAGCTACTTGGCCCGTGGCCGCATGGCTCAGATAGAATGGTTGAGTTTCATCAATGTGAACGCTGGGTCTGGCCGGCCGAGATTCGGGCTCGAAGTCGAATCAACTCTCGTGTCATGGACTGTGCGTAATGGTCAGCTCGCCGCGTGAGTCGCTGGGCCCGTCACGATTTCGGGCCCGGAAGTTGAACCGATTCCTAGGCCGCGATGGTTTGGGGAATGGCTTAGAGCCTCGCACGTGGTTTCGGGTCACGGCCAGATTTGCCTGAGTCGAACCGATTCCTCAGTCGCGTGACCTCGCGTGTAATGGCTGAGTTTCGCTGGGCAGTGAGCCTCAGGCTCCGCTCGCTGATTTGCCTCGGAAGTTGAACCGATTCCTAGGCCGTGTATGGCCTAGGTGCAGAATGGTCGAGCTCGCCAATGTGAACCGCAAGCCCCGCCACGATTTGCTCGAATTAACTCGATTTCTAGGCCGTACGGCCAGCGTAGAATGGCTGAGCTCGCCAATGCGAGCCGCTGGGTCTGGGCTGATTCGCTTGAGTCCACCGATTCCTAGGCCGCATGGCCCGGGTAGAATGGGCTCAGCCTGGCTAATGTGAGTCTGGGCTCCGTCTACTAATTCGCTTGAGTGGAACTGGCCCCTAGGCCGTATGGCCAAAGGTGAGAAATGGCCGGGTCTCGCCAATGAGCCGCTGGGCCCGTCTACTGATTTGCTTGAGTCCAATCCAATTCCTAGGGCTGCATGGCCTGGTAGAATGGTCGAGCCTCGCCAATGTGAGCCGTTGGGCCTGGCTCTCTACCGATTTGCTTGAGTCCAAATGATTCCTAGGCCGCACGGCCCTGCATCGGTATGAACTCGTCCAAGCGAGCCGCCAGGCTCCGGCGCTGTGGGCTCGAGCGGGCGATAGCCTGAGCTGCATCTCGACTGTAGCGTGATCTCGTGTAGAGTAGACGAACTCGCCAAAGTGAGCTGTCGGGCTCGGCGCTATGGTCTAGCAGCGATGGCAGCCCCCAGCCGCATCCGACTCGTAGCGTGGACTGCGGCAGTAGACGTAACTCGCCAAGGTGAGTCGCTGGGCTGGGCGCCGTGGGTCGAGTGGTGAAATGTAGCCCGAGCCGGATTTTACTCCCCGGTAGCGCGGACTGCGGCAGCAGTAGATGGAACCGCTAAGGTAGCTGGCCGGCTCCGCGCCAGGCCTGAGCGCGGTTACTGCAGCCCGAAATGATTTTTAATTTCTCGTAGCGTGACCTGCGTGTGCAGCAGACAACTGCCAGTTGAGTCATTGCTCGTTCTTCGTGGTCAGCGCGGTTTCAGCCCAGCCGATTCTACTCCTCGTAGCGTGATTCTGTAGAAAGGGGGACGCAACTGTCAAAGCCAGCTTCGCCAGCTCCCGTGTAGACTCCTCTAATTTTGCCCTCAACACTTGTATTTATCTGATAAGGCTGGCCACCTCACCCATCAGTTTCATATAATACCTGGTCAGTGGCCCTTTAAAGCTTAGTCTCCGGCTCTCAAGTCTGGGGTGGGTCGTAGTGTCCGCTGAGTGCGTATGTGTCTACTTTGGGAGTCATCATGGCTTATTTTTTCGTTATTGCATCGTGCTATGGAAGGGCAGTCCCTTCTGAGTTTCATAGTCTTTAACTCAAAAAGCCTTATGAGGTGGAGTATGTCAAATTTGGAGCACTTGACCTTGTTTCGATCATATCTCCCTTGTCCTAACTCAGAATTGTTCACGCTTTGTTTTTTTGATTCCTTTATTTGCCAAGGAGGTTTTTGTTAAAATTACAATTTTGTCAACCGCTTGACTAAATCGGTTTTGACTGGGTTCAATGTAAAATACGTATACAACATAAATTTTTTGGATGATTTTAGTGAGCACTCCTTCCTGCTTCACCATATCTCCTCATCCGACTGGAATGGTGCAATCGCTTTTTGGCTCTTTATTCTTCATAGGTTCTATAAAAAATTTGCGACTTTTCCTTCAACCAGATGGACTGGCTGAACTGGGTTCAACCGGTTAATGCACTACTGTGTGGAGCGCTGTTTTTTGTGATTGGGAGCCCAAACCTATTTAAGTTCAGCCCATGGAGTTCCAGCCCGATCATGGAGCAGCATTGTGGGTCCATTTTGGGCCTTGGCTTGTTGTACATGCAGCCCACCATAATCCATATGGATACTGGGAGGAAGCAAGCCGAAAAATAGAAGATATTCACCGCATGGAAAAATGAGGAGAAGAGTTAATGGGGGTTTATTTCCAGACTGATTTTGGGGCTCTCTCCAAAGCTTGAAGGTAAAAACCAGGTAGGATCAGAGTATTGAGGTGGAATGAGTGGCTAAAGAGGGAAAAGATCAAAGTGAAAGTGATCTTTGGCGCATACTTTTCCCGGTTCAAACGCACGCTATCGATTCTCGCCGGATTCTTGTGGTTTGTTTCTTCTCTCGTTTGTGGAAGAGGTAAGAAATAGACCCTGGCTCCACTTCTATTCTTGAAGAGATATTCTGATCAAATTTGAGGTTTCTCCCACCATTTGAGCCGGTTTTCACACTCATACGTGAGTTTCTGCCTGGCGCTTTATGCCGAGCGCTTTGGGTAGTTTGGTTTATTTTGGTTGGTTCTCACTCATCCGGAACAGAATCGATCACCGTTTGTTTTTAGATTTTTAACTCTTTTATAAAAGTTCTGGAAAATTTTGAG
Source organism: Tetrastigma voinierianum (assembly GCA_016808115.1). Lineage (NCBI taxonomy): Eukaryota > Viridiplantae > Streptophyta > Magnoliopsida > Vitales > Vitaceae > Tetrastigma > Tetrastigma voinierianum. Next base: position 765,999 of record JAEQBH010000545.1, on the reverse strand, counting down.
AGTCTTCAATGATTGGACTGGTTTTGAAAACCAGATCGGGCCGGTTCATTTAGGTTAGGTTTGCGGAAAGGCAGTTTGAAGGTTTGGTTGGTTTTGGTTGGTTCTCACTCATCCGAGCTGAGAATCGATCACCGTTTGTTTTGTTAGATTTCTAACTCTTTTATAAAAGTTTTGGAAAATTTTGAGAGCCTCTCTCAATGATTTGGACTGGTTTGAAAACAAGATTAGTCGGTTCATTTAGGTTAGGTTTGCAGGAAAGGCAGTTTGCGTAGTTTGGTTGGTTCTCACTCATCCGAGCTGAGAATTGATCACCGCTTGCTTTGTTAGATTTCTGACTTTATAAAAGTTCTGGAAAATTTTGAGAGTCTCTCTCAACGATTTGACTGGTTTGAAAACAAGACTAGTCGGTTCATTTAGGCTAGGTTTGGCAAGAGCAGTTTATGAGTTTGGTTGGTTTTGGTTTTCGGTTCTCACTCATCCGAAATGAGAATCGATCACCGTTTGTTTTTTAGATTTCTAACTTTATAAAAGTTCTGGAAATTTTGAGAGCCTCTCACGATACACTGGTTGGAAACCAGATTAGTCGGTTCATTTAGGTTAGGCTTGCAGGAAAGTAGTTTTGCGTGGTTCGGGTTGGTTTTGGTTGGTTCTCACTCATCCGAGCTGAGAATCGGGACACCATGTCAGGCTAGATTCCCTTACTTTGTAAGGATGGTTCTGACATTTTTTGAAATCTTTTGTCAACCGTCTGGACTGGTTGGGAAACCGAACTAGCCGTTCATTAGGTCTGGTTTGCTGGAATGATAGTTTGGATACTTTTCTTGTTTGGGTTAGTTCTCGGGTCATTAGAAATCTAACGTGATTCCTTTGTTTGTTGATCTCGACTTTGTGGAGGAATTTTCTGACAATGTTTCGGAATTTTTCAATCGTTTGGACGAAGAGAAACAGATTGAACCGGGGTTTTGCAAGATGCCATGGGCAGCCCCATATTTTAGCATGTTTCAACTCGAATCTATCACGGCGTGCTCTTAGTTAACAATTCTGAAACCCGTAGGCTGCCTCTGTGGTCTGAGTTCAGTTTTGGCTTGAACAAAGTGAGGTAGTGGGCAAATGTAATTGATATGTATGGCGTAGTTTGTGGATTTTAAAGGGAATGTGTGCTAAAGTAAGCAAACCACTACTTCCTTTCATTGCTTCCTTTCTTTGGTATAGATCCAATATTTGGTTTTAAATGCATGATGTATGATGTATTATTTTGCTCCCATCTATTCCTGCTATACATGGCTAGGACCCAGGTACATGCTTAGTCGCTGGTATTTGTATTCATATGCGTACATGGTGTTTGGATTCTGACATTTGTGATGCATTTGAGCTTTTTTTTTGACTAACCTCTTATGTAGCTGCTAGGGACCACAGGTATGCTTTAATGTTGGGTAATGGAATCTCACATGATGCTTTTGTGTTTGGGCAGTATGCATGCTTGCTATGTTTGTTGGCTAACCTTTGATGTAGTGCAATGGGACCATGTGTACACGCCTATTTGCCCTTTCCTTTGGTTGAGTGTTTTTGTTAATGCTAGATACCAATTAGGTCAAGTTCTGACTGAGTCAGAGTGTTTAGCCTAGGAGACTATCTGATCTATGACCCATATGCTCCTACATACCCAATTCACTAGTAGAGACCGAGTTCCGGGCCTAGAGGGGTGCTACCTCATATGAGGTACCTTCCCGATAGGTAACCTGACCCCCGAACCCAGAAATCTAGTTTTCGCAGACCGCTTTTTCCATACTGGAGTCATTGGGGTTTTTTGTTCTTACTTGGTTTTCCCTTTATAAAATAACAACAAAAAGGTAAGTGGCGACCTAGCAAAAAATTGTCCTCCTCGAGGACGGATTTTCCAAAATTCGAAAATCAACCCACATTTTCCTTCCATTTAAAAGCGAGTCGCGCCGGCCCATGGATCTAGTAGGTCCATTAAATTGATCGACTACTGGGATTGGAATCCGTAATCTCCGGTTTCATAAGAGGATCAAACTTGAACTTGAATGGGCTCCATTGAGCACATGATCGCAAGCTCTTAGGCTACATAGATAATTGATGATCATACACTCGATTGGTATTTGGCCTACATTTGTGATTTGTTTATGCTTGTGTGTTCACCTTGGATTATAAAGATGCTTTCTCATTATTAATCGATATCTGAGAGAACATTTGGGATTAGGCTTATAGATCAGAATGTGTAAATTTTGTGATAGGCTTACTCTTTGTGCATGATTGTTTGTTGCATGACTCGTCATTCTCGCATGACTGCTACCGCTGTGTTTCAGGGGCACTCGCTTGTATCCCCTTGTTTCTGAATCACTAGTCTCGTCGATTATTCATCATTGACGTTTGAGTCAAGCTGGGGAGTCATTCCCTAACCCGTTTGCCTTCGACCAAGCTAGGGGTTTGGAATAGGGTCTAGCATAAGGGCTATATCGATGTATGGGAGCACTATGGAGATGACGGATGTCCGAGCAATGAAGACCTGTAGATTTCCTGGATACTTGCGTGGCCAGTGTGTCCTTGTGAGTGTTGATTGATTATCGACAGATCTCTGCCAGGTATCCTTGTGGGTACGGTCATATAGCCTTAGGACTTGCCTCTTCTTTGTTAGCTCGAGCCATCTTAATTTTCTAAGGTATTACCATGTCAGAATCTCGCTCCTGCATGTGGATCCATTTATCAGATTAGATGCTAACATCACATGTCAGCTCATTCCCTTCGAGGATTTCATTATGGGATTGCATACTGGATTGATTTTCGGATTGATAGTCACGGGGACTGACATGCCCTCTTTACTTCTTCCAGGATTATTGATTAAGAGCGACCTGGGTTCCCGAGCTTGGATTCGGATCGGAGGTAGACTTGTTAGAGATTCAGATCCACACAACAGTTAGAAATACATCAAATCATAGAGATAAGGACTCTCGCACGCTACCGGGCCGACCAGCTAGCCGAGATTACCGATACCACGGCATCTCTCCAGATGCTATATCGACCGGGACAGGATTAATGGGCACGCCCAACCATTGCCAATTTCGGGAGCACCATGACTCACCCCACCCCACCACAACCACCATCATCCGGACCCACCGTACGTGCCAGGATTATTAATGGGGCCCACCTCCACCACCCCCAATCATTATCCGACCCACCGCATGTGCCAGACTATACAGCCCACCTCCACCACCACCACCGGTTCAATCACCGATAAGTCAGCTTTTGTTCTACATGGTCAGACCGACCATGCCATTCCCGTTATGACCCCCGCACCGATTATTGATGACACTTGTGGCCCGTATCGGAGGTGGGATTGAGCAGAGGATCGTCCCGCATGTTTCCGATGGAGTTAGGTTGGGACGGATAGCGATGACCTTCAGCGGCAAAACTCTTGCCACTTGAGTTCAAGATGCCGACTTCGAGAGGTACATCGGGATAGGGTGCCCCCGTATTCACTTGCGCTATACAAATAAGTATAAGTATGATCGGATGAGGCATGCATGATTATGCTTCCTCTGTCATCGAGTGGTGCCGTTGGTTTAATTAGACCCTCGAGGCGAGGACATGGGCTGATTTGGGACAAGAGCGACGATAGTATTCTTTAATAATCGAGCGGATCGATCCACAGAGAGAGTTAGAGGCCCTCGTGCAGGCCCGAAGGACGGCTTATTTCATTTATCTCCCGATGGAGGGAGGAAGATAGCACGATTATAGATAGACCCTGAGCGATCGCATCAGCATGATTATGCGCATTTCTCAGCCTCACTCTCGCTAGGCATCCTGCTGGCTTCCCAATGATAGAATTCGATCACTGGGTTCAGCCCCTCTACGGCATCGAGGGCATATCTGTAGGATTAGCGGCGCACTCTTCTCCTTCCGCACTCAAAGGGGAAAAGCCGGTCGGGACCTGCACCATCGATGTCAAAGCATTGGCATGACGGTGACACGTGTCCCCACTTCAATTCCTCCATTTAAGAGATAGTTTCGACACTCCTTACCGCATGATGTACGGGGTCACATTGCACTGGGCCTACTCCTTCAGGCCGGTCAGCCTACTTTTATACATCCGCCACCACAAACAAGATATGCTACACAGCGCCTCGGGAGGGGCCACTTATAGCCAAAGACCATCGCAGATAGAGCACCACCCCACCGAGGCCTGGCCAGCACTTACACAACTCGGGATGCCACCGAGCCGAGCATTTCAAAGATCGGGTCAAGGGGGTTTGATTATTCCACTACCACCCGCACTACACCACTGCTCACCCCACCTGGATTCGTATGACATTCACCGTGCTTATCATCAAAAAGTCGGGTCATGATACGCATAATTGTGTCAAGACCGGCTAATACCATTCAGACTCACTGATCAATGTTTGGTTGATTTAGGATGTCCCGCCGACTACGTAATCTAAGTACCCACTCATGACACTAGAGTTGTACCTCCACGGTGTACATTTGATTGAGTATTCAAGAGATGAGATATTCATGATGAGATGGGATGGAGAGGCTCCTCGTACCAATCGGGCCAGAGTGCACCAGATTTTAAGAGATACACCTGTGGTCAAGCAGTCTCCAAATTCCATTTAGATTGATTCCAGATGATGTTCCCCGACAGACAGCAATATCACGTATACTTGCAACATGTTCCTCCCATGACACCTTTCATTCCTCGTTCCTGAGGAGTATGAGCGCACATGAGATGTTCGACATTACGAGGAGTGGGAGGGTAGCTCAGCCCCCACCCGTTGATAGACCTTTTGCTGACATTGATGCTAGAGATGAGATTTAGAGGGAAGATGATAAAATTTTACGCCAAATTACAAGACCACTCGTGCCCGCATTTCCATTTGGAGCTTATTGGCCTTATCAAGCACACATAGAGATGCGTTGATCAGGGCTCTTAGTCAGATTAGAGTTGACACTACTACCACCCCCGAGGGACTGATCCACTTTCTAACAGCGGATAGGGCTACATGCATAACATTTTCTGACAATGATTTACCACCTGAGGGATTAAGCCATGTTCGTCTCCTTTATTCATCGGGATGTTGCTGCTTGTTTAGGGTCGGCGGGTGCCACTACTGGCTGACAATCTACCCGCTTCTAAATGTTTGTCCACTGGTTACTGCCATTGCTTTAGGATTTTCACCATCCGATTTTGGGCCATCCACACAGATCGTCAAAGCTTATGATGGGACTCAGAGACAGTTTTGGGTACACTCAGCACACATGTCATGATTGGTCCAGTCATATACTCCATACTCTTTCAGGTTTTGAGGATCCAGTCATCCTTTAACCTACTTCTTTGCCGCCCTCAGATTCATGAGGCGGGTGCTATACCATCTTCCCTTCATCAGAAGGTGAAGTTCATACATGAGGGGCGATCATCACGTATACACCGATAGAGATGGGCAAAGACATTCTCTGAATCAGTGCTACGATCAGCCACAACGAGGATGACCTACATTTGACCGGTTTACATTCGACGGTTCGTGTCATAGCCTAGAGGATGACCGGGCAGTGGACATGGTACCGGCGTTATTCGCGACTAAAGATAGTAGCACTTTGGCGCTAGCGATGAGAGGCAGGTCAGCGTCTTATATGCCCGGTTTGGATTGGGTCGCCGCCAGGGCCGCGAGTTTACGGCCATGCTTGATCATGACATATCTTACTGGTCAAGCTACATCCGGACATGCGCGACACATGGCACGATCGCTGTAGAGAGTGAGAGTCGCACAAACTGACATTCCATTCGATTATCCCCTTCGCCCATACACTTTTCAGTTGGTTGACTATTTTACCAGAGGATCAGAGTATGCATCCTACACAAAGGGAGTTGACCAAGTTTCAAAGATGGCTGAGATTCAGGGCATTCAGCATGCCCTAGGACATATTTGTTTGAATTCTGAGACCACCAAGCCACTCGAGGCCGTGACAGTTGCACCCCCATCACCGGATAGAGCCAGTGTGTTTTCCTGAGGAGATCCCCGACTATGATCTACCTATGGATTTTGGGATGAAACTGGAGTGACACTCTTCCCCGACACTTGGCATGGGACGAGATGGACATGGATCTGCACCGTCCGCTTTCTCGATACACTGCGAGGGCCCCGCTATGCTTTTGACATGTTTGGAGTTTCTATGATTGATTCTCGAGAACAGATACTTATGACGCCAGACCGACGCAATGGACATGATCGCACCGCCGCATTCCTGATGTTTCCCCACCCCGCCCTCACCCGTTTGATGTGTTTGGAATTTCTATGCTTGAGTTAGATGATGATGGGCCGTTGCTACCATTATTACCATGATATTGTTTCGTTGAGGGAGCCGTCGACTCAGGACTCCACTCCTTCTTTGACACCATGTCCCCAAGGTTTGTCACCCGCTTGATGACATTTCCGATGGTAAATAATGACATGAGTATTTTCGAGTATTCGCCAGTCACAAAGATTTTCCTTTAATTGCACCACCAGCTTCCGCAACACATGTATACGATGTTAATGATATGGAGAAATGATGACCCACTAGGTGGTCAGTCTCGCAGTCTAATTATGATACGAGGACAGAAAAAGTTGCACTCGCTTTCATAAAGACAGAGTGATGATTTCGTGTACCAGATCAGCCCAGAGACAGATTGGCTCTTCCTATCTCCCATGAGAGGAATAAATTGATTTATATGTCAGTCATACTTGGATGTATTTGCATGGTCGTATGAGGACATGCCAGCCTTTAATCCCATTATACCAAAGATCACTTGCCTATTTTGCCACATGCCAGCCGCTGCGTAAATTGGAGGAGGCTACACCCTCGATGAGTCCGCAGGGTTAAGGAAGAAATTCGTAAGCAACTTCGTAGTTGGCTTCACGCTGGTCGAGCATCCCGAGTGGTCAAGCACGTCGGCCCCCGTTCCCAAAAGGATGGCAAGGTTAGAGTTTGTGTTGACTCTCGAGATTTGAATAAGGCCACTTCTATACATTTTCCTCTCTCACACATCGACAGATAAAGAAGGATAGTACTGTGGCACCCTATGTTGTCCTTCTCTATGGATGGGAAGTTTCTTGGGTATAACTCGTATTTCTGATGGCTCTAGAGGATGTGGAGAAGACTCTCTTTCATCACCGAACGGGTACTTACCGCTATCGTGTTACAGTGGCATTTGGGTCAAAAATGCAGGGCCACCCATCGTAGAGCCGCTACTACTTATTCCATGATAAGGATGCATAAAGATGCCGAGAGATACGGGATTATTGGCTGATAGTGAAACCCAAGTGTGTAAGTGCATCACTTAGTAGCCTTACGTAGATTCTTGAGAGGATCAGACACCCGCATTGAGATTGAATCCCAGGAAGTGCACCTTCGGGGTAACTTATAGGAAATTGTTAGGTCACATTGTTAGCGAGCGTGGTATAGAGGTTGATCCAGAAAAGCACCAAGGCCATACTTGACAGCCAAATCTCAAACCTATAAGAGATTCAGGCTTTTAGGCACCCAATACATCGGGCCGGTTTACTGCTAGACTAATTGCACATGCGAACCTATCTTTCGTCTTCCGGGAGGGGAAGAACCAAATTTCACGGTTTGAATGATGATTGCTAGCGTGCTTTTGGAGAAGATTAAGGAGTGTTTACTTTCTCCCCTCAGTTTTAGTGCCTCCCACAACGGCGCCCTGCCTATATTTGTCGGGCCAGATATAGCTTTGGGATTTATGTTAGCTCACCGATGATTCAGAAAGGAGCGTAGCCATTTATTATCTAAGTAAGAGGATGATGGAATACGAGTGCAATACCTATGACTGTTCGCTAGCATTGGTTTGGGCCACCAGAGACTTAGGCACTATGCATAGAGTATTCCATACTTTCGTCCCATGATCGGATCCATCAGATATTTGTTCGACCGAATTCGCTCGACCGGTAGGTCACAGATGGTCGTTCATCACGTAGCTCGGGATATCCAAGATGTGACACAAAATCGGTAAAGGGAAGCATTGTTGCAGATCATTTGGCTTCTTTTCCAGTATTCGATGATAGATCGATTGACGATGATTTTCCTGATGAGAAATTTGTTTCAATGACCAGCATTATAGAATGGCAATTGTACTTCGATGGTGTCGCCAATCAGTCGGGGTTTGGTATTGGTATCTGATTCGTGCCACAGTAGGGTGATCCGGAATCAACAAAATTTATATCCTAAGTTCCTCCTACTACCGTAGTCAAGCTATTGCAGTATAGCGGTCTAGGGTCGAACACGGGGATGGGTTTTCATCCTAGGAATGATTTGCATCAGTGTTGAAAATGGTGAGGAGGCTTTTTATTTGGATTTTTGGATTAGTTTCAAAAGCGGTGCGTGAGTATTTTGGGATCTTGATTAAGCTATGCGAAGTGAGTGTGAAAAGTAGCTTTGAAGATTTAGGTCACTAACTTGATAACATAGAGCCAAGGCAATCCTCGGGTTCTATCTGCATTATGACAAGCAACCTATAGTCCAAGCCATAACCGGATCTTTGTTTAACTAGAAAACCTAACCCTAGAATCACTCCTATTTGAGTCAACACAGGTAATATACATTTACAGCTCCTTTCAATTTGAAACCCTAACATTCAACCTCATTTCAGTGGCTCGTAAAGGCCATCTAAGAACTTGGTCACATCTATGATAAGTATGCCTTTGTGTCTAAAGCATGGTAAGTATTAGTAAGCAATGACATTAAATGATATTCCAACCTAGTTTGAGAAGATGGGAACCATAAAATGCGATTACTGTAGCATTTAACACATGAGGACAACCTGCAAGCGCACCAAGCCAAGCTAACTACCTTCACTCTTCAATTTAAGAGGCTTGTGACATCTCTTGAGTTGTCATCCTCAAGAGGGTTGTTCAGTAGCCCTAGAAATGAGAGAAAGAGGAGAAGAGAGAGAAAAACAAAACCTCAAAATGAAATGGGAGATATTTAATAAAATGAAAATGTGTGCCAAAAGATTGCTTCGAATTCTTAGGTTACAAATTTGGGGGGGGGCTTATATAGGCCTGATGTATGAAACTAAGAAAGCCTAATTTTGGCTAAAATAAGGGACAAGGAAGTAATACGCAAAATAGAATTAGGTTTGCATTAATTACGAAAAGGATGAGCGGGAAATTTCGCTAGGAAATACAATTTGGCTAAGTGTGAAAATTTTGCTAGGTAAGCGAGTGCACGAGGATAAGCGAATCGGAGAATTTCGCTATGCCTTTAACAATTTAAGCTAGCTAGTGAAGCTACTTCAGCTTCGCCATTTAAAGATAGCGAAAGTGTGTAATTTCATGGAGATTATAGCGAAATTTTGAAGCCTAATGATTTTCTCAATTTCGCTGGGATTGCAAATTTTCTCAATCCCGACGAGGAATTTTGTAATCTTAGCAATTTCTGAATTGCACTCATGCATTGCCCCTCGCTCCTCTACGCATCCATTTTCATCACTTTGCATTCAATTTCCTTCATTGAATCTTGGTATGTTTGAAGAGACAGTGTGGAGTTCAATCTTCATGGTTAAGCATATATCCTCGATATTGAACTCTCAAAGATGCGCAAAGCACACTTAAACAACCAAAATAACCTCTAAGCGGCATAAGTGATACTAAGAATGCACAGACACTTCCAATTGGCCTTATTGACATGATTAGTATGCAAAAAAGCACTTTTCAAAAACCTATCTCGAATAGGGCTCCAAAATAGCACTTTTGGGCACTAATCATACCCCAAGCGAAGCGTTGTAGTCCCTTAGCAATGCAAAATAATAAGGGCATGCATGCAGTGATTTTCAAAAGTTTATGATTCGAGATTATATACAAATAAACATTACCTTTAAACTGAAAAATTGACACCAAGTTTGAAAGCAAGGCATGAAAGAGCGAAAACCATACAAGAACAATTTTTAGGTCAATATTGGTTCCATGATTCTCAACTTGAATTTCACAAAGTCTAATGGTTCTTTATGTAACGAGATCAAGCTTGATAAATTGCAAGGTGTCCGCCCTGACTGCATGGCCTTAAGTTGTTGAGCAGCACAGATAGGGATAGTTACACTCTTCTTTATTTATTCAACTACATTGTAGGGAGCAATGCTTAAAACCTGACTTCACCAAAGTCCGTGTAGCGGGTCCGCAGATGACTCCCGACAATTAAAGGTTTAGGGCATCGAGCGAAAGGATCGCGTACTGAGCTGCGGGCTTCGCGGGACTCCGAAGATGACATCGAAATCAAGCACCTACAATTCGTTAAACTCTACCCATCCACCCATGTAGCAGACACTAAATCGATGACTCCCAGCCAATTAAAGGCTTAGGGCATCGGGCTTGAGCTTTCACCGCCACACCCTGCCGGGCCAGTGTTAGGGTTTCAAAGTAGTGTCCGACTTTATTTTTCTTTTTCTTCTTTTCTTTTTCTTTTTCTTTTGCTTTTTCTTTTCTTTTCCTTTTTGGGGGAAGACTACATTGGTCTTCAAATGTGGGTAACTGAGCACATCCTAGGTTGCCCGACATGCTGGCGGTATGCAAAGTGAAGAGGTAAACAAATTTACAACTGTTGAAACAATCTGGTGTGCAGTGTGTGAATTAGCTTAAGGGAGAAATGTTCAAGTTGAGCATGTTGGGACTTCAACTGACCAAAAATTATTTCAAACATGGAATTTGTTCTAACACTATAAGGTAACTTACAATGATTCCAATTTTCCGACAAAGCGATTCAATTGTCGATTAAAGCAATTCAATTGTTCAATTGAAGACAAACGATTACACATGGTGAAAGGCACAAAACATGATATGCAAAGGAAATACGTATATATATATCTTGAATAGCTTTTGATATAGCCAAAATGGCTAGTACATGAATACAAAGCTAAACATACAAAAGTATCAGCACTACTATAGTAACACATAAATCTAATCCAAAATTGTTGGCGAGTTGATAAAGTGTGAGTAACTATCACAGCTTATAAAAAGAAACCTAACCACCTCAACGCTATGGTGGTGGTAGATTATAATGCTTCTTCTTCTTTGTTGCCAATAAAATCGAAGAGAAGCTGCTATTTGTGGTGGGCTCCTCTCTCACGATGCGGAATACGAGGACCGGGTGGAGTCATGTCTGTGCTGACGTAGGTGACAGGCCAACCTGCGATCTGTCTTTACTTTGAGCCATTTGCTAAGAACAAATAGCATCCATCACACCAGCTATCTCTCTCGAGCTGGCATGAACGTACTCCGGCGAATGATGTGATGTATATGATGGGCCAGGAGTATCGGCTGTAGCTGTGGACGTAGCATGTGGATGAGGAGATGGAGGGGACATATGCGGAACTGGACTCCGCTCTACCTCGGGCTCAGGGGCTGGAACCTCCTCCTGGTCCTGGCTGGCACGGAGATAAAAGATCTGAACATGGCCATCCACTCGCTCCATTAATGAGAACCGGAAGGGCATTAAATCCTCCTCTCAAGGGCTATCGAGAAAAACCTAAATGCTCAAGGACTGTGGCATAGTAGTCATTAGCACTTCAGCGATGTGGTAGACTCTGTTCAAACCATGCCCTTCTGGTGGACCTTTTCTTCGAAATGCATCGAGTCATCACCATTTCGAGGAATTTAAGCCGGTATCCCTACGAGATCCCGTGAGAGCCTCTAGGGATGGCCCCCTCCATTGTCACGTAGTGGTGCGGTGGGAAAAAACAGTCACCCGAATATGTGATCGATCGGGGCATATGAGGCGAGCTGCCTCTGAAACAGCCCGGTGTGGTGTCTCGGGCGATATAAGGGCCATCTCCGTGCGAGGTGGGTGGGCCGGCTTCGGTAACCCTGCAGATTGGCCGGCGGTATACGCGGGGCCTAAAGGCCTCTCTTTGAAATATCTGCGGCTTTACAGGTACTCGGGCGATCATCATAGAGAGGCGAAGTTCGAGTGGACTGGTGCTCCCAGAGATGTCATCGAGTGATAGCTGCGGCCTGCAGAGTAATGTCTTTGCTTGCTCGGGGGTCATGAAGGCCCGATGAGGAATAGTCCTCAATCAACCTCATAGAATCCCGGAATCTGGGATCGCCAATCACGGAACGCCGTAGTAAGACTCTGATGAAAAGTCCCTCGAGTGTCACGGTGTCGAATGGGGTGCCGACAAACAAGCGGCCTCCGATCTACGGGCGGGCGATAAGCGAGGTGATGATGTCGTCTCCGCAGATGTGGCTGGCGATGGCTAAGGCCTGGATGAGGATGACTCACCCGGGCCCGATGTGCGGGCTCGCTTGGAGGAACAGGCCCTCCTGGTCTCTTGTTGTGGCCAGTGAAGGGGCTCGGGGTCCCATCCAGAGTGCGGTATCGTCGAAATCCTGAGGCTCCTCGGGGGGCGCCTCCGGGGCCCAGGTGTGCCCGGGGCGGGACCTCTCATACGGTGTACTTCATCGACCCGCGGCTGAAGGCGGGACCCACCCTAGTACGAACCCTAACTGTAATAGGACGAGAACCTCACGAGTATCTTTGAAATTGGTAAGAAGAAATAAACGGGGCAACTGCCGGGGCTGATATGTGGCCCGCTGCCGGCGGCGAGTCACACTAATGCGGTAAGCAGACGGGGCTCAGCGGGGAATCGAGGCCTTTGGATACGTCTTGCGCCAGAGCCGGCGGCACTGCGGGTGTGGCTCCCGGGGGACTATGCGCGGTGATCGATTACAGTACGGTATGATAACTAGTGGTGGCAACCGGTAGGCGGCCCAACTTAAGGCTGCGAAGCGAAACACTGCAGCGGGAGCTCGGCCGGAACCGGTCGTGGTAGTTGCTATGGCGAGCAAGGCAAGCTGAACCCGGTGCAGCTCTTGGTGCGGTGTGGTACGATGATGGCTCGTGATGGCGGTGGGCGAGGTGGTAGGCTCTTGGCGATGACCGGCTGCAGATTACTTGGCGAGAGCGTGGCTTCGAGGAGCCGCGGCGGTGGGAGAGGAAAATGAAAGGTGTGAAAAACAAAAACCCCCTCCCCTCCTCTTATAGGACCGCAAGGGTAGCTGAAGGGTCTTTTTGCATAATTTAATGTGTAGCGAATTTGGCTAAACTGCTTCACAACTGTGATCAATTTCAGTGGTTAATTAGTGTAATGTAAGAAAATAAAAGATTATTATAATAAAAATTATTATATAAAACTATAATTAAATTTAATATAAAATACTATAATATATAAACAAAGTTACTAAATATGGAAAGCTGCTAAGTTAGAAACTTTCTAAAAATAAGCAGAAATTATTAAAATTATTAATTAAAACAAAAAAGTAAAAATTGTTGAAATTTGCAATTTGGTTTGAGACCTACGTCGGCTTAATTTTATAAATTGCTCCAAGGAGAAATTCGAGAGGATGATCTCCTCAAACGGCGATTAATTACTGGCTGAATCCTTGGTGTTGGATTCCATTGTTGTTTGGTTTCTCGATGGATTACGAGTTGAGCAATTTTCTGATGGCCGATGGTATTTACAACACGCTTCACCTTGGTTGAGTATATCCTGCAATTCCTGGACATTCAGCTTCCCTGCATCTTGACACACTAAACATACTCCATCAGGCACTTGATTTTCAGTTTCTTCCAACTTGTGTTTATTGTTCAAGTGGAATATGTTCAACTCCAATGTCATGTTACCAAACGTAAGTTGCATGACTCCATTCCGGCAATTGATGATTGCATTGGCAGTGGCCAGAAATGGTCTTCCTAGGATAATTGGCACATGGTTGGGCTCATTTGCAATTGGCTCGGTGTCAAGCACTACAAAATCTACTGGGTAGTAGAATTTGTCTATTTTCACTAAGACATCCTCAACTATCGCAAGGTTTTCAGCGTCTATCGGCCAATGATGGTGTTATGTTGGTAGGTTTAAAGGTCACCCAATCCTACTTTGCTTATACAGAGTATGGCGATGGGTTCCTGCCCGGCTCCTAGGTCAAGTAGGGATTTGTCTATACAAGTCCCACCAATATTTACTGAAATTGTGGGAGATCCTGGATCCTTGTATTTGACTGGGTTCTTGCTTTGGATTATGGCACTGACTTGTTCAGTAAGAAATGCCTTTTTCTCAATACCTAATCCCTTCTTGATTGTGCAAAGATCTTTCAAAAATTTTGCATAGGCAGGGACTTGTTTGATGATGTCCAAAAGAGGTATGTTGACCTTCACCTGCCTCAGGACTTCTAAGATACCTGCTTGTTGAGATGCTTTCTTCTTACCTCTAAGTGCTTGTGGAAATGGAGGTGGTATGCTGTATTTTATGGAGTCCTCCTTTAGGAGAATATGCTCTGGCTCCAATTCTTCTCCTTTGTTTGGAGTCTTCAACAGGCTTTGGCATGGGCTGATCAACCTCTTTTCCACTCCTCAGGGTGATTATAGCCTTAACTTCATCCCTTCCTGAATTGTTGGATGACCCCACCTCATGAATTCCTTTCGGGTTTGGCAATGTTTGGGAGGGGAACCTTCCTCTCTCCTGTACCTCCAGAATTTTGTTGATCTTAGTGATTGAATACTGCAGATTATCAATTTTCTGATTTAGATTGCTCTCAAGCCCATCTATTCTCTTGTTCAGTGTGCTTTCTCTGACGCTCCAATCCCTTTGTGCGATTTTGTGATCCCTTTGCTCCTCCACAAAGTTGCCCGCACCTTGCTCAAATTTAAAATGGCTTGTTTCAGAGATGAGGATGAGTGGTGGTTGTGGATTGAATTGGGAACCAAATTGTTGTTTGGCTGAGGTACATAGGCGGGATTGGGTCCATGAGGAGGTTAGGGTGATTCCTCAATTGGAATTAGGTATTTCCATATGGAGGCGTTTATGGGTGATTTATTTTGATTTAGGACATGGAAATTACTCTAGGCCGGTGCTCCTCGGGGTGATTATTTGGCTGAAAAATTGAAGCAAGAAAATTGGGATCACCGGATAACTCGTGCTTGTTTGCATTTCATGCTGATTTTTCATTTCAGCTCATCGATCTTCTAGTTAAAGTGAGTCAGTTTTCTTTCATCTCCGTGTCTTGAAAGTGCATACATACCCCCGCCGGTTAGTTGGAGGCCTTGATCTTCCGGCTTCCCTTGGATTCGGTTCATCCCATGCCTTTGAGAGGTTTCGACCACATAGTTCAAAAAAAGTCCATGGCTTCATCGGGTTTTGCTCAAAAAGTTACCTCCACACATAGTCTCCAATAGTTTAGCTTCATGGTTGGGGCTGTTCGCATCATAAAATGGTTTACCGGCATCCATGTATCAAACCCGTGATGTGAATGACAAGTGGTCTCTATGAATCTTTCCCAACCTTGGTGAACCTCTCACCATCTTGAAATTTTGCAAGGTGTAAATTTGTCTTCAAATTGTTGGTCTTGCGAGCTTGAAGAATTTTTTAAAAACTCGCTGCGGCTGTTGTTTCTTATGGTTGAGTACACTCGGTGAAGTTAAGCGAATCTTGGCCTTGTCCTTTAGGGCGATGGAAATGCTTTCGACTTTAGCAAATCCATGTCGATCATACCTTCCTTAAAGGTTGTGCACACCTCCTCAAAATCCTTATGTGTGTGTATGGTTTCATTCTCATACCATGATATGTGGGGGAGTAGAGTGCAGTAGGGGCCTCATTGCTACATCTTGGCGGTATGATGCGAGGAAGGAGCCTTAACTCTAGGAGGGTGGATGTGGTCCCTCATCGATCTATAGAGAATTTGTTGGATTCATTGGGTGCTGGTGACTACTGTTGTTCCTCGAATTAGGTGATCCATGGTATCAGTAATGTACACTGCTTCCTTGCCTTGGTCGAGATTTGTATGCCCAATTCTCTGCCAGTCTACGAAGTGTCTCTATCGATGGTACATAACTTTGTTACACAAGCGAGACACAACAAAACGCAAACAAACTTGCAAAAGGGTTATTGTTAGCTAAAATAAAAGCCATTGTAAAAAAACAAAAAGCAGTCACGATTCTTGCAAAGTGATGAACACTTCAGATTCTGTGTGGAATTCAAAAAGAAATTTAAAAGGTCACCTTCTTGTGATGTTGATCACAGAGTACACTTCAACTTATCGTTCGTAGTTTGGCACCATCCTGGCCAATGGCATCAATTGATTTGTGCCTGATGGGAATTGATCCGGAATCAACAAAATTTATATCCTAAGTTCCTCTGCCCAGTAGTCAAGCTATTGCGGTATAGCTGGTCTAAGTCGAACACGAGGATGGGTTTCATCCTATGAATGATTTTATCGATGTTGAAAATGGTGGGGGCTTTTATTTGGATTTTAGTTAGTTTGAAAATAGTGTGAGTATTTAGGATACTAATTAGCTGTAAAGCGAAAGTGGAGTGAAAAAGTAACTTTGAAGATTTAGGTCACTAACTGATAACATAGGGCAAACTAAGTGTCCTCAGGTTTCTATCCTCGCATTATGACAGCAACCTATAGTCAGTATATAGAATCTTTGTTTTAACTAGAAAACCTAACTTTAAGTCCTCTATTTGATCAACTTTGGGTAATATACATTTCTGACTCCTTTCAATTTGAAACCTAACATTCAACCTCATTTCGGTGGCTCGTAAAGACCATCTAAAGAACAACGATTATCTAATAAGTATACCTTTGTATCTAAGCATAGTAAGTATTGTGAAATGATGACATTAAATGATATTGACCCTAGTTTGAGAAGATGGGAACCATAAATATAGTACTGTAGCATTTAACAATGAGGACAACCTGCCCTTGTAACCAAGCTAACTACCTTCCTCTTCAAAGCTAAGAGGAAATGAATTTCCAAGCATCTCGAGGTCTGCCATCCCCAAGAGGGCTGTTCTAAGAGCCTAGAAACAGAGAAAGGAGAGAGAAAGAGAAAAACAAAACCTCAAATGAAGCCGCGGATAGCCACATAAAATGAAAACGTACAAAAGATTGCTTCCAAGATCGCTAGTGGTTACACCTGGGGGAGCAAGGGGGAATAAAAGCTGAAACACAAGAAAGCCTAACATTTCGCTAAAATAAGGACAAGGAAGTAATACAATCAAAATTATTCACTTGCATTAATTACAAAGGATGACACTATGAGGTTTTACAGAAATACACTTCGCCAGTAATGAAAATTTGCTAGCCAATGAAAATTTCGCTGAAAATAAATCCACGTAGATAAACAAATCGCAGAATCTCGCCCAGCATCGCAATTTTGCTAGTTATGAAATTTCTCGTCAGCTTAGCTTAAACAAGATAGCTTAAAGTGTGTACTCCCTAGAACACAGCATATGAATTCAAGCCTAGCTTAATCTCACTCGCTAGATCGCTAGCCGCAATCCCAATAAATTTTCGCAATCTTACAAATTTCCTGAATCAGCCTTTCCTCACCGATTACGAATGCTTCCTCTACTACATCCGCTTTTCATCACTTTGCCTTCATTCCTTCATCAATCTGTATGCTCAATGGCTTATAAATGGGTTCAATCTTCTTGCCGTTAAGCATATATCTCGATATCACTCAAGGTACGCAAAACCCGCAAACAACCAAAAGCAACCCAAATCCGCATAGTGATACTAAGAAGACCGAACACTTCAATCGGGCCTTATCGACATGACGTTCATAAAAGCACTCAAAAGTCTATCTCAACGCCAAATAAAGACTCAAGACTCAATCGCATCTTATCGATATCACCACAACGTGATCACATTCCCGCATTCAGCCTCGATTAGCATTTTATCACTCCACCTGCTGACAACAATAGTTGAGTATGAGGCTTGCATTATAAGCCTGTAGACCACGCCGGATCTCACATTAGATACTGAGATCCACTGTAGATCCAATATATTACAAACAGCACCCAAGGTATCCTGGGAGTGGACTCGAGATGAGAAGTCAAGCCCTACCATGCCCATACGACCCCACCGGTTTCGCATTGACATGAGTTAAGATATATACATCCTCTGGCAGCAGAGCAATCGCCATTGATGATTAGCCACCTATCCGTGGGTCGAGATTCCCGCTGGAGCGAATTACGACCATCGATGATCAACCAGTTCGCACTGCCATCATGTTTTATCGAGATATTGAAAATCAGATGAGCCAACATGGCATCAAGGATATTTATCATTTATGTCACGTGGCGTTTAATTCCCGAAAAAAAACAAACCACACCCAAGGATAAGAGATCATCGAGACATTCGCCACCGATTTGTTATTTCATGATGCCCTTATAGAGATCACCCGATGGCTCGTTATTATTATGTCTGGACCGCGCCTCTGCAAATCAAGTAATGAGAGAGGTTCATGCCGGAGTCTATGGCCCACACATGGGAGGCCATACATATCACGCAAGATCAAGGAGGATCGCTAATTTCGTCGACCAGATGATCGCCGCTAGCTAAGCATGCAGACGCCTTCGAGTGTCAAATGCACGAGACTGGAGCACATCGCATACCTTCGGAAGCTGTAATGCACTTTACATCCCTCGCTGCCGATGGGTATTGATATATCGGGAAGATCACCCATGTTTCAGTGGACATGAGTACATCCTAAGGGCTACTGATTATTTCACTAAGTGGGCGAAGTTACTTCATGCCTGACTGACAAGCAATAGAGTGGCCAAATTCATCGACATTCATTAATATCTACCGATATAGGGTCCTCATGAGTTGATCTCTGCAATGGGAGGAGCGATTCTCGCAGGCGAAGTGGATACATCGGGTTCAAGAGTATGGTATTCAAAGATCATCACTATCCCACATGCACTACGCACTAACGTGGGTAGTCGAGGTCAAAGTAAATAAGAATATCAAGAGATTTTGAGAAAGATGGTCGAGACTTCCAGGATTGGTCGAGAAGCCCCTTCGTCGCAGGGCTTATCGTACATCTTTCGTACCTCAACCTGGGCTACACTACTTTTCGTATACGGTACGAGGCGTTGTCGCTCAAGAAATCGAGATAGATCCTCAGAGCAAGATTGTGAGCACGCGGACAGACCGAGATTGGAGGGTCATATTCCTATGATGATCACTCAAATTTTAGATGAGAGGAGATCGAGGGCAAACATCATGTTCAAGCTCATCGAGGAAAACACTCCGTGCATTTAGAAAAAGTGGTCACACTCAAAGGTGTTTCAAAGGCGACCTAGCTCTCAAGGTCCTCCCGGATTGATCAACGACCCCAGAGGCAAGTTCAGACCGACTGAGCGCACCTGATGAAACATCCGAGATCCGACCTTAAGAGGGAGCAAACTGGCTCGACGCACTTGCACTCCGAAATCGCCCACAGAGCCGCCAACGTGGATCACCAAGAGGCTTTACGCTGAGATCATGGTTGGGAGTAATGGCGGCCATTATTTGAAAATGCCATTCCTTGGCTGCACACCCATACTGATATATCCCATTACAGCCCTTCGAGCCCCACGCCAGTTTATAGCCTGTTCTAATTCAAATTCTGCATGTTTTTTTCTGCCCTAGTCGGGGCCTACCCCCGTGTGCTTTTTACATATTAATCGATCTCGCAGAGCGCTACATTTGTCACTCTTCGTTTGTTCTTTCTCAGATCAGGTCATTGTGTTCTTTCTCCTCCATTTTGCATCTTCACACCTGCTCATTCGAGCCCATTTTCATCATATATCTATTACTCATATTTCACTTTTATCTCCTTTGAGTGATGATGACGTGCCTCATCCTCGAGCTACCAATGCCTTGTCATGCCCTTATTCTATAGGCTTCGATCCGATCCTTAGGTCGAGGGACCATTCGGGCTCGTGAGGTTCGAGGCTCTTTCGGTTGAATTGTGCTAGTGCAGATTCTACTATTCGCTGTTCGCAAAAAAAAAAAAAAAAAAAACAAAACAAAAAACAAAAACAAAAAACAAAAAAAAAAAAACAAACAAAACAAAAACAAAAAAAAATCATATCGGACTGATATTCGGCATCATTTAGCTCAGATTTATTATTCCTCCGAGGGTCAGTACACCATGGTCGCATCTTCTCCTACGGATTCGGGGTAACACATCGTACGCCATGTTCGTCGTCAAGACCAGTCCCTGTGATCATTACCCGCATCACCACTCCCATCTTATGCTGACTTGGTTTTCACCTAATGCCTTAGGATGAGTTGTTCGCCGTTGTCACACATTGCCACATTTCCAGATCCTGCCTTGTTTCTTCATTTTTCCTGCTTTATCCATTCATCATCTTATCACTCTCGCCTTCTTCACTCTTATTGATCATCGCTCACTTCTTAAGCGACGTGTCCTTTTCGTGCACTTCACTCGCCATTTGACATTGTTCATTCGAATATCAAACACAGTCACCTGCCATGATCCTTTGATATTCATCATGCGTGATAATAAATATTACCGGTATTTCAGCCTCGCTTTCCCATCATGTCATTCACCTTTCACCACGTCATTACGGTCCGAATCGTAGACTACCTCGGTGACTATGATCTCTGTCATTTCCGTACATTTTATACGACGTGTCTCTAGACCACTGGATTGAAGTACGGGATGTCAACATGTCTCGCTCTGTGGAGTATCGAGGGTCACATATCGCTTCCATTCGCCTCGTTCGTCTCAGTCCTCATACGACAGATGCGCATGATACAGAGAATCAGCCATTAATAACATCTGGCTTCGATGTTGACATTCTCAGAATACTCCCAAAATTCCCAAAATTTTTATGAATAAAAATTATTATATATTCATATCGTTCAACTCGTGATTTTCCGAAATTTTTAATATTGATTAGATGATCGCTGAACTTAAATGAACCCAAGTGAAAAGAGAAAATATGTAAATTGTAAATGTAAATCTAAGGTCAATTATAAATAAGTTTATATGTCTATGATATTAGAGAAATAAACGAAGAAATAAAATTAAAGGAAACGACATGTGGCATGAGGAAAGAGGGAGGAGTTTCTCCTTTTTTTAAAAAAAAAGAAAAATAAAATAAGAAAAAAAATAAAATACGATTAAGAGTGATCCATAAGAAAAGAAAATGGAGAAAAGGAGAGAGGCTCCACCTTCTCTCTATATTTTCCACACCATCTGACATGTCCCCAAGCACCGAAGGAAGTCCTTCCTGCTGACAAGAGCTACAAGTGTGAGAGACCTGAACTGGGACTTTCGACAAACTCTATGAGGTGTCTTCTCCCATTTCTGGTCTTTCTACCCTATGATTTCCGTGGGTAGTTATCTCGTCTTAGGGGAAAAAGTTTGGTTGCATTTTAAACTACGGGATGCCGCCACATTGTGGCGTTCACAGCCTACCGAACCTGAGCTGATTGGGTACGGCGGAAGGGATCGGCAAGGTGTCCTTCTAGTAAATCAGAGCCACATCACCAACTTGATGTTAGCTTTTGAATTTCAATTAACTCAGAGACCGTTATGGTCTTTTTATTCGAACAACAAATGGTGCGAATTCAATGAAGGTAGGTTGTCAAACAATGGGGTCGCTGAATTGGTCGCCAACAAAGGATGCAGGCTGCCAAATAAGGGGTCAGCTGAACAAAGCGGGACGAGAGGTCGCCCATCAGGTCAGCTAATGAACAAGGGTCGCCCAACAGCGAGCGAGGGTCGCCAAAGAACGCCGCCACGAATGCGCTTGCCGTTCGCCAAACAGCTGGACGAGTATTGCCAAACAAGTGTGGGTCATAATAACAGCGTTGTCACCACGCGACTTGCGGGCCGCCAAACAAGGTCACACGAACAAAGTGGGTCGCTCCAACAGCCGACGAGGGGTCGCCAAACAAGGGGGTCACGAACAAAGGGTCGCCCAACAAAGGGATGAGGGTCACAAACAAGGGGTCACGCGAATAGTGATCGCCCAACAAAGGGCTGTAGCTCGTCAAGACTGGTCGCGCATGACCCTCCAACTTCTAAGGTCATATCTCCTTCGCTTGAACTCCGATTTGCGTTCTTGGACTCTATGGAAAGCCCATTGAGTCATAAATCCATCCATATGCCTTCCAGAAGAGATATTGTGACTGAGTGCTGACTGAGCTCGCTCACTTCAGTGCAGCTCGTCAGCTTCAGTCGCCTCGTCAAGATCGGATCGCGCATGACCTCCAACTTCGGAAGGTCATATCTTCTTCGTCTGAACTCCGATTTGGGTGTTCTTGGACTCTATGGAAAGCCCATTGAGTCAAGAATACATTCATATGCCTGAGGAGGATATTAGATGTCAGAACAAGGTGTTTTAATGAGCTCGTCACTTCAAGGTAGCCTGCTCGGCCTCGTGCCGCCGTCGTGGTTTACTACGCATGACCTCCAACTTCGAAAGGTCATATCTCCTTCGTTTGAACTCCGATTTGGGTGTTCTTGGACTCTATGGAAAGCCCATTGAGTCAAGAATACATTAATATTCCTGAGGAGTATAGAAGATGTTTGACTGAGGTGGTAGATGAGCTCGTCCAGTTCGGGTCTGCTCGTCAGTTCAGGATTTGACTGTGTATGACCTCCAACTTCGGAAGGTCATAATTCCTTCGTCCGAACTCCGATTCGGGTGTTCTTTGACTCTATGGAAAGCCCATTGAGTCAGGAATCCATCTATATATATATCTTGTTTAAATTGGAACCTGCACAACCTCCGAAAAATCAATCCTAAAGTCAAAACTACTAGTACGCATGAATAATATTATTCTTTAATGGTTTTGGAATAGGGACTCAAGAGGGAGGAAAAGACAACTGCGGATTGAGATTCCAAGGGTTGGAATCAGCGCAAAGATTTTTGGGTTTGTTCTAAATCCTATTCTCATTTCAAGTTTGAAATGCTCGGTTTCACCGACTCTATTCCTCCTTCAAGTTTTTGCATGTTTGTTCAAAAGCATATTGAATTGATTTAATTGATTTGAGAAAAGTGATCAGGAAATGTTTGCATATAAAATTGCATGATTATTGAAATAAACTCGTTTATACAAGCGCAAATATTATACTATATTTTGCTATAAAGGACGAACGCCCTTAATAGAATGTTAACCGCTTATTTCGCATCAAGGATAGATCGTATACCAATAGGGTCAAATAAATAGCATCGCGAACTATTGATGTCACTCCGATCCAGCCAAATGGACCAGATTCCAGAAGGTTCACTATTTGGATTGTTTATAACCACAAGCAGCCCCAATGACCAGACCGTTATAAAACCATGTGATACCGCCGCAGCCCCACGGACCGCGCTCTGACTCGATATCCTCGTGATATCGAAGACATAGGTTAAATTCGTTAAGGGCATAAATCGAATTGATTGGCATAATCAAGTGATTGACGTAACCGAATTGATCGCATAATCGAATTTATTTTCGTAATCAATTGATTTTCTTTAATCAATCAATGTCGAATTCAAATTGAATTACATATTTGAATTGATTTTGAGACGTGAAATATTGATTATGAAATGTATTTATGGGATGATCAATGAAACTATAATTTATTATATATATAACAAAAGTATATGTAATGTATTTATATTGATCATCCAAATGATGGAAAGTTCTGAATTATTAAATTGCATGAATTGATTTAAGCTGGAACTGAGGAATGGATTTGTATAGAACCACTAAGCATGAAAATGCTTAGCGTATTGTTTTACCAATGCGTTAACGAAAGATAGATAGCATCGATAGCGGACTCCAAGATCGAGGAGCGTCGAGTCATAAAGAAAGAAATCTCGAGTATGCTCCACACGCACTCATTTCACGTGCGGTTCTTTTGATATGGATATTTTGTATAAACAATTTGAATACTGTACATCTATTTGTAAATCATTTTGAAAAGGCTTGATGCCTACATTGTAAATAGATTTTGTTAAATTTAAATGTTTACGGGCTTGCCCACTCTCGTAATCGTCTCGCAAAGATATGATTTTCAGTGATTTTAAGGCATCCCTGACTTGGCTCGACCGCCTGCCGGTCGGGTCGGCAAGGGCTACACATTCACACTGGGGCATATCTCCATCTTTTCGTGTTGGCTTCGGCTCTTACCCATGTACACTGGCAGCCCATTTCACCTAGAGATGTTTTGCCATCAAATTTTGAGTATGCTCTACATGCACACGGGTTTCTTCGTACAACACAGTGTTTCTAAGGGCCTAGGGTAAGATTCGCTCATATTCGTCAACTCAATAGGGGTGCACATTGGCGCACACCCCATATGTTTTCTTGTTCGCTTGTTCGCATCGATTATTCTTCGTAATTTATTTCGTAGGTTTTTTTTTTCATCACACTCGTGATATCAGATGTGCAATACACCGGGGCATACCCTATATCAGTTTCATGATGGAATGAAATGGATGATTTTTTTCACGAATGAGTGATTGTGATGCTGCTTTCTCCGACTTTGACCGCATGTGTAGTTATGAGGATTTGACATGGCGTTGATACCTCTAGACCGAGGTATAACCCTTTCTTTCACCCTTTGGTCACATTTAGAGATTGTCCTACAGGGGCATACCCCTTTATTTCCGTCTTGTTATTAAGTTCTTGGTTTCTCGCTTATCATTTGTGGCACTTTCTGACGTCACACTGGGGCATACCCTTTCATCATCAAGGTTAGTATCTCAACGGTTACATCCTAAGTTTCCCCATTATGCTCTAGGTTTCGCTTTTAGGGTCATCCCCATTCAATAGTTCATCTAGAGCCTTAGCTTGCATCCCTATCCCTTTAACTGGGTGGTCTCCTCCGGTACTTGCTCCTGATTCCCACCCTCTCCGATCCCATCCCACCATCCGAGCCTCTCCGGGGTACTCCACCCAGATTTCATTCTTCCTAGACTCACCCGCATTTACCTTCTCCGATACTCCGCCTGATCCCACCTTCCCTGCACTCCTCGGATCTTACCTTCCATCACCCTGATCCCTCCCCTCTCCGGTACTCAAGATTATTCTGTGACTAACTGATTTTACCTTCTCCGATACTCCGCATCCCACCTTTCCTGCACTCTCCCTGATCCTCCTTCTCCGCACTCGCCATTTCTATTTCCTTCTTTCCTCACTCAACCCTGATTTTACCTTCCTCCGATACTCGCCGGATCCCACCTTCCTTGCAGACTCGATTTTACCTTTCTGGTACTCACCCGGATTCCCCATTTTTGGTACTCACCCCGATTCTACTGCACTCACCCGATTCCCATTTCCAGACTCACCCTGATTCCCCATTTCGTACCACCCGCATTCCCCATTCTGCAGACTCACCCTGATTTTACCTTTCTGCAGACTCACCCTGATTCCCATTTCTCACTCACCCTGATTCCCCCCATTTTCTGCACTCACCAATTTTACCTTTCCCAGATCACCCGGATTCCCCATTTCCGGTACTCACCCGGATTTTACCTTTCCTGCATCGCCTCGATCCCACATTCCTGTGACTCGCCCGATCCCACATTTCTGAGATCGCCCGATCCCCCATTTCGGTACTCTCCCTGGATCCTACCTTTTCCTCGGGTAATCACCGGTTTCCCTTCCGGTACTCACACACGGATTTTACCTTCCCGGGTACTCGCCCTGATTACCCTCTCTCTCGGTACTCTCCGGGATTCCACCTTTCTATGACTCATCGATTCTACCTTTCCTGCACTCACTCTGATTAAACCTTTTCGGTGCCTCTCGCCTGACCTTTGTCTATAGCTCTGCTCTGGATTCATCTCTCTCCCCAGATCGCCCGACCCTCGTTATCTTTTCCGGGATTATGCCCGGATCACTCATCTTCCCAGGCATCATGCCTAGTTTTCTTTAAGTCCTTCAATTGGAGTGACTGTTCCATTAGTCTCTGCATCACGTAAGGGACAAAATTGTTGGTCATTCTTTTTGTTTTTCTCACTAGAGTTCATTTCACTTTGCACGCTTGCACTTCACACCCACGATTCACTCGCTCATTCACTCTAACGTAAGAGGTGCATATTTGTAGACCCTCAATTTTGCCTCCTCAACACTTGCATTTATCCTATGGGTGTCACACTCCACCTATCGCTCTCATATAACACCATTAGGGCCCTTTTAGGCTTAGTCTGTCTCTGAGCCTCGGGTGGGTTTGTATGTGGTCCGTTGAGTGCGTATGTAGTTCACTTTAGAGTGTCATCATGGCTTATTTTTTTGGTTATTGGCATCGTGCTATAGGAAGCAAGTGGGGCCCCCTCGAGGTTTTAGTTCAATCAAAGTTTATTAGAGTATGTCAAATTTGGAGCACTTGACCTTGTTTCGATCATATCTCCCTTGTCCGAACTCAAAATTGTTCACTGTTTGTTTTGTTGGATTCCTTATTTGCCAAGGAGGTTTTTGTTAAAAATTCTTAATTTTTGTCAACCGTTTGACTAATCGGTTTGACTGGTTCATCAGGGCAATACGTATACAACACAATTTTTTTGGATGATTTTGGTGAGCACTCCTCCTTGTTTCAATCATATCTCCCTCATCCGGACTTGGAATGGTGCACCGTTTTTTTTTTGGTCTCCTTATTCTTTAGGGAACATTATATAAAAATTTCATAATTTTTCTCAACCGGATGGACTGGTTGGAATCAAGTTCAACCGTTAGTCGGGTCGGGCTTGTGTGGAGCTCGCTTTTTAGATTTCGGAGCCCAAAACCTATTTGGTTCCTCGGGGCTCCATAAGCTCCTGACCATGGGTAGTATTGTGGGTCCATTTGGGCCTTGGCTTGGTTATGATGCAGCCCACCATGAATCCACATATGGATACTTATGTGAAGCAAGCTGGAAAATAGAAGATATTCACTGGTATGGAAATGAGGAGAAGAGTTAATGGGGAAGCTATTTCCGAGACCTGGACAATAAGCTTCCAAAGCTTGAAGGTAAACTGTAGGATCAGAGGCTGAGGTGGGAATGAGTACAAAAGGAGGAAAAGATCAAAGTGAAAGTGATCTTTTGGCGAGACACTTTTCCGGGTTCAAACGCACGTTTACTGATTCTGCTTGGATGCTTAGTTTGTTTCTTCGCTGCGTTTTGTGGAAGAGGTAAGAAATAGACCCTGGCTCCACTCTATTCTTGAAGAGATATTCTGATCAAATTTGAGGTTTCTCCTCAACCATTTGAGCCGGTTTTCACACTCATATGTGAAAGTTCTGCCTACCGTCTGGGCTTTAGGTAGTTTATTTATTTTGTTGGTTCTCACTCATCCGAGCTGAGAATCGATCGTTTGTTTTTTTAGATTTCTAACTCTTCTTTATAAAAGTTCGAAAATTTTGGATATTCTCTCAACGATTTGACAGGTTTGAAAACAAGATCGCCGGTTCATTTAGGGTTAGGGTTTGCAGGAAAGGAAGTTTGCATGGGCTTGGTTGGTTTTGGTTGGTTCTCACCATCCGAGCCGAGAATCGATCACCGTTTGTTTTGTTAGATTTAACTCTTTTATAAAAGTTCTGAAAAATTGTGAGCCTCAACGATTTGGACTGGTTTGGAAAACAAGATTAGCCTGCTCATTTAGGTTAGGTTTCCAGAGCGCGCTTGCGAGTTTGGTCAGGGTTTTGCTGGTTCTCACTCATCCAGCCGAGAATCGATCACCGCTTGCTTTTTAGATTTCTGACTTTTTTTGTAAAAGTTTTGGAAAATTTTGAGGAGTCTCTCTCAACGATTTGACCGGTTTGAAACAAGATCACTGCTCATTTAGGCAGTCGCAGAGGTAGTTTGCGTAGTTTGGTTGGTTTTACTGTTCTCACTCATCCAAGCTGAGAATCGATCACCGCTTGTTTTGCTAGATTTCTAACTCTTTATAAAAGTTTTGGAAAATTTTGAGAGTCTCTCTAACATTTGACCGGCTTGAAAACCGATCGCCCTGCTCATTTAGGCTAGGTTTACAGGAAAGGCAACAGAATAGTTTGGTTGGTTTTGGCTGGTTCTCACTCATTCGAGCTGAGAATCGATCACCGTTTGTTTTAGATTTATAAATCCTTTTATAAAAGTTCTGAAAATTTTGAGAGCCTCTATCAACTATTTGGACTGGGTTTGAAAACAAGATTAGTCGGTTCATTTAGGTTAGGTTTGCAGAGCGCGCTTGCGTAGTTTGGTTGGTTTTGGTTGGTTCTCACTCATCCGAGCTGAGAATCGATCACCGTTTGTTTTGTTAGATTTATAACTCTTTTATAAAATTTCTGAAAAATATTGAGAGCCTCTCTCAATGATATGGACTGGTTGGAAAACCAGATTAGTCGGTTCATTTAGGTTAGGTTTGCAGGAAAGGCGGTTTGCGTGGTTCGATTGGTTTTGGTTGGTTCTCACTCATCCGAGCTGAGAATCAATCACCGTTTGTTGTGCTAGATTCCTGACTTAGTAAGGATGGTTCTGACATTTTTTTAAATCTTTTTTCAATCGTCTGGACTTGTTGGGAAACCGAACCAGCCGGTTCATTAGGTTCGGTTTGCCGGAATGTGATAGCTTTGATACTTTTTCTTGTTTGGCTGCCTTGTCATTAGAAATCGGAATCGCATTCCTTTTGTTTTGTTGGATTTCCTGGGATTTTGTGAGGAATTTTCTGACCAATGTTTCGTAATTTTTCTCGATCAAGGTTGACTAGTTGGAGAAATGCATTCAACCGTTTTGGTAAGACAACCTATGGCAGCCCTATTTTAGCATGTTTCAACCCGAATCTATCACGGCGTGTCTCTTAGCTACCCCAAGAAACCCGTAGGCTGCCTCTAGGGTCTCGGAGTTCGCCTTTGGTTTGAACAAAGTGAGGTAGTGGGCAATGTGGGATTGGTATGTATGGTTTAGTTTGTGGGATTTTAAAGGGGAATGTGTGCTAAAGCAAGGTAAACCACTTTACCTCCTCTGTACCGTTTCCTTTCTTTTCGTATAGGATCCAATATTTGGTTTTAAATGCATGATGTATGATGTATTATTCATTCTATCTATTCCTGCTTGCTATACATGGCTAGGGACCCTGACATGCTTAGTCGTTAGTATTTGCATTCATATGCGTACATGGTGTTCGATTCCGACATTTGTGATGATTCAGCTTTTGACTAACCTCTTATGTAGCGCTTTAATTAGGACCTGTGTGTATGTGCTTTAATGTTGGGTAAATGAATTTCCACATAGATGCTTTGTGTTTGGGTGGCATGCATGCTTGCTATGTTTGTTGGCTAACCTTTCGATGGGAAGCGTGGGTCAGTGGACCATAGGTACACGCTTATTCGCCTCGTCGAGTGTTTTTAAGCATGCTAGATACCAATTAGGTCGGGTCTGATCTAAGTTGTATGTTTAGCCTAGAGACTATCCGATCTGTGACCCATATGTCTCTACATACCCAACTAGTAGAGACCTAGTTCTTGGCCTGTAGGGATGCTACCTCACATGAGGTACCTTCCGAGCAGGGTAACCTCGACTTCGAACCCAGAATACCCAGTTTTCGCATCGCTTTTCCATACCGGGAGTCATGGGGTTTTTTTGTTCTTACATGGTTTTCCCCTTTATAAAATAACAACAAAAAGTAAGTGGCGACTCCAAAGAAAAACTGTCCTCCTCGAGTACGGATTTTCCAAAATTCGAAAATCAACCCACATTTTCCTTCCATTTAAAAGCGAGTCGCGCCGGCCCATGGATTGGGTAGGGTCCACACCGGGCGCTGTGGCCGAGTGGCGATGTAGCCTGAGCTAATCTGACTCCTCAGGTAGCGTGACCTGGCGCAGTAGACTAACTCGCCAGCCGAGTCACGGCCCGAGCTACCGTGGCCGAGCCGGCGACAGAGCTCGAAATGATCCGACTCCTCGCTGTAGCGTGACCTATGTAGAGTAGACGAACTCGTCAAAGTGAGTTGTCAGCTCCCGCTACCAGGGCTTGAGAGTAGGTATGTAGCCCGAGCCGATCTAACTCTCAGTAAAGGTGGATTCGTGCAAGAGTAAACGAACCGGGCCAAAGTTGAGTCACGCCCGGCGCCGCGGGGCCGAGCGGCGACGTAGCCCGAGCTATCTAACTCCTCGTGCAGCGTGGGACTGCGCGCAGTAGACGAACTCGCCAAAGTGAGTCGGGCTCGGGCGCCGTGGGCCGAGCGGCGATGTACTCGAGCTGATCCGACCGTGTACGACCGCTAGCAAAGTGTGACGAACTCGTCAAAGTGAGCTACTGCGTGCGGCCATTTCAACTTCTGATTTTCTTGGAAAGGTGCGAATGTCTTTAATGCTGATTTATGGCGGCTTCATTGCTATGGAGTTTATACTTTGTATATTCCTCGCTTCGGGTGCTGTAATCAGAATCTAGGTGGAGATGAAGCGTCGGTCTGGTCATCTTCGCCGGGGATCCTTCTGAAGATTTTGGTTCAATTCTGCTGTTCTTCTGCCTATGGGAGTTGTGTTTTTCCCTAGTCTCCCCTTTATGGGAGTCATGTTATTCCCTAACTCCGTGCTAGGGAATGCGCTCGGAGAGGGCGATGCATTTCTTGTGTCGCCTTCTCCATTTTCTGTTCTTCTTTCTCTTCCTTTCTCATTTCTCCTTCTCCTTCTTTTTCATCTTTTTTTTCACATCTCATTCTCCCCTTTTTTGTTTCTTCTGCATAAACTCCTTCCATCCCTTTTTCTTGTTTTCCCTCTTCTTCCACATCTGTTTCTCACACTTTCGTACAAACTCCTTCTATTCCTTTCTTCTTCTTCTCATCTTTTCCACCTTTCTGGCCCTTTTTTTTTTTTTTTCGAGGGAACTGCTTGTACTGAGTGCTTCTAAGATGTAATTGATGACACTACTGACTGTAGCTAAATGTAATATGATTGGAATAAAGAGAGACTTTTCCTTTACGCCTACAGCTTCCCATTCTATCGCATGTACTTTTTCCGAGCATTATATGTCCGAGTTGTTTGTGACGTGCTCTTATCAGCACACCGCAAATGGTCGAATCGTTAACCGAAAAATTGGTAAATCCTCATTTAAGATTACAAACCAAGGTCTACTGATAAAACGCTTTAAGATGTCTCGCATTCTAAGCATGTCAGAAAATTTTCCCCCTCCTCCGTTCGAGCTCAGAATTGCCCGGTCCCACGACCTCCGAGATATGATGTGTGGTCCTTCTCGCCAGCCTAATTTTCCATGGGATGGATTCTTCCTGTCGGGCGTAGCTTTTTAAGACCAAATCACCCAAGATGTAGCTCCTGGTCTGACTTTTCGTCGTAGTGACTCGCCGTCTTTCTCCTTTGGTAAACCTTTGTACGCCTTAGTACTTGCTCATGTTTTTCATCTAAGAGATCCAAATTTAGACGGAGAGCCTCGTCATTGTGCTCCACTACTGCCAACTCGATCCTTGGGGACTTTAATCCGATTTCGACTGGGGCTATCGCTTCAAAGTTGGCCAGGGCGAAGGGGTTTCTCAGGTTGTTGACTTCTGTGTCGTCCTATAGGCCCATAGCACTTCGGGGAGGTATTCTACCCACTTTCCTTTAAGATCTTCCAATTTGGTCTTTAATGCGGCCTTAAGGGTTCTGATGGTGACTTCGGCCTGTCCATTAGACTGTGGATGTGCTGGGGACGAGTAATAATTCTTAATTCCGAGCTCAGCACAGAAATCTCTAAATTTGGCGTTGTCAAATTGCTTTCCGTTGTCTGACACCAGGGCTCTTGGGATACCGAACCTGCATATGATGGCTCGCCATACAAAGTTGCGTATCTTCTGTTCGGTGATTGTAGCCAAAGGCTCGGCCTTAGCCCATTTGGTGAAGTAATCTACTGCGACGATGATGAACTTACATTAGCCCTTCCCAAGGGGCAGAGGTCCCAGTATGTTAAGACCCCATTATTCTGGCGCGGGCCAGTGGGCCATGATTGATGTCAAGGGCTCTGATGGGAGGCGTGAGATCTTGGCGTGCTCCTGGAAAATCTTGCACTTTTTGACTAGGTCGGTTGCGTCTTTGAGTATTGTAGGCCAATAGTATCCTTGTCTCAAGACCTTCCCGCGCATTGGTGTTCGATATGATTTACATACACCTTCGTGTACCTCTCTTAACACTATTCACAGTTTTTCCAAAGATGCATTTTAGGATAGGAGTAAAGAATCCCCGCTTGTATAGGCTTCCCTTATGATTAGTGAACCTGGCAGACCTCGTCCTTATTTTAGTTGCTTCTTTCGGGTCGTCAGGTACACGTCCGTCTATTATATAATCCCAGATGGGGTCCATCCAAATTTCGGGTTCTGACTCTCGACTGGTGACCTCCACGTCGCAGATCAATAGAGGGCTCTTACTGTGCATTCGACGGTGTCGACCATCGAGGTCTTCCCTCGCGAGGTCGTTGCTAACCTTTGCCAAGGCGCTCCACGGAGTTTTCTGCTCTGGGGACATGTCTGACCTGAACCGACACGAATTTTTTTAATAAATCTCGTACCTTTTGGAGATACAGGATCATCCTCCCGCTTTTGGCTTCGTAGGTATCTTCTATCTGTCTTACTACCAGCTGGGAGTCACTGCAGACTTCTAGCTGGTCAACTTCCAGTGAATGGGCGAGGTTGAGGCCTGCTATGACGGCCTCATACTTACCGTTGTCGAGGCTTGAACCGAACTGAAAGTGCGTACTAACATCTATTCCTTCGAGAGGTCGAATCGACCTCCTCCACTTTGCATTTGAGGTCTGCATCTACGTGAGAGAGCTTCCGCATGGGAGGTCGCTCATTATTTGAGAGCGTTTCTCGCCAGGTTCTGTCATAGAAGGAATCTACGACGAAGTCGGCAAGACTGCCTTTTATTGCAGTTTTTGGCTTGTATATGATGTCGAACTCGCTTAGCTCTATGGCCCATTTCATCAACCTTCCGGAGGTTTCTGGCTTATGTAACACTTGCTTCATCGGGTACTCTGTTGGAACTTCTATGGTATGAGCCTGGAAGTAGGGGCAGAGTTTCCGAGCCGCGGTTACCAAGGCCAAAATTAGTTTCTCCATCCTTAGATACCTCCGCCTCCTCAGCCGACCGCAATAGTAAACCCAAAATGACTTGTTCTTATCTCCATTTGCGACGTACTGGTTGAGAAGCATGATACTAATTAAGCATAGAGTAAGGAGCTTCTTCAATAGGAACTTACTAGATGGGGGGGGAGAGCCTCAGATATGCTTTCAAAGCCGAAAATGCTTCTCACACTTTGCATCCCATTGAAATGCCTTCTTCGTAACTCGGAAGAAAGGCCGCATTCACGTCAGCTCGACACGAACTGCTTAAGGCATCAACTTTCCGCCGCACGAACTTCCTTTATACTTGATGGCGATATGTCGAGCACAAATCTTTATCTTGTCCGATTTGCTTCAATTCCTGGTTGACTATGAAACCCAGAACTTCCCACCGACACTCGGCGCGCACTCGTCGATTCGCCATGTTAAGCCAAGGTCCAAACGTCGGATAGATGAGCTATGTGGATCTCACCGTGGTGGATTTACCAAAGATATCATCTATGTATACTTCCATAGTTGTGCCTATTTGCTTCTAGAACATCCGATTCACCAACCTCTGACATGGCTCTCGCTTCGAGTCCGAATCCGCATTACACGATAGCAATAAAGTTCCTCGCGTCAAGGATGAACGAGGTCTTTTCTTGGTTGCCTGGGTGCATACTGATCTGGTTGTAGCCGGAGAAGGTATCCATAAAGCTGAGAAGTTCATGTCCAATGCTAAGTACTCACGATGAGGTCGATTCCAGGCGTAGGGAAACTGGCCTTTTCGGGCATGCTTTGTTGATGTCAAGGAAGTTGACGCAGAGTCGCCTACTGGCTTACTCGCTTTTTTGACGAGCACTACATTGGCTAACCACTCAGGATATTCTACCTCCCTGATCGCTCCTTCTTGGAGGAGTTTGTTGACTTCCTCGTTGATGGATTTTTGTCTTTCGGGCTTGAAGCTCCTCCTCTTTTGTTTGATTGGCTTGAAGGATGGGCTGATCGCTCACCGTGAGTGATTATCAGAGGATCGATTCCTCCGATATCTCGCTTCGTTTCCATCGAAGACGTTTTTTTTGTTTTAAAAAATGGATAAGGGGTTTTTGAGGTCTTCGATAACTTGATCCGGAGGCGGCGAGATGCTCCCGGTCGCCGTCCAATAATACGGTTCCGCTCATGGCTCGGGTCAAGTGATCACCTCGTCACGCATGTCTAGCTCATCCAGGCATATGTTGTCAACCGTTTTTTGTTTCATGGACGCATAGTAGCATTCCCTGGCCACCCGTTGGTCTCTCAACCATTCCCACCGCTTACGAGGGAACTTGATCATCATGTGGTATGAGGGGATGGCTTTTATTGCATTGAGGGAGGGTCTCGCCTGAAGAACATGTTGTAAGTAAACTAAGGCCTACGCGACGAGGAATCTTGCTGTGGTCGTCGCCTGACATGGAGGATCTCCCAAGGTGAGTACCAGTTGTATTGAGCCTAGAGGTAATACCTTCTCCCCAGAGAACCCCCGTAGATGAGCTTTGACGGGTTCTAGTCTATCCCTTCCGATGCCCATTTTATCAAGTTACCGACGCCAAGATGATGCCGCTTGAACTCCCGTCACCAGACCCGATGAACTGGCTGCTCGGGCCACCACCGCGCGAACTACCCGTGGTCATCATG
This sequence comes from Tetrastigma voinierianum, assembly GCA_016808115.1. Lineage (NCBI taxonomy): Eukaryota > Viridiplantae > Streptophyta > Magnoliopsida > Vitales > Vitaceae > Tetrastigma > Tetrastigma voinierianum. Next base: position 731,474 of record JAEQBH010000545.1, on the reverse strand, counting down.
AGGGTGTTGCACCTCCGCATCCGAAGCTGTAGAATGTGATTGGACGCGGTCGAGTCGTGGGTAGTTTAGACACCGCTTGTATTCCCGCACTTCTACGCCTGATGCCGCGAGGGGCCTTCCGTGCCGAGCTAGATCCTCCTCCCGCAACCCCAAGATGACCTGGATTTCACCAAAGCGGTTGCCAGGCCGAGTCAGCCATCCGCCGAGGTGGTGGTCAGCCGAGACGAGGCCCGGGTTCTCGAGCCCGATTTTCAAGGATATGAAGCGCTTGAGGCATTCGCGCCGATAAGTACTCTATTTCTCTCTTAAGTTGTGGTACCGTCCGCGGCGGTGTCCGTGGTTCCTATGGAATTCGCAGATTCGCGTTGTCTCGCCGCTGGGTCTGACTTACCAGCCGCCATCTCGCCAGAACTCGCTCGCTTTCGCACTTCGCGCAGACCTGCGATACCGAGGCCGCCAGTGAAGCGCCGGCGACAACGCTGCCGCTCTCGACCGCGGTGGACCCAGATGATCTCTGAGGTTGCCACGCCTGGGGGACTCGCTTCTCCATTCTTCGAGACGTTTCACGGTCGCCTTGCTTCGGCTTCGCCTCGCTGCCATTCATTCCGCTTTTTTTTCTTTTAGTGGGTGGGAGGAGCTGATACGAGGGCTTCTTCACCGCTAATATACTTCTTCGCTTTTGCAAGCACCTCTACCATATTGCTTGGGGATTTTGGAGAGATGGAAAACATCAGATTCGACCGCACCTAAGGCGAATGAATGCGTTGATCACGAACTTTTCATCTAAAGGCCTACCTTTAGGACTGCATTGAATCGCTGACATAAGACCCAAGCTTTTGCAAGCCCCCGCTTGATAGTCTGAAATGATAACTTGGCTTTCTATACGTCCCGCTCCCAATGAAAATGAGAGACGACGCAATGGATAACTCCCTAAATGAGGAGATCATGATCTAGTGGAGTCTATCGAACCATGCCAAGGCCGGGCCTTTCAGCAGTGAGGCTAGTGGAAGCCCCGCATCGCACCGGATCTTGATACCCATGCGCTCCATTTGGTTTTTGTAAGTGTTGAGATGATCGGCGGGATCCCCGTTAACGAACGCTTCCACCTGTGGCACTCCGAATCATCGAAGGGGGGAAGGGAGTAAATTCTGGCCGTATGTGGTGACTCCGCCTTTGTCAGACACCAAGGTGTCCATAGTGTCAGAGCACATCCTTTCACCCACCCCTCCTTCACACGGCCGGAAGCTCTTGGCCGGAGGGGTTCTTGAACCCCATTCCCATGAGTGTTCATGCAGGATTACGCACCCCTCCGTCCCGATGTGCTCAAGGGCCGCCCATTGCCTCTTCTCCTGGGCTAGACGTGGGTCCGGTGTCCCCGCACTACCTGGATTCTCATTCAGCTTCAAACTCTCGGGGACACCGACATCAGGCCGCCTTCATGGAATGTCATGACCTTCTCGAGTTTGTCGCGCCTCCCGCTTGTTCGGATCTCGTCCGTGAGTTGTACTAACTTTCACAGACGCTGATTGGTGAGGCGGAGTGCTTCACCATCCACGCCGTCTCGCATTGTTTCTAACACGCCGGAGGCTTCCGGGCCGCCCGCGCGGTTCGATGGATCTTGGCGTCCTGGAGGATTAGTGTTGCTCTACTTGTGTTTCGTGGTTGATACCATCGCGAATCGGAAATAGTTATACGAGCTGAACCGCCGTTCTACGCATCGCGCCAACTCGATGTTGCCTTTTCAACCTGAACCGGCCGGAGCGCAGGGCCACGGCCGACCCGGATTGGCCGCGGGCTGCGGCGGTGCTTTGGATCAATCGCTGAAGTATGACTGCTGCAATACTGATCTGCAAACCTTGGTCGTGACACTTCGCAAAACGAATGAAAGGGGCTCACGAGTTTACCGTGGTCGTCCGATGCCTAAGCCGCTCTTTTCCGAGAGAAAGAGAGACTGCTTAGTATTGGCGTATGTTTTTTTGCATATGTTTGCATATGAGTATGCATCTAAGAGTGCGTACCTTTCACCGATGGGGTGACCTGGTATTTATAAGGGATGATCATGATAACTTTCCTAATTGGATTATGATACTGAATAGTATGTTTCATAATTGGATGATGACACTGAATAATATGTTTCATAGTCGAAGGATGATATAATATTTCTCTCATTTGGTAGGAGATTTTATTTCCTTATTGCAAACCAATTAATAAGGGATAATTGAGAGGTGGTAATATCTTACTTTTCTTATTTGCGAGATTTAGTCTGATTTACAAGATAAGCAGTTATTGAGAATTATCCTACTTTACTTATTGACGAGATTTAGTCTGATTTGCACGATGTGGGCCTTCCCAATTATCCATATCACCCTACTCGGGGCGGTAGTGGACCGGGCTTTCGCTTAGTCGACGCTTAGCTTGGGTGTTTTATAGTATTCATCATTTAGCCTAGTGAGTGGGCCTGCGCTATTTTTCAAACTCCCATCAATATATATATATATATATATATATATATATATATATATATATATATATATATATATATATATATATATATATATATAGTTTTTTCGTCAAATAGTTGGTATTAGCTTGTTGTGAGATGGTTTTAAGTGGTATATTATAATGCTTTAAGGTCGTGTGGGTTAAGAACAAATCATAAAAATGCCCAAAAAGATGCTTACTCATTTGGGACTCCGATCGGTCTCGCACTGAGTTTTTGTAAAACTCCATAGATAAAAAATAAAAATAAAAATAAAAATAGTAAAGTTAAGTGATACGAATTTTATCTAACTCAATGAAAAAAGTTTCAAGGTGAGATATTATGAATTTTTATTGGGACGATTTGTGATGGTAACAAAGGAATTGGTAGACATATGCATTCTACTCTCTTCATGGTTTTTTTTTTTACCTATTTAGGGTTTCCATTTTGTATTCCTTGTTTTCATTATTTTTTATTTGCTCGATTGGTCTCGCACTGAGTTTTGTAAAACACCATAGATAAAAAAAAAATTAAAGTTAAATTATCCGAAATTTATCCAACTCAATTAAAAAAGTTTCAGGGTGGGATATTATGAATTTGTGATGATGGCAAAGGAATTGATAGTCGTATGCATTCTAGGATTTTGAGGTATTCTTCTTTTAAATATTTATTTTAAAGATAATAGATTTCTTTTACTTCCTGCTGTTTTTTTTTTTACCTATTTAGGGTTTCATGAAAATATGTATTCCGTGTTTTCATTATTTTCATTTTGATTTAACAAAATAAAAGAAATATATATAAAATTCTTTCATCTAGAAGTGTGTGTATCATAAGGTATTATGTCAATCAAAACCAATATAAGTCTTTAAGTCTTTGATGTAGCATCTTCGTGTAAAAAAAGATACCATGGAACACCTGACTCGGACCCAGTTTTTGGTTCAAATGGAATAGATGGAACCAAATTAAACCATTGCTAAACCATATCAATTTGAGTCAACAATTAAGTCAATTATAAAAAAATTCCTACTCGACAATTTACGTTGAATTTAAAGCAAACGAGTGGTAGAGTGGAGACGAGGAAGCAGTGGAGACAATCAGCAGATATTTAAGAAATCTGGAACCAATCAGCGGTTGTCACGCATTATTGTCGTTCTCTATAGTCATGTATCAGATGCCTTTAACGTGAAACCAATCACTTTATCGCTTATGGACAGATTTTATACGATGCCTCTTGTTTTAGTCGTGTAAAAAAATAATTTACAATACATCAATTGCAATGCTAAAAGTACATAACTTTATAAATCATGAAATTAAAGAATGGAATATTCACACAATTTCATATTTTCTTCTTGCTATTAAATATGTTAGACTTTTGGGCTGGGCTTTGACCCAATCCATATCCGCCCATCATGGGCAAGAGGTTAATTCCTATTCAATACCCGCTAATGCGATAGATAAGCCCTTTATTCAAATAGGGATTGCTATAATCCTTTATCAGTTTTGTTATGATGGGATTAGTCTCACTTATATTAAAAAGTCTCTTATCATATAGGGCATTATCCAACATAACAGAACGTACGATTCTTCCTCCGATCACTCTCTCTCACTAGAACTCTCTCTTGGGAAATCACCATCATTGCCCCTTGGACGTGGGTTCGTGGATTGATTGGGGATTAGCATGCTGTGGCTATTCTCTACACTACTAGAACTAAGGAACATGCACAAGAGGCTCAGAATGTGACGTTGACATCCATCAAGTATTTATTCCTCACATGTTAGTGACCTTCTCACTCATATATATACTATATGCATGTCTTATATATTATGTATGAATACTTGCACACATCGTGTAGTGGTATCAGAGCCGTGTGATGCCTGTTTGTTCGCCTATTAATTGATGGTTCACATTTCTTTCTCTAGGGTCCAATTTTTGGCCCGAAGAAAAAAGAGAGTATATTTTTACAAAAATAATGACATGGATGTGGTATTATATGTATGAGGATCTTCCATGTCAAATTTGAACCAATTTGGACATACGGATTGAGAGAAAATGCAAACCCTAGTTGTGTTCCAAGGCATTTTTCGCTTTCTTTATGCCATTTTTTGGATGCATAAACCAAGATAATAAAATGTGTAATATATATATTATGAAACTATGTCGCACAAGCTTCACAACAGTACCTCAAAGGCGTCAAACAGACGTTTATAACTCCAGATATAGCCTCGCAAAGTTCGCCTCACGCATGGGTGCGCGGAAAAGAAAAACGATCGTTTGGGAACGATGAACTAGACGCTGATGTCATTCTGTAACATGGCATAATGACATGGAACTTTGCTGACATGGCAATGACGTGGCGCTTACGTAGCGTTGACCAGTCAAATTTTGACCATTATACGCCCACTCTTGGCTCTTGGCGTGTGGGGGAGCGTGAGGGGTTATTCGGACTCCAATTTGTTTCTCGTTTTTCCAGTATGCTCAAAATTTAATTTCCTATTTTTTGGGTATTTTTTAAAAAAAAATTTACAAAATTATTTATTTTACTTTTTTGATTAAAAATAACCCTTAGGAAAAAGCTATTTTGAGCAAGTGGGACCTACCAGTTTATCCAAAATTTCTGAAATTTTTGTGGATCTTTCTGGGATTATTTGGGACTGTTCTAAGCTAGAGGTGTCAAAACATGGGTTGTCTGGGTATTTTTCATAATCAATTCCTTTTAATATGAGCTTTAAAAGGTAAAATGAAAATTCTATTTTTATTTATTTTAATTTTAAAAAATTATATAACCCTTTTATTACATTTTTATTTATTCTTGGGAGTATGTGTGACCATTGAGAGACTTGTACAATGTAATTTCTATAGAAAGTGTCTCTAAAATCAACTTAATTAAATATTTTGCTTTATTTATGTGGAAATATTGGGCAATTATGTTGCCACCAATATTTAATTCTTCCCACCATGGTTTGTGAGACCTTTTTTTCTGCACTCCTACATGAGTTGAGTGTATATTCTATCCATCAAAGACCTTCTTGTATGTTTATGTGTTAGCATATTAGTTTAGGAAGTGATAGAATTTTTGTATTGATTCTCTTTATGAGCTTATGTTTGTTAGAATTTGTTTGATAAAACAAGTTCTCTTACATAGTTCGTGGCGCGGCATCCTTATTTATTTATGATTTATGTAGATAATTTGTAATAGGTTTTCTTATGGGATATAGTTTTATGAATTTGTAATTTATATTATGGATAGCCTTGTAAAAGGATGTGTTCGCGAAACGCCTACTATGCTCGTTGATGATGCTTTTTCAACCCATCAATGGAGCGTGATGGGGTTGCAGCCGGCCCTGGACTCGTCAAGTGGCCGTCCGCAGCCCCGGGATCAAGCCGAGCTTGGAAGTAGGATTGCCGCCGTGGCCGACCGCGTGCCGCCGGAGCCGCTCTCCTCCGCAAAACAAGCAAGAAGGTCGGCAAGGGCTTTCGCCTGCGGCCGCTCCGATGCCTAAGTCAGTTTCTTTATGAGAAAAGAGAAATCATAGAGGGTGAATGCTGAACGTATGTTTGCGCACCTTTCACCGATGGGGTGACCTCAGACATAGTAGATGTTTTACCGCTAGATGGTGATTAGGATACTTTCCCATTGATGGGATATTTTCTTGATATCGACTTGATTATGGATATAGAAAGTGCAAACTCTATTTGGAATTATTTCTCTCCCTTATTGGTGGGACTTGATGAGTCAGAATATTGTGAATTATCTTACTTTCCTAACTGTAAGATTAGTTTTTGATTTGTCGGATAATATATTATTGAAGATTATTCTATTTCCCTTATCTATGAGATTTGGCTTGATTTGCAGAACATGGGCTTTCTTGATTACCCATAATTGACCTTTGGGCCGAGCGGATTGGGCCTTCATCCTGGGCTGGCATCAAAAGGCCTGAATGCTTCAATGGGCATGCCTCTCCTTTGGGGTTTAGCGAGTGGGCCTGCGAGCCCATTTTTCAAACCCTATCAGTTGCCCCCCAGCCCTTGTGTACGGCGTGCGTGGGCAAGGGCTGTAACGTTTCTCGTATCGGATGCAATTTCCACGTGTCCGCTCGGGGCTGGTTAGTTAAGGCTCGACGTCGCCATACGCCTTGCGATAAATGATGACTCTTGGTTTTCGTATTTATTTCTCCTACCCTTCACTTCCTTCGCTCTTTCGCACTCCTCTCGTCTAGCTTCTGATCCTCCGCGAATTCCTCTTGCTCTCAACGACTCGCACTTCATTTTCCCTTAGTTCTCCATCCGACCTTTTGTGTAGAGTCTTTTTTCCTGCGCTTCCGAGATAGCTTCTTCCGCTTTATTCCCGACCATCGCTTTATTCTTTGGTTTTTTTTTACCGGGTACGACGAGGCGCCAGGGATTGGCTGGGCCAAGTTTTGTTTTCATTATTTGTTTCACTACGTGGGTCCAGTCGCTTCTTCTTCTCTCGCGCATTGAGGTGACTTTCGATCAGCGTCTATTCCCGCGACCGGGCGACGCCCCGGCCGCTCGTCGGGCTGAACTCGGATGCCCCAGCACTCTTTCCCTCGACAAGGTAAGGAAAGTAGACTGATTAAATATCCCGAGGGTCGAACACCAACCGCCATTCAACATGCTTTAACCGTAAGCCTAGCAAGGTCGGCCCTCATATGGTGCCACCTTTCGCTAGACGCATTCGGCTTCCTTTGGCGCTCGAGTGTGGTCCCCTGACATTTTGACCTCCTATGTGGTTTCCGTGCCTAAGATGGTGTGCTTCTTTGAAGTGGCCTTCGACACGGCCTTCTCGCTTTCTCCTGTGATCCTTCATGAAAGCGGTTTCGCAAAGATTTCAACGTCGTCCTTCACCTTCTCTCTCCCCAATGGTTCGGGCATTTTGGTTGGCCTATCGGGTTTTTCTTTAGTGACGTGGACTTCAGGTTCCTCAGTGATAGCTTTGTTCCTTTATCTTTTTAGCTAAGGAAACATTTGGAGGGCTTCCCTCTATTTTTCACGCCTGGCGCCTTCCTGCGATTCCGATCTTCCCTTCCCATGCTTTGAAGGACGCTATTTCATTAACGGTCGCACTGGGAATATGACTCTCCTTTGATAAGGACGACAACCCGGGGTATCTGCTGTACGGATCCACCCTCGAGAATCTTCAGAAGTGTTCGCTTCTGTTTTTGGTATAATCTTTATAGGCATGGTATTTCTAATTCCTGCATTGTTTACATACTTCTGTGCCGAATCGATCTCAGCACAAGATAACGTCATAGCGTCAAGGTCAGTCGAGGTCCCCGCCCCTACGGAGCTGACTGCTAGACATTCCCGGCCCTTCGAGCTCGAGGTCGGCTCACACGTTTGAGGCCTTACCTTCCTTTCCACATGAAAGCCTTTCCCATTGGGCCCACAAGCAAACCTACTAAGGAGAACCATCGCTTAGTTGAGATGTCGCTTCTTCGTGGCTTCCTGACGTGAAACGAAAACCCTGGACTCCGTTAAGAAAGATCGGCCGACTTTGGTCAAAGTTCAAATCGGGGGTGTTCTTCATCTTCTCCGCTCACTCGCCCCCGAAGTCGGAGAGGGCTTTCTGGCCGCCTCCCGGGTTGAGGCCTTACACCCGAAGCTCAGAGTCCTAAGCTCGGTATGCTGCAAGGCAAAGGTTCCTGGTGGGGCTGCGACAGCCAGTCAAGCAAATATGCCCATTGATCACTGAATCCGCCAACGGTTATACTTAGTCACCTTCGAAGGGCTAAGAGTGATTAGTGCCCAAAAATATTGAGCCCTATCCAAGTTAGGTTTTGAGCAGTTTTTTAAGACTAATCATGCCTCTCTTTCACTCGCTTTCAATTGATGTGTGCAGGTCCACTTAGTTCCACTCGATGCCATTTCGAAAGCTTGTTTTCGTGATTTTGCAAGTCTTCGAAAATTTCTGGCCATTTAGTTCAAGTCTCGACGTAAAGATACGCGGCCGAATGTTGAGTGAATCACGATGTTACCATAAAAATGAAGGAATTCAAGTGGATTTGAAGGAAAGGAGAATGCATAGATGCAAAGGGAGATGCAAAGGAGCAAAACAAAGCGATCCCAGATTTTCGCTATGATTGCGAAAATTTGCTGATTGCTAAAATTTCAATCATAGCAAAATTTTCGCAGTCCTACGAATTGGAGAATTTTCGCTAGATTCACGGCCTCACTAGCTAGCGAAATCTACTACATGCCTAGCGAAAATCTCCAGGCAATTCTCGCATCTCACAATACTCTACAGCTGAATAAATTTCGCTAGCTAGCGAAATTCACTGTTGATAGCTAAATTTCTCAATTTCGCTATCTCTGTAGAATTTCGCAGGCTAATAAATTTCGCTAGGCTAGCGAATGCCATTATGCTAGCGAATTTTTCTCGCTTATGCTAGCCGAATTTTCGCTATGCTATTAAATTTTCGCCATGCTAGCTAAACTTCGCATAGCCAAATTGCCGCCCCGTGATATTTGTATATTTGATCCTAAATCCACTAATGCTTTGATGTATTACTATTTAGCCCTTATGTAACTTCATATTTTAGGTATTTTGGTAGTTTGACACTTTGGGTTATACTATATAAATCCCCACAAACTTGTAACCCTAGGCAACTTTGAAGCAACTTTTCATTTTATAAAATTCTTTCTTGGCAAATTTCATTTTAGGTTTCATTTGCCTTCTCTCTCTCTCTCTTCTTTTCTTTCTTATTTTCTAGTTGTAGGAACACAATTCCTCGAGATGACAACTCAAGGGATGCTATTAAGCCTCATAGCTTTGAAGAGGAGGGTGGCTAGCTTGGCTTTGGGGTCATGTGCTGTCCTCATGCTATAAAAGACAAGGTGCACGCATTTATGGTTCCATACTTCCAAACCAGTTTAATGCCATTTAATGTTGTTCCTTTAGTCAATATCACATGTTTTAGGTTCGCATGCTTAATGCCAGATGCACCGACATTCTTAGATGCCATTTACGAGCAATCGAAATTTAGGTTAAATGCTAGGCTTTAAAACCGAATGGGACTTGAATGCTTAGTACTTGGTTTGACTCAATAGAGTGGTTCTGTGGTTAGGTTTTATAGTTAAACAAAGATCCTATTGCTTTCTCAATTATAGGTCATTTGCCCTAATGTGCAGGAAATAACTCGAGGACACCTTAATACCCCCATGTTAGTCGGTAGCCAGTGACCCAAGCCTTCAAAGTTACCATTTCACTTTAAAACCATTACAAGGGTCGCGAACATACAATCCCACCGCTTTTAACAAAAATCCGAGCAATCCAAAACAAAAGCCTCACCATTTTCAAACACCGATAGCATCATTCGTGGATGAAAAACCTATCCCCGTGTTAGACTTAGCCCGCTATGTCAGCAGCAGCTTGACTACGGCAAGAGGAACCAAGGATACAAATATTGTTGATTCCGAATCACCCTACCGGCACGAATCAATGGCGCCGCTGTCGAGGATGGTGCCAAACTACGATGATGAAGTCAAGTGTACTTAATCCCTAATACAAGTGTAGGTGACCTTTTAGACCCTTTTTGAATTACAGTTGCTGTGACTGCAAGTTTTCACTACTTTGCGCTCACTCCAGACTGCTTTTTGTTTTTTTTTTACGCAAGTTTTGTTTTAACTAACACCGACTGGGCAAGTTTGCTCTGTGTTCTTTGGTCGTGTCTAATTTCAGCAATTGTGTATGCACCAAAGGATAGAGACACCAGTAGACGCAAAGAATCAAGACACCAGCCTGGAACAAAGCTGTGAAGTCAGTGTACACAAAGGAAAATATGGATCCCCACCGAAGAACAGCAGCCAACCGGGTACCCTGCTGAATCCAAATGTACTTACGTGTCAAGGAGGACCATATACACCCCTCCTAGAGTTAGTGCTCCTTCCCCGCATCATACCTCTCCCCGGGCCGAAGACGTGGCAAAGGAGACCCTACTTAGCTCCCGTCTCACTTTTCATGGTATGGAGAATGAAAATCCATATTCGTGATATAAGGGATTTGAGGAGGTATGCACCACCTTCAAGGAAGGTATACTGCACATGGATTTGCTCAAGCCGAAAGCATTTCCGCCGACACTAAAGACAAGGCGTAATTCGCTCAAATTAATCGAGGCTAAGGACTATTAGAATTGAGCCGATCTTCGCTAAATTTTGAAGAAATCTTTATAGTGCCACAAAGGACCAACGGGCTTGAAAGAGGCGCATCTACACTTACTCCGGCCTATGACAATGAGAAATTCCCACCAATGTCGAGAGATTCATGGATACCATCACAGTCATTCACATCACGGGTTCGATACCGGATGTTGCTGAATCATTTCTATAATGTTATGTCCCCTACCATGAAGCAATTAGAGCCAGGAAACCATGTGTGGAGGTGATTTTCTCGAGCAAACCCGGATGAGCTATGATTTCCTTAAGTTATGTGGCTGAAACTCCAAGGGTCAGACGAGCCAAACCCGAGAGAGAGGTGGAGAAAATGGAGGCCCTCAAAGACACCAAAGGAGTGACTTTACACTTTCGCAGAGGACATGAAATGAAAGCAAAATCTCAACCCTAGCTAGGAAGCGTGGAGAGTTAGAAGGAAAGAGGCTCCATAGGGCGCAAAAGTGCTGACGAAAACACGCACATGCCAACCTATTCACCGTCACAACTCCACCGCCAACCAGAGAACACTATCCGATCGCTTCCATCGAAGGATTTGATGTCGAATATGCAAATGCCGTGAGGTCAATACAACCACAACCTAATGCCCCATATGGCAATACCTGCCAATTTCAATTGAAAATCACTCCAACCTATCCTCGGAAAACTCCATCCCCGCTCTATGTGCTCCCCAAAAAGCAACAGCTGGGTTCCTCATTCAACTACGCCATCACATCATCCACTCTCCGCTTGAACAAGCGACACCGAATTTGAGCAAGGTGAGGGCAACTTTGTAGTTAACAAAAGGATCAATGGCCAATTGGCACAAAGGATTGATACTGTAGAGAGCACACCAGCCGTAAAGAATAGATGGGCTTCGAGAGCAATCTTAACTTAAAACAGACACCTACAAGATCTCAAATCACTAAGATCAACAAAATACTGGAGGTATAGGAGAGAGGAAGGTTCCCTTCCCAAACATTGCCAAATCCAAAAGGAGTGCATGAGATAGGTTCATCCAGCAATTCAGGAATAGATGAGGTCAAGGCTATAATCACCCTGAGGAGTGGAAAAGAAATAGAGCAACCAAGGCTCAAGGTCAGTTACAAACACGCAAGGAACAGGAAGCCAGCCGAGAGTAATCATCAAGTGAGGACTAATGAAGCACCGCATGCCACCTCCATTTCCCAGCACTAAGAAGCAAGAAGAAGGGCATCCCACAGCAGCATCCTGTAGTCCTAAGGTAGGTGGTCAACATACCTCTTTTCGACATCATAGCGCGAAGTCCCTACTTCATGCAAAATTTTCAAGGATCTTGCACAATCAAAAAGGGTCAGCATTGAGAAAAAGGCATTTTAATCGAGCAAGTCACACATAATCCAAAGCAAGAACCCGGCCAAACATACGATCCGTGATCTCCCATAATTTCGCTACTTTGGTGGGACTTGCATAGACAAAGACCGCAGATTTCAGAGCTACAAACCCATCGCACTGTATAAGCAGCTAGGTTTGGGAGAGCTAAACCTACCAACATCATTTCTATCATTGGCCGATTGATCGGCAAAGATTCCTAAGGAATAGTTGAGGATGTGTGTTGGTGAAGGTAGACAAATTCTACTACCCAAGACTTTGTAGTGCTTCGACACCGGTTATTCAGCAACGGGCCCAATCATGTGCCACCATCTCCGAAGACCATTTCGGCCACCGCCAATGCAATCATCAATTGCCGGAATGGAGCCATGCAGCCTACATTTTGGCAACACATGACATTGGAGCTGAATATCATCTCACTCAGTCACAAGTACAAATCATCGAAGCGCTTAAGTGGAAGGAAATAATGAAGTCTCTCGCGATCGATGTTCGTGAAGCCTAACTGCCCATGAATTGCAAGAAATAAACAACCGCGAAGCGCCGTTTGGGGAATTGCCACGTAGCCATGCAGAATCATTACCCCAAATTCAACAACAAAGGAGAAGCTATCACCAATGGGAAATCAAGCATCAAGGCATCAAAGATGTGCCATCGCTGCTGAGGAGATCCTTCTCTCGAATTCCTCCATGAGTATCTGAAGGATTTCTGGGCTGGTTTGGTGTTCTCTAAAACCAAATTATGTTTCTCAATTTTGTTTTTATTTTAATTTATTAATTTTAATAGTTACTATTTTAGTAATCTTTCTATTTTTAGTAACTTTCTATTTTTAGTAACTTACCCTTTTAAGTAATTTTATTTTAATATTATTTAATATTAGATTTTTAGATATATTTTAATATAATAATTTTTATTTTTAGTATTATTTATGTTTTAATGCTGAAAATTCAATTTGCAGATTTAAGTATTTCTAAATAGCGAAATTGGGCCCAAGGGCTCCTTCTGCCCCTTCAAAGCCCATTTAAATGCTGGGAGGCTTCTCCTCTTTTGGTTAAAACTCCAAAGCCTTTCCCTCTCCCCCCGAGCTCCTCGGTGCAGCCGAGCCCCCTGCTTGCACTCGCACTACCGCCCGTGCCCCGAGCCATTGCCGCGCCCTCGCACCGCACCATCACCGCCGCCTCACATTCTAGCACGGGCCCGTGAGCCCCGTCCGCCATATTCACCAATTCCAGCCCAAAGTTGTTTCCTCACATCAGCCGCTCTTTGCCACACGCCAAAGACTCGCGGTACTCGGCTTTCCTCGAAACATCGCCGCCGCACGAGCCTTCGTCATGGCCGCCCCAAGGCGTGCCCCGGGTCCGGCAAGCCGCCTCCCACCGGGGCAGCAGTTCCTTAGCTCCCACGTGAGCCCCGTTTAGCTGTCAGAGCCCCCACAAACAACCACCACCTCCGTGCCCCTGCCTAGCCGCATTTTGGTTTTTGGCTTCCGAGCTCCGGTCCACTCGGGAGAGAGAGCACCCACCGTTACTTCGATCGGGGCTCGTGAGCCCCGCATCTTCCTCGATTACGCCATGGTTCAGACGCAAGGGCCCAGCGAGGCCCCCAGTCAAAGCTCAAGACTCGAGCGTGAGGAGTGCTCTGGCCTACCTAGCCCTGCAGATGGGCCCCGAGAGCCTTAGGGTTCAGAAATATCGACCTGATGGGACCCCGGCCCTTCCCCGTGCCAATGTAGGAGATCCAGAGGGCCCCGCTCCAAGCCGCCCGTACTTCAGGACCGGGGGAGTCATCATCATCTAGGCCCGAGCCGACACCTTCACCAGCAGTAGAGGAGACCCCATCGCCCCGCATTCGCCGCCGAGGATTAGGCGACCCTTATTCGCCTTGGGCACCCTATCCCGGGAACGCCGACTCCACGCGAGGATCACTGAGAGTCTTATTACGACGCCCGGCCACTGCTCGCTTGATCCCTGGCCAGATCGGCGATCGATCGAGCATTACTTTACCGCTGCTCATGACTTAACGGCTCAGCTCTACTATCCCTGGTGGTACTTTACAGCTTCTAGCCCATTCCATGACTCTCCCTGAGCGCCAAGTTCGCTGTAGAGTCTCGATTTAGCATCGATGATCGTCCCGGAGTTCTCGCAGCCGGCGATATATCGGACGCATTGGGCTCCAAGCACTGCCGTGCCGACTCGAGGTTATCGAGATTGGCCTCACCCGACTGCAGATGGTCCGTTAGCCTTGCTCGAGACACCACCGCTGGACTCCATACTTATCTATGCGCCTGGCTTCGATGCTTCTTATTGATCATCCGTCTTGATCAGCCTCTTCCGTCGCAAAGCCATTTGCTTCCTAAATGTAGGGGCCATCTCCTCTCGAGGCTCAGACGATCTCGTAGGTTTCTAGTCACCCTCCCAGTCAGGTGATGACCGTAGACACACATTTCAAGATAAGGTCCACCGAAAGGGCCCGGCCCGAAAGCAGAGTCTACCCTTACTGATGCCACGACTACCAAGCCACAGCTCCTGAGCACTTAGGCCTTACGCAGGAGCCTCTGATTGGAGAGGAGGATCGATGCCCTCAGTCCCGACTCATGGAGCGAGCTATGGTGTGATGCCTATTTATTTTCCTCCTCCAAGAACGGAATCCAGGAGGAGGTACCTGGACGAGGAGGCAAGAGGACTCACGCAGAGGGAGAGATGCATGCTCCCGAGGTCGAGACGGAGGATCTGCCGATATATTTCCTCCATCTCCTCCTCCGCCTCGCTCCACCACAACCTCGTTGACACCCGACCCATCAAGAGCACAAAGACACTCCTCGAGCACGCCCATGTCAAGACTGTGAGACAGCAAGTGTTATGGATGTTGTCCTGTCGTTAGCTTCCACATGTGCATCGATGGATCGCGAGGCCGACTGAGCCGAGACCGACTTTCTGGGAGCGTTGTCATACCATAGCTCCACAGACCATGAGTCACCTCTTGCCCCTCCTCGATGTTCCCGAATTACAGAGATATCAAACAGCCAAAGATCCCAGACATGTCGCCAATGAGCAGCCAGCAGCTCTTCTGATCCACCACCACCAAGAGATCGAGGTATCACATCTCCCTCCGTCCCAACTCTTCCATCCCTATTACATGTCTATGCTCTATCGGGAGGAAAAGTTAGAGGCAGGAGGTCTTCTTCGTTATGTTTTTGCATAAGTTTTCAAGATATTATCAACTCCACGATTTTGTTTAGATTACTGCATACCTAATAAGAGGCAAGGATATTTTTGTATGTTTAATGTATTTTTATATTAAATATTTTGGCTTATATCAAAAGCTTTACAAGACTATTTACAGCTTCTTTACTATATTTCAGTAAAGTATTTTTGTAGTCTTTATTTTGTGTATTTATTTTTTTCAATGACAATTGAATTGCATCAACAATCGACCGCTTTAATCGAGAATTGAGAGAATTGAAACCCTATTGTTACCTTTTAATGCTGCATAATTCCATGCATGGTTCGCTTCGTCCACGTTTTAGCGCTTTCAACTTGAACATCCCCCCTTTAAATTTAATACACACACCGCACACCGGGACAGCTAATAGGTCAGTGGAAATTATGTACCTCCTTTCACTTTGCAAAGCCGGCCTTAAGCTTGTTGACGACCCATACAAAGGTTAGTTTTTTACCAATGTATGAAGGCCAATGTAGTCTTCCAAAAAGGAAAAGAAAAAGAAAAAGAAAAAGAAAGAAGAAAAGAAAATAAAAGCCATGACGCTTGCCTTGAAACCCGACACGGTCCGAGGGGTATATGGCTAAAGCCTTGAAGTCCGATGCCCTAAGCCTTAATTGGTCAATGACTTAGTGTTCGTTACACGGGTGAATGGGTAGAGTTTAGCGTATTGTAGGTGCTCAATTCTCGAAATCATTAGGAGTCCGGGGTGAAGCCTGCAGAGTTTGTGGTCAAGTGATCCTTGGCTTGATGCCCTAAACCTTAATTGGTTGGGAGTCATCGGTGGACCCCCGTTACACGGACTTCGGTGAAGTCGAGTTTTTAGCATTGCACCCTACAATGCAATCAAAGAAAGAAATAAGAGTGTAGCTAATCCCATTTAGGTCGGGTCAAAAGTTTAGCCATGGTAGTAGTTAGGTTGGGGGAGGGAATAATTTGGTAATTCTATTGGCTCAACTGGTTACATTAGGGAATCATTAGATTTGGTGGAAATTCAGTTGATTTCCTTGGACCGATGTCGACCTAAAACTTGTTCTTGTATGGCTCTCGTCTCCTCAGCCGTCGGTTTTCTAATCAGGTGTAAATTGTTTATTTTAAAGGTAATGCTTATCTGTACATACACTTTTGAACCATATACATACTTTTGTAAAATCAACAGATGCATCCCATTTTTGTTTTAGCATTGTTATGGACTAGCAACGTGTTTGCTAGGGTGGATTAGTGCCAAAAAAGTGCTATTTCTTGAGTATCTCTATCCAAGATAGGTTTGAGTGTTTTTACAAGACTAATCATGTCAATTAAGCCAATTGATGTGTGCAGGTCCACTTAGTTCCACTGATGCCATTTCGAGCTTGTTTTTGGTGATTTTGCAGGTCTTTGAGTACCTCGGTCATTTAGTTCAAGTCTGACGTAAAGATACGTGCCGAATGCTGAGGAATCACGATGTTTTCAGCCATAAAAATGAAGGAATTTGAAGTGGATTTTGAAGGAAGGAGAATGCATAGATGCGGAGAGATGCGTTGAGCAACAGCGCATCCTGGCGATTTTCGCTATGACATAAAGGCTCACGATTGCGAAAATTTCGCATCATAGCAAAATTTCGCAATCCTAGCGAATTGAGAATTTTCGCTTAGACTACGAAATTTCACTAGTTTAGCGAATCATTGCGCTCAGCTTAAAATTTGCAATTTCGGCTGCCTCACAATAAGTTCGCGAGGGCTGCGAAATTTCGCAGCTAGCGAATTATCGTTGATAGCTTAAATTTCTCCACCTCGCTATTCGCAGAATTTCCGCTAGGGCTAGCTTAAATTTCGCTAGGCTAGCGAAATTTCGCTATGCTAGCAAAACCCCCGCACAGCGAAATTGTCGCCCCGTGATTTTTGTATATTTGATTCTAAACGACTACGTTTTGATGTATTACCATTTTAGCCCTTATGTAATCTCATATTTAGGTATTTTGGTTGTTTCACACTTTGCTGTACTATATAAACCCCACAAACTTGTAACCCTAGGCAACTTTGAAGCAACTTTTCATTTATAAAATTTTCCCGGCAATTTTCATTTTATGGTTTCATTTGCTCTCTTCTCTCTCTCTTCTTTCTTTCATTTTCTAGGTCAAGCAAACACACCCTTGGAGGATGACAACTCAAGGGATGCTTGGCTAAGCCTCATAGCTTTGAAGTATGAGGGTGGCTAGCTTGGTTTCTGGTCACAGAAAGCTGTCCCCATGCTATAAATGATACAGTACGTATTTATGGTTCCATACCTTCCAAACTAGGGTTTAATGCCATTTAATGTTGTTCCTTTAGTCAATACTTGCCATAAGCTTTAGGGCTCAAGGCATGCTTAATGCTAGATGCACCGATATTCTTTAGGATGCCATTTACGAGCCACCGAAATGGAGGTTAAATGCTGTGGTTTTAAACCGAATGACTTAATGCTTAGTACTGGGTTTGACTCAAATAGGAGTGGTTCTAGGATTAGCTCTGAGAAGTTAAACAAAGATCCCGCTTGGCTTTGACTATAGGTCATTTGGGTTCTAATGCAGGAAATAACCCGAGGACACCTTAATACCCCCATGTTATCGAGCTAGTGACCCAAGCCTTCAAAAGTTACTTATTTTCACATTTCACTTAAACTACCAAGGAACATACAACCCCCACTGCTTTTAACAAAAAATCCGAAATCCAAAAAAAAAAACAAAAAGCCTCACCATTTTCAAACACTGACAAAGCACTCATTCGTGGATGAAAAACCTTATCCCGTGTTCGACTCCTAGACCGCTATGTCATAAGAGCTTGACTACGGCAGTAGGAGGAACTAAGGATACAAATATTGTTGATTCCGAATCACCCTACCGTGGCACGAATCAAAGAGTTGAGAAGGAAAGATCCGGAATCCGAAATTGGAAGAGATGGGGACTCTTTGCTTCTCAATGTCGAACTCGTGGCAGGCGCAGTCTTGTCCATTCTTAAGGATTTTGACCAAGAGGTCGAAGGCCGCCGCTGATTTGAGGCTTTCGCCCTATCTCTCTGTGGGTCACCTCCGTGAAGCTCCCCATAATTGTCGTGTCTGATTCCATTTTGAGTTATGTGTTGAACTTGCATTGGATGTTGATTCTATGTTGGGTGTGCAGGTGGCTACTCATTTGAAGGGTTTGGCAAAAAAGGAAAAACTAAACGAAAGTCATGCCAAAGCGCCGGCCACAAGGCAAAGTGGTGGCTTCCCCCACATCCGAGCTGGCCGAGCCGCGGCTAGGGTGCAACGTATGATCGAGGAGGCAGTGAAGCTCAAATATGATTTGAAGCACACCATGTTGGCACGTGCTCGGGCCGAGGGTAGGGAAGATAAGGCCCGGGGGCCATTGAGTCGACCGCCGCGAGCCGGAGGTTCGGATGATCTGGTCGCACAAAAATGACTTGCTAGAGGCTGGGATCCGCCACGCCGCCCAATATGAACTTCCTTCGCATGGTTAGAGATGAGCTTCTCACATCCCAAGGCGAGCTTCGGGAGTCTAAGGAAGAACTGCGTGCGATCAAAGACGACTCATGGATAAGACCGCTTGATCGGATCGGCTCGTCAGCGAGGCCAACGAGGCTGCCAACCAGGGTCGAACTCGATCGAGGAGTGCCGCTGGTCGCTGGGGACCTTCATCAGCAAATAACTTTGGTTACTTAGCGAATGAAGTTATAGGAAGATCGAGGGACCGCCAGTACCGCTGGGCTTCTAGGTGGCTCGCCACTAGTAAGGTCGCTAACGCTATCGTGCTCGATTTCAACTCGACCTCCCTAGCGACTAGGAGGCAGAGGAGTCTTTCTACGCAGATCCTTCTGGAGAACCTGATACCCCTACTGAGGCTCACTCCCCTTCTTCTGATGTATAATCTTCTGTGTATAGACATATGTAGCCTTTTTCTTAATGAATATTCATTTTTTATTTCATCACTTTCGTCTTTACTTGTGCACTCCGCGCTATTCTTCATGATTTGTATCAATTTCTTGGTTGCATGGCCTAACTTGATCGTCCGAGTTGGATAGCTGATGGGATGTAGAGTTGAGTAGCTGAGCTCTTCAACTCGGGTCGAGGCTTCATGGGCTACTTCCGCCTCGGCTGAAATGACTTTAGCCGGCATGGCCCCGAGTAGAATAGTCGAGGTCACAAACCGAGTCGGGCTGGCTCCCGAAGGCTGAGGCTCATAGGCTGAATACCCGAGCTGATCTCAATCCTAGGTCGCGCGGCCATGTGCGGTGAGAAGTTGAGCCTGGCCAAAGAGAGCCACCGGGTCTCGGCGCCGAGGCACATTGGCGATCACCGAAATGATCCGAATTTAGGCCACGTGGCCCTGCGCGCAGTAGTCGAGCCTGCTAAAGCAGCCACCGGGCTCCGGCGCCGAGGCCTTGTCGGCGATCCAAATTCCTGCCGATCCGGGACTCCTAGGTCAGCGTGGCTTGTGCGTGAGTAGTCGAGCTCGCCAAAGTGAGCTACTAGGCTCCGGCGCCGAGGCCTTGTCAGATCTAGCCGTAGCCGATCTACTCCCAGCTACGTGGCCTGTGGCAGAGTAGTCGAGCTGGCCAAAGTGAGCTACCGGGTCTAATTGTGGCCTTGTTGGCGATTCAGCTTGAGCTGATCCGACTCCTAAGGCTGGGTGGCTTGTGCGTAGTAATTCGAGCACATCAAAGGAAGCATCGTGGCTACTCGGCGCCGAGGCTCATGGCCGATCTAAATTGGAAATGATCCGACCTCAGCCACGTGGCCTGTGCAGAGTAGTTGAGTTCTTCAAAGTGAGCTCATGAGCTTCGGGCACTGAGGTCTTGTTAGCGCATCCACCAGGCCGATCCGACTCCTAGGCCGCGGCGGGCCTCGTGCAGAGTACGAGCCTGCCAAAGTGAGCTATCACCCGCACCGAGGCCTTGTTGGCATCCGCACCGGTGCTGATCCGACCCCAGGCCGCGTGGTCTCTGCGCGCAGTAGTCGAAACGCCAAAGCGGGCTACCGGGCCCGGGCGCCGAGGCCTTGTCATGATCCGTACCGAGCTGATCTGACTCCTAGGCTGCCCGGATCGCGCGTGAGTAGTCGAGCTCGCCAAAGTGAGCTTACCAGCCCGGCACCGAGGTCTGGTTATGATCGCGCTA
Source organism: Tetrastigma voinierianum (assembly GCA_016808115.1). Lineage (NCBI taxonomy): Eukaryota > Viridiplantae > Streptophyta > Magnoliopsida > Vitales > Vitaceae > Tetrastigma > Tetrastigma voinierianum. The sequence goes on along the minus strand of JAEQBH010000545.1, from coordinate 711,109 downwards.
CGCAAGGTGATCCCGAATCAACAAAATTTATATCCTATATTCCTTTCACCGTAGTCAAGCTACCGCGCAAAGATAGTGGTTCAGTGGTCGAACACGTGGATGGGTTTTCTTCATACAAATGATTTGAGGAAATCAAACTCGGTGAATTAAATTTGATTTCGGGGCTCAGTTAAAACAAGTGGGTGTGGTCAAGTTGCAAACTGAAACTAAAACAAGAAAAAAAATGTAAAATAGAACCCTTTGAAGTGTTAGGCCACCGGTTTAGGTTTTTCAAGGTAACCATGTCCCTTCGGTATTTTTCTCGTCGGAGCATGACATATAGTCATTTCCTAACCGATCTTCATTTAGCTTAAAAACTAAACCCTATGATTTTCCCCTTTTGAAACATAACATTTAAAATGGGCATAAATGTTCCTAACAAAGGAAAACGCATCTCAAACCCTAATCCACGATAACTAGCAAGAGACAACTGAATCGAGCCTCAATGGATCTAGCGAAAGTATCCATCAACTCCAAAAAGCTTCCGCTAAATACACATTAAAGAGAGCATGCTAAGAGATTTAACCTAAGTGAGAAGTGAACTTAAACAACCAAAATACGTAGCGTTAAAAAATGTGGGACTGTATACTTCCAAACCCTAGCCAACAGCCGTCCTCTTCAAGGGAGGAAAGAGGTCCAGGTAGCCAAACATCCTCTGAGTTGTCATCCTCAGAGGAGTGTTTGGCAGCCGAGAAAGGGAGAGAAAATGAGAGAAAAGCTAAAAACGGGAGAACTGGAACCCTAACTTTATTTACAGCAAAAAAATCCGTCCCTTCAACAGTGTATCAAAATGGCTTATGTAGCCTTACAAACCAAGTGAAATACAATCCAATCCAAACATAAGTGGATAAAACAAGGGCAAAGGAGAAAACCAAATCAGAGCAAAACAAAAAGTGCGAATGCGTGAGAACAGGGTCGCAGGATGCATGTTGGCCGGGAGTCAGGCGTGCTCGCAGGAGAAGCTTTCCTGCAGTGGTGTTTTTCTTCACATTTTGCCTTTCTTTCCTTTCCGACCTTTGATTTGAAATGCGCCGAGTTTGACTAATTTTCAGGCTTGATCGACTAACACCTCGCATAATTAGCTCGCAAAACTCGCAAAATTTGCCACAAATGCGATCAATAAAATAAGAGGGACCTTAATGTGCAAATCGGTTAATTAAGATGATTAGTACACAAAAAAGCACTCAAACCTATAATAAATAGGTTCAAAATAAAGACTTTTCGCACTAATCACACCCCCCAACCTACACATTGCTAGTCCCTTAGCAATGTAAGAAAGAAAGAAAGAGCATACAAAACGATAACTAAATTACGTTACAAAAAGGTTGCAGTTCAAAAAGGTTGTGAATGAGTAATGCCTAACCAAGTGTTAATAAAACAATGTCGTGTCCAATAACTATCATGAGAATGAAGCGCCATACAAAATTGAGTATTAAAAGAGCCTCCTTCTGGGTGAATCAAACTTAAACTTCCACCAAATCTAAGTGTTTTGTTTGATCACCAACAATAAACTGTCAAACTGCACTCTCCCCCCAACCTAGCTACAACCACGACCTAGCATGCTAACCAACCTAACAGATCAGTAATCTGTTCCTTATTCCACAATTCCTTTATGCTAGGTGGTGCAATGTCAGAGGAATCGACCTCACCAAAGTCCATGTAACTGGATCACCGATGACTCCCCAACCAATTAAGGCTTAGGGCACCAAGTCATAAGTGATCTTTCGACCACTAAACTCTACACAAAGTTTCACCCCGTACTTCGAATGATTTCGAGACTCCGGAAGACCTACAACTGCTAAACCCACCCATCCACCCATGTAATCAACACTAAGATCGTAATTCCCAAATCCGAAGGTTTAGGGCAACTGCCAAATGCAAATCTACATTAGCATGATTAGTACACAAAAGCACTCAAAACCTAGTAATAAATATGGTTCAAAATAGCACTGGGGCACTAATCAAATAGTTGATCCAACCTGAAATGATCCGACTCCTAGGTCGCGCGGGTCAGGCAGTAGTCGAAGCTCACTAAAGTGAGCTATCGCTCCGCGCCGAGGCCTTGTCAGCGATTCACTTCGGGCCGATTCGACTCCTAGGTCAAGGCGCCCGTGCAGAGTAGTCGAGCTCACAAAGTGGGCTATCACCCGGAGCCGAGGTCTTGTTGGCGATCCAAATTAGCCGATCCAATTCTAGGTCAGCAAGGGCGGACTCGTGCGCAGTAGTCGAGCTCGTCAAACTGAGCTACTGGCTCCGGGCGCTGAGGCCTTGTTGGCGATCCAAATTCGAGGTCATCCGACTTATGCCGCGGCCTGTGCGCAGTAGTCGATCGCCAAAGCGAGCCACTGGCCCGGCGCCGAGGCCTTGTTGGCGATCCAAACTCGGTGCCGACCGAATTCTAGGTTGCATGGCTTCTGAAGAGTAGTCGAGCTCATCAAAGTGAGCTACAGAGCTCCGGGCGCTGAGCTCTTGTTGGTGATCCGCACCGAGCCGATCGAACTCCCAGCCGCGTGACCATGGAAGAGGCCGGGCTCGCCAAAGTGAGCCATCGGGCTTAGGGCGCCGAGGCCTTGTTGGTGATCCACCGAAATGATCCGACCCTAGGCCTCAAGGTGGCCTCCGCAGAAAGTAGTCGAGCTCACAAAGTGGGCTACCATCGCGGGCGCCGAGGCCTTATGCCGCGATCCACTCGAAATGATCCGACTCCCAGTCGCGCGCTCAGGCAGATTAAGGTCGAAATTGTCAGTGGGCTATCATTCGGGCGCTAAGGGCCTTATTGGCGATCTAGCCCCGAGTTGATCCGACTCCCAGGCTTCGGGCCCGGTGGTGAGTAGCCGAGCCTCGGCCAAAGTGAGCCACCGGGCCCGGCGCCGAGAGGCCTTGTCAAGGCCCAGCCGAGCCGATCCGACCCTGGGAGCCACGTGGCCCCGTGCAGAGTAGGTCGAGCTCGTCAAAGTGAGCCAATAGGGCCCGGCCAGGCCTCGCTGGCGATCCAGCCTTAGCCGATTTTGACTCGGCTGGGTGGCCCCGTGCATAAGTAGTCGCAGCTCATCAAAGTTGTAGCCATCGGGTTACGCACCGAGGCTCATTGGCGATCCGTACTCGAAATGATCCGACTCTAGACCACGTAGCCCGTGCATCAGAGTCGAGCTTGTCAAAGTGAGCCACCGGGCCCGGCGCCTAAGGCCTTGCGCGATCCACCCTGCTGATCCGACCAGTCGCTGGATCGGCATAGTAATCGAGCTCGTCAAAGTGAGCTACTATGCTACGGGCGCTAAGGCCTTGTCAGCGATCCACCGAAATGCCAATATAACTCCTAAGCCGCTTGGTCCTGCAGGCTGCAGTGGGAGTCGAAATGCCAAAGTGAGCCACTAGGCTTTGGGCGCATGTCTGTTGGCGATCCCGCCCTCGAAATGTATCCGACTTTGGCAAAGCAAGCAGCGCAGAATAGTCGCAGTTTAGTCAAAGTGAGCTACTGAGCTCCGGGCATTGAGGTCTTGTTGGTGATCCACCCTGAGCTGATCTCGACTCCCAGCCAGAATTTCTGCGAAGAGAAAGGCCGAGCTTCGCCATAGTGAGCTACCGGGGCTCCAGCGCCGAGGCCTTGTCATGATCCAAACTGAAATGAACCGACTCCTTAGGTCATGTCAGGTAGAAGTGATTAGCGCCGTGCGCAATTTGAACCCTATATTAGATAGGTTTTGAGTACTTTTGATCATTAATCATGTCATATATCCCAATTGAAGTGTTCAAGTCATCTTAGTAACATTTATGTCAATTTGAGGGTGTTTTTGTTGTTTTGTAGACTTTGTAACACATTTGAACTTCAACCACAATGCAAAATGATCAATCATGAGGTCTGAAATTTAGTCCTCAAATGCATCAACAAGCCCAAAAATCAATGGAAAACAAAGGAAAAGTGGAGGAAATAGTATGCACAAGATGTGACGAGAGGAATGCAATAAAGAAACAGTACTTCGCAACTCCGTTTCGCAAACACCAGAACAACCCTAGCGACCTCAAGAACACATCTCAATCGGGCCAAGAATTGAGCGACTTCAAGTAAACCTGCTCGCAACCTTAGCGAAAATGAAGAATTTCCTCGCTAGCCACTTCAGCACCTGCTCCCAGCGAAATTATCGCTGCTTCACAAAGATTTTCGCTAGTTTAGCTTAAATTTCGCTAGCTAGCCAATTGCACCCTTAATGGTTCTAATTTTCGCTTACACTTGCCAAATTGCTAATTAGCTAAATTCATCCCCTCAGAAATAAATTCATAGCCTCACATGTCGTGTAATTAATGCAACCGCCTTCCAAACTTGGTGAATTACTCTCTATCCTATAACTAGCTTAGTTGCTAGGTTTTGGTAATTTCATACCTTGAGGAGGCCTATAAATACCCCTCATGTTTTGTAATAATCGGGGAGGAGAGGAGGATAGAAGGGAAGACAAGTTTTTTTTGTGATTTGTAAGTTTTTCATTTTACTGCTTTTGTAAATAAAGTTTTTTTTAGTTTTTTGCTTTTTATTTTCTCTTCTCTCTTTCTTTCTCTCTCTTCTTTCTTTCACTTTCCCTGCCAAACACACCTCTCGAGGATGACAACTCAAGAGATGTTGCTGTTTCCTTCCTTGGAAGAGAAGGAAGCTAGCTGTGGTGGTTAAGCATGTCATTCTCTTGTACTAAAAGTCACGTAGTGTATTTATGGCCCTTATTTTCAAAATTCTTGCATAACATGGGATGTTATTGTCTCTGCCACTCTCCTACGCTTAGATCCAAGCATATGACAGTACCGGTGGGCTCTTTAGATGGTCCTACTTGCCTCCGAGGTAGCATTTACATGTTAGGTTCTTCAAATTAGGTTAAATAACATCACTTCTATTGTTTTGGCCAATACTCCATACTTTAGGTTCAGTGCTCGGGTGAGAGATGCACCGTGATTCTTAGATGGTCTTTACTAGCCTTAAAAAATGATAAAGGAATGTTAGTGGTTTTAAACAAAGGCCATAATCGCATCCCGTGTTGACTCTCACATAGAGGATAAAACCCGAGGACATGTGTTTGCCCTAGCTTGTCAAGTCAGGACCCAAATCTTCAAAGTTTAATTTCTTCACTTTAAATTTTTTACCATTTCCAGCTTTGTAATTTCCAGCTTAAACCATTTACGCTTTTTGACACAAATCCAAAAGTCCAAATAGAAAGCCTTACCTTCATGCCCTAATGCAAACCAGTATTTCTAGGATGAAAACCCATCCCCGTGTTCGAATTTAGACTACCATATCGCAAGAAATGACTACTGGGCAAAGAGGGAGTGAACTTAGGTATATAAATATTGTTGATTCAAATTTCAGTTTCATCGTGGCACGAATCAAATGGCGCCGTCACGGATGGTGCCTCGACTACTAATGGTAAGTTGAAGAGTACTTCGTGATCCACATCACAATGGTTGCAACTTTACCTCTTTTTTGTAACTCGCTATGTAAACCGCGCTTTCTAGCACTTGACAAGAATCGCAGACCGATTCAAATTTCAATTTTTTTTTTTTCATTCAGTCATTTTATTTCTTTTTGTTAGATTAGTTTTAATTTTTCTTTTTAGCACTTTTGTTGGTTCTAATTGTGTCTCTACAATTGAGTAACAACGGCATGCAACAAATGGATGAGACACTGTGTAGTCGACAGGATTAGCACACAACCCGACCTAGCTAGTGAGGTTAGGGGTGCACAACCGATACCATGGATCCCATACCCGAGGAACAACAGCCAACCAGAACCCCTATGAATCCAAATACATAGAACCATGAGGGGATCACATCCACCTCCTAGAGTTGCCCCATCCTCGTATCATTCCTCCCGTCGAAGACAGCAGTTGAGGCCATATTTGGTACCCCAATTTCACATATCATGGTATGGAAAATGAAAATCCATACACTCATATTAGGGATTTTGAGAGGTTTGCACTACCTTCATGAAGGTATGATGGATATGGATTTGTTGGAACTAAAGGCATTTCCATTGACTCTCAGCGATTAAGGCCAAGATATGGCTCAACCTATCGAGGCCTGTAACCATAAGAAATGGCCGAAATAAGTAGTCGAATTCTTGAAAGTTCTTCGCTCACAAGACTAATAATTTGAAAAGGCAAATTTATACCTTTGCACTCAGATAGTGAGAGATTTTACCAAATATTGAGAGATTTACGGAAACCATCGCATGTCCACACCATGGCTTCGACACATGGATGCTAGTGAACCACTTATGAAGTGTATGTCTCGCCATGAGACAACTGTTAAAACCATGTGGAGGAGATTTCCTACAAACATCCCGATGAAGCCATGGATTTCTTAATACGTATCAAACTTCTAAGGGTCAGACGATTTAACCCAGAGAAATCGATAGGATGAGACCATCACCAACCAAACCAGAGGGATGTACAGACCGCTTAAAGAGATGGAACAGGGCTGTGTTATCAACTCTAAATTAGAAAGGTAGAGGGAGCCGAAGGAAAACAGCCTCCACGGCGCGTGCAAAGGATCGACAACACTGCACAACCCAATCCCTGCACAAATTTCCAATCCCCAGCACAACCAATAGAACACTGTTCCATGACCCCTGCAGTGAAGGATTTGATGTCAGAATGTGCACACACTGTAGGACAATTCAAGCCCCAACAACCAAATGCTCCATATGGGCATTTTTACAATCCTAATTGGAGGAATTCCACCAAACTGGTATGGAGACCCAACCCCCCGCTTATGTACCCTGTGTGCCAAACCTCGCTTGGTTTCTCACAAAGCCACAACAACCACCATCCTTCTCCGCAGAGCAAGCCATATTGAATTCCGAGTAAGGTGGTAGGTAACTTTGTTGAGGAACAAAGGAATTAATGTGCAATCCGGGCACAAAGAATTATTACCGTAGAGAACATATTGAATAAAAAATTTGATAACCTACAGATTCACTACAAACATTAACAAGTTGCTAGAGGTATAAGAGAAAGGGAGGTTTCCATCACAAACAGCTCCAAATCCTAAAGGAATTCATGAGGTAGGTCATCCAACAATTCAAAGAATGGATGAGGTTAAGGCCATAATCACCCCGAAGTGGAAAAGAGGGGTTGGATCACCCTATGCCAAACCTCGTTGAAGAACCTAGGCAAGGAGAAGAGAATTGAAACTGAGCATATCCTCCTAGAGTGAAGATTCAATGAAATACCGTGATACCACCTCCATTTCCACAAGCATCGAGAGGAAAGAAAGCTGGAAACTCCAACATGTGCATGCTTGAGGTCTTAAGGCAAGTAAAGGTTAACATACCTTTGCTTGATCTAATCAACCAAGTCCCTGCTTATGCAAAATTTTTGAAAGATCTTTGCACAATCAAGAAGAGATTAGGCATTGAGAAGAGCATTTCACGAACATGTCAAGCATAATTCAAAGCAAATACCCCACAAATACAAAGATCCAGGATCTCCCACAATTTCAGTCAATATTGGTGGGAATTGCATAGAAAAAAGTCCTTGCTAGATTTAGGAGCCACATGAATCTTATGCCATTTTCAAAGATACATGCAAAGCAGGCTTGTGTGAACTTAAACCTACCTCAATCACACCTCATCGTCGATAGATCGCTGAAAAACTCATGGGATAGTTGAGGATGTCCTTGTAAAATTGACAAATCTCTACTACTCCAGTAGATTTTCAGGGTACTTGACACCGAACCAATTTCTAGTGAACCAATCATGTACCAATCATCTTAGAAGACCATTTCAGCCACACCTAATGCAATAAATCAAGTAGGAATGGAGTCATGCAATTAACTTTTGCACATGACCATGGAGTTGAATAGCCATTTGAACAACAAACATGATGCTAGAAATTGAAAATCATATAACCGATGAGGTTGTTTCGCTTGATCGCAAAGTGTGTACAAAAGCGTGCTAAGGAAAAGCAAGGAGTGATCACTAAGAAAAATGAAGATATATCGTTTGCCATCAACACCCATTGCAAACCAATTGCACAATTTCCACATTACAGAGGAACAGTCCAACTTATGGCCACCCAATATCATGGAGCTTCTGCCAGCCATCGCATCGGTTGAGGAGACCATTCTCCTCGACCCTCAGTATCGGGCGAACTCGAATCGTTCGGTGTTTTCAAAACTGATTGCAAACTCACAAATTTTAATTTTTGTCTTATATTAGTTAATTCTCTGTTAGCCTTAATAATTTTTAAAAAAAAAATTTTAACTTAGCAATTTTTCTTTTCATTTTACTCAGTTTGTATATGAAAATAGTATGTTTTAAATACTAATCATAGTATTATAGTAAATTTGCTAACAATAATTTTTAGTTATATTATTATTTAATATTAGTAATTAATTTTAAAGTTTTTGAATGCAGAAAGACCATCTGGGCAGAAATTCGCTGGGCTTAGCGAAAAATTGGTGGGAGAGACTCTTCGGCTACCATACTGCGCTTATAAAAACAGGGGAGGGGGTTGGCCTCAAAACACACTTCATATTCTCCCCTCCTGTTCTCGAGCTCCCATCACGCTGCCCCGAGCCCTCCCACCGCCGTGTCTCTCGTTCGGGCCGCAGCAGCCGTGCTTCGCCGATCGGTCCCTCCCAGCCTTCATCACTGCCGTGACCAGAGTCACATTTCGCATCATCAGAGCCGAGCAGTAGCCGAGCCTCCACCGTCATCCTGCCTGAGCCGTGAGCGAGCCTCACCTTCGCCTCTCGAAGCCATACTCAGGCCTTGGCTCGGGCTTTAAAGGAGCCCCGCATCGTTGTCCGATCATATTGAGATCTGTTATCGTCCAGTGGTCCATTTCGCCCCGCCACGAGCCCCGGTTTGATAGTTTGTCTGAAGGGGGATTCGTAGGTATTCCGGAGCTTCGTGATCGTAGGATACAGACCCCGCCTACATATTCAAATGAAATTCACGCATTTTCGCCAGCTTATTTTATATCCCGATATGGTCCGCACGAGGGTGGGTCCCGTGCCCTAGTCGGGTGAGGTTTAGGCACACCCGAGCCGTGAGGTCGCAAAGACCAGCATCAAAGACTGCAGCCATCACCTGTCCCCGAGGTCGCACCGACGAGCCCTCCGATTCGTGACGCTACTGCACGCAGACTGACCTCGGCCCCATCCCCTCTGGCCTCGAGGAGAGCTAGAGGGCCCTGGCCCAAGCGGGCCCGCACTTCGGCCCAAAGTAGTCATCATCTCTCTAGGACCGCCACCATCACCAGCCGCATCGCCACCGAGACGACACCTTCACCTCGGGCCATCACCGGCCTCGCGATCGAGGCCCATGTTCAGGACACCCCATTCCGGGAATGCAGATATACGTGAGCCGACCATTTCGCCAGGAGTCGCTCTACGACGCTCCTCTCGACTGATGGCCGACCCGCATACCGTGAGCCGACGCGATTGATCGAGAGGTATTCGCTCCTCCCATTTATGACTCCGACAGTTCCCACACCCGAGAGTTGGTCAAGCAGCTCTACTCACTCCATGACCCCTGACGCAGATGGTCCACCTGAGATCCATTTCGTGATAGATGACCGAGGTGTACTACTACCCAATAAGTTTCAAAGAAATTTTGAGATTGCGCATACCGCCGCAATGCCGAGGGTTACGTAGATCACCCACCCTCCGCCTGCAGCGATGGTGCCAGAGACCAGCCAGGATGCTACAATTATCCAATTCCCTTTATCTGGAGGCAAATTACCATATGTCGCTTCATCGACCATCTCGCTGCGCACTTGTTTATTCCTCCGCAGCACATTATGTGCAGAGGAGGGGGCTTCCATCTTGAGGCATCAACCGATCTCTAGTACTGTTTAGCCCATCCCGAGCCGGCGATGACTTCATTCATAGCATAGAAGGTCCATTTGAGAGACCTCAACACGCGCAGAGAGTATACTCACTCTGTCGAGGCTTCTTTCCTATGTTCTTGCGCAGATGGGATTTCCAGAGGAGCCTGGGATAGAGATGCGAGACAGATGCTCACAGTAGTAGCAAAGGACCCATTATGACTATGCCCGTCCATTCTCCATATACGCCGCCGAGACCAGAGGAGGTACTGGCAGGAGGCTGAGGATGCACACAGAGATGATCCACCTGCTCCCGCAGACCCGAGGTAATGCAGGCCTCTCCCCACTCCTATTTCTCGTGATCGTTCCTCCATCTCCTCCACCCACTACTTCAAATTAAGAGTCCCTACGTATAATTCCTTGCCTTCATATTCAAGACACTACCACCGAAGTATACACATGTTAGCTCGAGGAGATGGCTGGAGCGACGGATGCGATCGCACAATTAGCAGCCACTGTGGTGTACCAAGATGCAGCAATAAGACCGTAGATTGCTCGAAATGAGGCACTTTGTGGTGGGGACAAGCAAGCATTCCATGCTTCACTAGATCATGACCCAATTCGGGGTCTTCCTCATGATCCCGCCTGCAGGGATTCACACTGATGCCCATTGGATATCCCGGCAACAAACAAGAGTTTCTCACCACCACCACCACAAATAGCAGGTGGTTAGTCTCTTGATTTATATAGTTTCGTAATTTTTATCAACGCTTCTACTAATGATTATGATTTTTCAGACAGCCACAGTAAAAAAGGATATGTTTGCGGTAGCCTCGTTATGCATGTATTATTTTATTTCGCTATATCAAAAGCTACTCAGATTATATATATATTCAGCTTTTTGCATATTGTGTTTACTGTGTCCCCTATGTACAAGTATGTGTTTTCTTTCAAACTACATAATTAAATTGCTTCAAATTGAACAATAGAATTGCTTCAAATTGAACAATTGAATTGCTTTAAATTGGATAATTGAATCATCATATTTGTCACCTATATGCTAGAACAAATTCCATGCTTGGAAACAATTTGTGTTCGGGCCACTGCTCAAAGATGTTCAACTTGGAATTTCCCCTTATGCTAATTCACACACCCGTGACCCATTGTTCTTATAGGGTCAGAAATCATGGTGCTTCCTTCGCTTATAAATCCGCTCAGGTATGTTGGCTACCCAGGAGGTTTTATTACCTACATGAAGATCAATGTTGTCTTCCAAAAAGGAAGAAAAGAAAAGAAAAGAAAAAGTTATAAAGAAAAGAAAAAAGAAGTGCTAAGAAAAAAGCAAAAATAAAGTCGCAAATCTGGTTTGGAAACCCGAGCACCTACCCGAGGGGTGTATGGCGAAGTTTTGAACCCGATGCCCTAAGCCTTAATCGCTGGGAGTCATCGATTTAGTGTTCGTTATGGGTGGATAGGTGGTTTAATGGGACTTGTGATGCTTAATTTTCGTCATTCAAGTCCGGTGAAGCTCTTTGTGAGTTAAGGGTCATCGATCCTCGGGCTCTCGATGCCCCAAACCTTAAATTGTCAGAGTCATCGGTGGACTCGCTACACGGACTTTGGGTGAAGTCGGATTTAAGCATTGCAATCTACCACAGATGAATAAAGAAAAGAAAGTGTAACTAGTCCATCTAGGTTGCTCAACAACTTAAGGCCATGTCGTTGCCAGTTGGGGAGGTGCAATTTCTAAGTAGTTTATTTCACCAATCTAGATACCAAATGAACCATTAGGACTTCTAGGTGGAAATCCAAGTTTACAAATCATGGAACCAGTGTTGTTCTAAAATTGTTCTCTTTATGGATTTTATTCGTATATAGGTTTTCAAATGTTGATTTCAATTGTTCACTTTAAAGTAATGTTAGCTTTTATACAATAACCTTTTCAAACACAACCTTTTTTGAAAATCACCACATGCATCCTTCAATTTATTTTGCATTGCTAAGGACTAGCAACGCTTTCGGTTGGGGTGTGATTAGTGCTCAAAAAGTGCAATTTTTGAACCCTATATTAGATAGGTTTTATACTTTTGATCATTAATCGTCATATCCCAATCAAGTGTTCGTCATCTTAGTAACACTTATGTCAATTTGAGGGTGTTTTTGGTTGTTTTGTAGACTTTTGTACACATTTGAACTTCAACCACAATGCAAATGATCAATCATGAGGTTGGAAGTTTAGTCTCAGCCATCAACAAGCCCAAAAATCAATGGAAAAACAAGGAAAAGTGGAGGAAATGAGACGGGGTCAGTTATTGTGATCGAGAGGAATGCACTGAAGAAACAGTAATTTCGCAACCTCGTTCAAGAACACCGCAACCCTAGCGATCTCCTCGCAACACATTCTCGCAGAAATCATCAAGAATTATTTTACCAAGAACCTGCTCGTTAACCCATGAAAATGAAGAATTCGCTAGCCACTTCAAGACTGCTCCTTAGCGAACGACGCTTCTCACAAAGATTTACAGCACAATTTCATGGCTAGCGAAATTGCACCCCTTAGCTTGGGCTCTCAATTTTCGCTACATTCTGCCAAATCTCGCTAATTAGCGCACCACTTCTCAGAAATAAATTATGTGCCTCGTCATGCAGTAATTAATGCAAACGCTTCCAAACTTGGTGAATTACTCTCTTGTCCTATAACTTAGCTTAGTTGCTAGGGTTTTTGGTAATTTCATACCTTGAGGAGGCCTATAAATACCCCTCATGTTTTGTAATAATCGGGGAGGAGAGGAGGATAGAAGGGAAGACAAGTTTTTTTTGTGATTTGTAAGTTTTTCATTTTACTGCTTTTGTAAATAAAGTTTTTTTTTTAGTTTTGCTTTTATTTTCTCTCTTCTCTCTCTTCTTTCTCTCTTCTTTCTTTCACTTTCCCGGTTGTTAAACACACACCTCTGAGGATGACAACTCAAGAGATAGCCAAGGTTTCCTTTGAAGAGGAAGGAAGTCAGCCTGCGGTGGGGTTAAGCATGTCGTCCTTTACTAAAAAGTCACGTAGTGTATTTATGGCCCTTATTTTCAAAATTCGCTTGCATAACATGGGATGTTATTGTCTTGGCCAATACTCTCCATGCTTTAGATCCAAGGTTAGTGACGTGCATCGTGGGTTTTTAGATGGTCCTTACTTGCCTCCGAGGTAGCATTTACATGTTAGGTTCTTCAACAGGTTAAATAACATCGACTTTTATCAGCTTTGGCCAATACTTCCATACTTTAGGGTTCAAAGGTTCGGGTGAGAGATGCACTGTGATTCTTTAGGGATGGTCTTTACTAGCCTTAAAAATGATAAAGGAATGTTAGGTTTTAAACAAAAGGGGCCATAATTGGACCTGTTGAGACTCACATAGAGGATAAAACCCGAGACACGGTCGCCCTAGCTTTGCTGTCAGACCTAAATCTTTCAAAGTTTAATTTCTCTTCACTTTGAATTTAGCTTTTACCATTTCCAGCTTTTTGCAATTTCCAAGCTTTTAAACCATTTACAATCTTTTTGACACAACCAAAGTCCAAATATAAGCCTTACCTTCATGCCCTAATGCAAACCATTTCTGATGAAAACCCATCCCCGTGTTCGACCCTAGACCACTATACTGCAGTAGCTTGACTACGGCAGGAGGAGGAACTTAGGTATATAAATTTTGTTGATTCAAATTTCAACCTACCGTGGCATCGAATCAAGAAGTCGAGCCTGGCCAAAGTGAGCTACCGTCTTCGCCGCGCCGAGGCCTCGGCTGGGCATCCGCACTCGAAATGACCGACCCTGTGCCACGTGGCTTGTAGAGTAGTCTGAGCCTGGCCAGTGAGCTACCAGCTCGGCGCCGAGGTCTTGTTGGTGATCCAGACCTCGAATCGACGAACCCTAGCATGCGCGGGCCTAAGAAGAGTAGTCGAGCCTGGCCAAAGTGAGTTATCGCTCCAGTCCTGGCTGGGCGATCCAAATTTAAGCCGATCTTAATCCCCAGTCGCTGCGGGTCTCGTGGCCGAGTAGTCGAAATTGCATAAGTGGCACTGGCCGCCCCGAGAGGCCTTGTCAAGGATCCAAATTCCTAAGATGATCCGACTCTAGCTTCAGGCCCGCAGTAGTCGAGCCTCGTCAAAGTGGGCCATTGGGCTCCGCGCCGAGGCCCGGGTCACGATCCATTCAGCTGGATTCGACCCCCAGGCCACCGGCCCTCAGGCAGAGTAGCCGAGCTTTGTCAAAGTGAGCTACTAGTCTCCGGCGCCTGAGGCCTTGTCAGCGCTCCAACCGAGCCGACGACTCCAAGGCTACGTGGACTGTGCGTAGAGTAGTCGAGCTCGCCAAAGGAGCTACTTTCAGTCTCGGCGATGTGGCCCCGTTGGCGATCAAGCCCCTTAGCCGATTCAATTCTAGGCCGGGTGGCCTGTAGAGAAGTCAAGCTCATTAAAGTGAGCTCACCGGGCTCCGGCGCCAGGCCTTGTTGGCGATCCACTGCTTATCCGACCCTGTGCCACGTGGTCCGTGCGCAGCATTCGAGCTCACAAAGGAGCCATCGGGTCTCTCGGCGCCGAGGCCTCATGGTCGCGATCCAAATTTGAGTTGATATGACTCCTAGGATGCCCGGGGTTTGTGCAGAGTAGTCGAGCCTCGGCCAAAGTGAGCCATCGCTTCGGGCGCCGAGAGGCCTTGTTGGCGCCCAAAATTCCCCGAGCCGATCCGACCCCAGGCCACGCGGGCCTCGTGCGCAGTAGTCGAGCCTGGCCAAAGTGAGCTTACTAGGCCCGGAACCGTGTGGGTTTCGCGTGGCGATCAAGCCTTAGGGTGATCCGACTCCCAGGCCGGGGTGGCCCAGGGCAGAGTAGTCGAGCCTCATCAAAGTGAGCCATCGGGGCTGGCGGGCGCCGAGGCCTTTGTCAAGGATCCAAACCCGACCGATCCGACCTCAGCCACGTGGGCCTCGTGTAGAGAATGAGCCTGGCCAAAGTGAGCTACCGGCCCGGCGCCTAAGGCCTTGCTGGTGATCCGTAAATTCTGCCGATCCGACCCCAGGGCCGTGGATCGTGCGCAGTAGTCGAGCTAGGCAAAAGTGAGCCACCGGGCTTCGGGCGCCGAGGTCTTGTCAAGGCTCCGTACCTCGAGCTGGATTTGACTCCCAGGCCACGGCATGCGCGCAGGTATGAGCTCTAAAGTGAGCTAATAGGCTTTGGGGCGCTCAGGGTCTTCGCTACGATCCAAATTCCTTAGGGTGATCCGAATTCTAGCCCGTGGTATGTGCAAGAGTAGTCGTGTTCCATCAATGTGCGAGCCACCGGCCTACGGCGCCGAGGCCTTGTCGCGATCCAAATTCTCGAGCCGATCTAACTCCTAGGTCATGCGTCTATGAAGAGTAACAGCTCAAAGTGGCTACTGGCCGCGGGCGCTTGAGGCCTTGTTGGCGATCCAAATTCGAAATGGATCCGACTCTTAGGCCAAAGGTATCGGTGCAGTAGTCGAGCTTTCATCAAAGTGAGCCATCGGGTCTGACGAGGTCTTGTCGACAATCCAAATCTCGAGCCGATCCGACCTAGGCTACGTGGCTTGTGCAGAGGTCGATCTCTGGTCGCTGAGCCTATTGAGCCCGGCGCCGAGGTCTTGTTGGCTATCCAAATTCGAAATGATCTTAACCCCAGTCAAGGTGGCCTATGAAGAGTAGTCAAGCCCTGGTCAAAGCGAAGCCATCGGGGGCTCGCGATGAGGCCTCATACGCATCCAGCCATAGCTGATCCGACCCCAGGCCGCGCGGCCCGTGCGCAGTAGCCTCCAGCTCACAAAGTGGCTAATCGGGCTGGCAGGCGCCGAGGCCTTGTTGATGATCCGTACCGAAAGGATCTTACTCCCAGGCTACATGGTCTCCTGTGCGTGAGTAGTCGAGTCTGGCCAAAGCCGGCTATCGGGCCCGCGCCGAGGCCTTGTCGGCGATCCATCCCTGAAATGATCCGACTTAGGCCGCCTTGCCTATGCAGAGTAGTCGAGCTCACAAAGTGAGCTACTTTGGCTCGGCGCCGAGGCTGCTGATGCTCCCCGAAATGATCCGACCCCCAGCCACGTGGACTTTGGCAGAGTAGCCGAGCTCGCCAAAGTGAGCTACTAGTCTCCGGCGACGTGGCCCCGTCGCGATCCGCCTTAGTCGATCCGACCTCAGCCGGGTGGCCCTCGTGCGCATTAGTCTAACTCATCAAAGTGAGCTACCTGGCCCGGCGCCGAGGGGTTTGTTGGCGATCCAAATCTCTGTCGATCCGACCTCTAGGCTACGTGGCCTCAGAGTAACCGAAATTGGCCAAAGGAGCCACCGGGCTCCCGCGCCGAGGCCTTGTTACGATCCAAACCCTCGAGCTGATCTAACTCCTGTGCCATGTCTCATGGAAGAGTAGTCGAGCCATCAAAGTGACATATTGGGCCTGTGCGCCGTTGCCTTGTTGGCGATCCAAATTGAGTCGATGTGACTTCTGTGTCGCTACTGGTCAGGAAGAGTGGGGCCGAGATCACAAGTGGCTACTTGTACGCGGGCGCCAGCCTTGTTGGTATGCGCCTGGAGCTGATCCGAATTCTAGGCTGCGGGTCTGTGCAGAGTAGTCGAGCTCGCTAAAGCGAGCTATTGTTGGGCTACCGAGGTCTTGTCGCATCAAGCCCGAGCCGATCCGACCCCAGCCGCGTGGCCTATGAAGAGTAGTCGAGCTCGCCAAAGTGTGCCATCAAGCTCCCGCACCGAGGCCTTGTTGGCGATCCACCGAAATGATCCGACTCTTGTGGGTCAGGGTCGTGCGCAGTAGTCGAAGCTCACGGGAAGTGAGCTATCAGTTCGCGCTTAAGGCTCAGCGCGATCTCACCTTTGAGCTTATCCGACTCCTGAATACGTGGTCAGGTAGAGTAGCCGAAGCTCACAAAGTTAGCTACTAAGCTCCGGTAGCTGAGGTCTTGTTGGTAATCCAGCCTGAGATGATCTAACTCCTACGCTGCGTGGCATATGAAGACATCAGCTCGCCAAAGTGGCTATCGGGCTCCAGGCGCCGAGGCCTCGCAGGATGCACTCGAGCCGATCCGACTCCTAAGCCGCGCGTGGGGTCAGGCTGGCAGTCGAGCCGGTCAAAGTAGGCTATCAAGCCCGGCGCCGAGGCCTTGTCAGCATCCAGCTAGAGCCGACCTTACTCCTAGGCTGCCCGCCTACGCAGAGGAGTCTAGTTCGCCGTGCTGAAGCATCGGGCCCGGCGCTATGTCTTGTCGACGCTCCGGGCTCGAACTAATCTATCCCAGGGCTACGTGACCGGTAGAGGCAGTCGAGCCCACAAAGCGAGCTGGGCCCGGCGATGTGGTCTCTGGCGATCCAAACGCAATGATCTGACTCCAAGGATGGGTGGGCTGTGCAGAGTAGTCGAGCCCATCAAAGTGAGCAACTGGGCTCCGGGTTATGAGGCAGGCCTCATTGCGATCCACTCGAGTCGATCCGACCCCAGCTATGTGGCCCCGTGGGTAGAGTAGTCAAGCTCACAAAGCGAGCCATCACTCCAAGTGCCGAGGCCTTTTCTTTATGGATCCATCCTGAGTTAATCCGACCCTGTGCCACACATGGCTCAGGCAGAGAAGTCGAGCTCACAAAGTGAGCTATCACATTCCGCGCCGCGGGTCTTGTCAAGCGATCCGTACCGAGCCGGATCCGACCTCTGGTGGGCCGGGTGGCCTCGTGCGCAGTAGTCGGCGCACACCAAAGTGAGCTATCACATCGGGCGCTGAGGCCTTGTTGCCGATCTAGCTTGAGATGATCCTCGGACTCCTGTGGACGGGCGGCTCGCGCGCAGGGGCCGAAAGCGCCATCAAAGTGAGTTATCGGCCACGGACGCCGAGGCCTCGTCGCTAATCCAGCTTCGAGCTGATCCGACTCTTAGGTCGCGCGGCATGTGCAGAGTAGTCGAGCCTGGCCAAAGTGAGCTTATCGGGATCCGGGCATGGAGGCCATGTTGGCGATCCAAATTCTTAGCTAATCCGACCTAGGTCGTGGCCTGTGTAGAGAAGCCGAGCCTGGCCAAAGTGGGCCACCGGGTCGCGGCCGCCGAGGCCTCAGTCGGGCGATCCAACCCGAGCTGATCCGACCCCAGGTCACAGGGTCTGTGCGTAGCCGAGCTCCGCCAAAGGGCTATTGGGCTCCGGCGCCGAGGCCTTGTCTCGGCGACTCAACATCCCGAGTCGATCCGAATTTAGGGTCGCCTTACCCGTGCAGTAGTCGAGCTCAAAGTGAGCTACTTGGCTCGGGCGCCGAGCCTTATCATGCCTCCAAATTGGAAATGATCCGACCCCTCTAGGCTACGTGTGGACTGCGGCAAGAGTAGTCGAGCCTCGTTAGCGAGGTACCAGTATCCCGGCGATGTGGTTCAGCATGATCCAAATTTTAGCTGATCCGACCTAGCCGGGTGGCCTGCGGCAGAGTAAATCCGCTCATCAAAGTGAGCTACTCGGCCCGGAGCCGAGGGCTTGTCACATCCAAATTTGTCGATCCGACTCTAGGCTACGTGGCCTTTGCAGAGTAATCGAGTTCTTTAAAGTGAGCTACTGGGCTCCTGGCGCTGAGGCCTTGTTGGCGATCCAGCCTGAGCTGATCTAACTCCTAGGCTACGTGGCCTATGAAGAGTAGTCGAGCCCGTCAAAGTGACATATTGGGCTCCAGGCGCTGTTGCCTTGTTGGCGATCCAGCCTGAGCTGATGTGACTCCTAGGCTTCGCGCGCTCTGCGCAGTAGTCGAGGATCGGCCAGTATTACCATGCCGCGGCGCCGAGGCCTTGTCGCGATGCACCGAGCCGATCCGACTCCTAGCCGCGGGCCCTGTGCGCAGGCCGAGCCCGGCCAGTGAGCTATTGAGCCTCGGGCGCCGAGGTCTTGTCAGTGATCGCTCGAAATGATCCGACTCCAGTCGCTGTGGTTTGTGCGCAGTAGTCGAGCTCACAAGTGAGCTATTGGTCTGGCGCTAAGGCCTGGCTGGGCGATCCACGGCTTATCCGACTCCCAGTTACACGGCTTCAGGTGTAGTAGCCGAACCTCGTCAAAGTTAGCCAATGAGCCCGAGCCAAGGTCTTGCTCGGTAATCCAAATTCGAGATGATCTAACTCCTACACTGCGTGGCTTAGTGAAGAGAATGAGCTCACAAAGTGAGCTACCGGGCTCCGGTGCACCGAGGCCTTGTCAAGGAGTGAAGCCTCGAATCGATCTCGACTCCCAGTCGCGTGGCCTCGTGTAGAGTAGTCGAGCTGGCCAAAGTGGGGTTATCGTTCGGCCGAGGCCTTGTTGCCATCCAAACAGAGCTGATCGTATTCTAGGTCAGCCTGCCTATGCAGAGGAGTCTAGCTCGTCAAAGTGAGCTACTGGGCTCCGGGCGCTAAGGCCTTGTTGGCGTTCCAACCTGAGCTAATCTAACTCCTAGGCTACGTGGACTGTGCAGAGTAGTCGAGCTCGTCAAAGTGAGCTATTAGGCTCCGGGCGATGTGGCCTCGTTGGCGATCCAGCCTTAGCTGATCTGACTCCAAGGATGGGTGGCCTGTGCAGAGTAGTCGAGCTCATCAAAGTGAGCATTTGGGCTCCGGGGTTACGATAGGCTCATTGGCGATCCAAATTGAAATGATCCGACCCTAAGATATGTGGCCCGTAAAGTAGTCAAGCTCACAAAGGAGCTACTGGCCCGGCGCCGAGGCCTTTTCGCGATCCAACCCGAGTTAATCCGACCCCAGGCCACATGGCCTCATGCAGTAGTCGAGCTCACAAAGTGAGCTATCAGCTCCGGCGCCAGGGCCTCATTACATCCAAACCCGAGCCGATCCGACTCCTAGCCGGGGTGGCCCGTGCGCAGAGTCGAGCACAATCAAAGTGAGCGCCATCGGGCCATCAGCCGAGGCTCACAGCCGATCTTAGCTCGAGATCATCCGACTCTTAGGCCGCATGGCCCGCGGCAGAGTAGTCGACTCATCAATGTGAGCCCTAGCCCTGGCCGAGGTCTCGCAGCGATCCAAATCCCTCGCCTGATCTGATTCCGTAGCCGCGTGGTCTCGTGCAGTAGTCGAGCCTGGTCGGCGAAACACCGGCCCGGCGCCTAAGGTCTTGTCGGGCGATCCAAATCGGGAAATGATCCGACCCCAGGGTCAGCCTGGTTTGTGCAGAGTATCTCGAGCCTCGTCAAAAGTGGGCTTGACAGCTACGGCCACTGAGGCCTTGTCATGATCCAACTCGAAATGATGATGACCCTAGGTCATATGGACTGGTAGAGTAGTCGAGTCACAGCGAGCCACAAGGCCCGGCGCCGTGGGCTCCTCATGCATCCACTGAGTCGAACTGACTCTAGGCCACGTGGCTCAGGTCAGAGTAGCCTGAGCTCACAAAGTGAGCTAACAGCCCGAGCGCCGAGGTCTTGTTAATGATCCACTGAAATGACATGACTCCAAGGTCGGCCTATGAAGAGAGTAGTCGAGCCTGGCCAAAGTGAGCCACCAGTCTGCACGCCGAGGCCTTATCACGATCCACCGAGCCGATCCGACTCTTAGGCCGCGTGGCCCTCGTGGCAGAGTAGTCGTGCTCACAAAGGAGCTATCGGGCTCGGCCGAGGCCTTGTTGGCGCATCCACTCGAAATGATCCGACTCTAGGCCACGTGGTTTGTGTAGAGTAGTCGAGCCTGCCAAAGTGAGCTACCGAGATCCCGGCCGAGGTCTTGTTTGCGATCCACCGAAAGGATCTAACTCCTAGGTCATGTGGCCTATGAAGAGTAGTCGAGCTCACAAGTGAGTTATCGGGTCTCGGTCGTCGAGGCCTTGTTGGCATCACCGAAATGATTTGACTCCCAGCCGCGTGGCCCGTGGTAGAGTAAACACAGTTCGTATAAGTGGCTACTCGAGTCGTGGGCGCCGAGGCCTTGTCAAGGATCCGTACTCGAAATGACGAACTCCCAGGCCGCGTGGCCTATGAAGAGAAGCCGATCTTGTCAGCAGTTCGATCCCGGCGCGCTGAGGCCTTGTTTCGCGATCCAAATTGAAACGATCCGACTCCCAGGGCCGGCGCCTGGCCTGCAGAGTAGTCGAAATGCCGACACCACGGCGGGCGCCGAGCCTGTCACATCTGGCACCGAATGATCCGACCCCAGCCGTGTGGCCCTCAGAGAAGGTCGAGCTCACAGTGCGGCCATCACCCGGCGCCGAGGCCCATCACATCCAAATCCCGAAATGATCCGACCCTGTAGTCGCCTCCGGGCCTCAGGCGTAGAGTAAATGAGCCCACAAAGTGAGCTACTAGTGGTCGGCGCCGAGGCCTCACGCGGCTCCAAATTTGAGTTGATCTGACTCCTAGGCTACGTGGCTTGTGCAGAGTAGTCGATCTCGTCAAAGTGAGCTACTAGGCCACGTATGTGGCCTCACTGGGCATCCAGCCTTACCTGATCCGAATTCTAGGCCGGGGGGGTGGCTCCGTGCGCAGTAGTCGAGCCATCAAAGTGAGCTACTAGGCTCTGGCGCCCAGGCCTTGTTGGCGATCCATCCCATGTATCCGACTCCTAGGCTACGGGGGTCTGTGGCAGAGTAGTCGAGCTTCGTCAAAGTGAGCCATCGGGGCTCCGGCGCCGAGGCTCACATGCATCCGTAACCGAGCCGATCTAACCCTATGCTATGTGGCCTATGAAGAGTAAAGGTCAGCCTGGCCAAAAGTGAGCTATCGGGTCTGTGCCGTGGCCTCATGGCATCCAACCCGAGCCGATGTGACTCCCAGTCGGGGCAATACTGTGCGCAGTAGTCGAGCTCACAGCGTGCCACTCGGGGCTCGGTGGCGCTGAGGCCTTGCTGGCCATGCAGCCCGAAATGATCCGGGACCCTAGCTACGTGGCCTGTGGAGGAGTAGCCGAGTTCCGTCAAAGTGGTCTATTGGGCCCGGCGCCGAGAGGTCTTGTTGGCGATCCACAGAAATGGATCCGACTCCCAGGCCGCCTCGGCCCGTGCAGGAGTGCCGAGCTCATTAAAGTGAGCCAATTTCAGCCTTCGCTAAGTCCTTGTTGGCGTTCCAGCCTGAGCTGATCTAACTCCTAGGCTACATGGACTCTGCAGAGTAATCGAACTCGTCAAAGTGAGCTATTAGGCCCGATCTGGCCTCGCGATCCGCCTTAGCCGGGATCCAATTCCCAGTCGGGTGGCTCAGGCAGAGCAGTCGAAACATCAAAGTGAGCTACTCGGGCCCGGCGCCGAGGCCTTGTCGGGCGATCCAAATTTCTCGAACCGGATCTTACTCCTAGGCAATGCGGGCCTCGTGCAGTAGTCAAGTTCGTCTAAGTGAGCTTACTGGGTCCGGCGCTGAGGCCTTTTCAAGGATCCACCAGCCGACTGAATTCTAGGCTAATGGGCCTGCGCGCAGTAGTCGAGCTCAAAGTGAGCCATCGAGTCCGTGAGTCAGTGGCCTTGGCGATCCAAATGAGTCCGACTCCTAGGCCGGGGTGGCTTGTGTAGAGAAGTCGAAAGCACATCAAAGTGAGCTACTGTGCCACGGGCACCGAGGCCTTATCACGATCCAAATTGAGTCGACCGGGACTCTTAGGTCAGCGTGGCCCTGCGGGCAGAGTAGTCGAGCTCATCAAAGTAAACTCCTAAGCTCCGGACGCTGAGGTCTTGTTAGCGATCCAGCCTGAGCTGATCTGACTCCAAGGCTATGTGGCCTTTGGAGAGTAGTCGAGCTTTGTAAAGTGAGCTATCAGCCCGTGGAGCTGGTGGCCTTGTCGGGCGATCCAGCCCGAAATGATGTGACCCTGTGTCGCCCTCGGTCTCGTAGCATTCGAGCTCACAAAGTGGGCTAACGGGTCTGTGCGCTTAGGCCTTAGTGCTGGCGATCCAAATTCGAAAGGATATGACTCCTAGGCTGTGTGGATCGTGGGGAGAGTAGTCGAGCCTGGCCAAAGTGAGCCACCTGGCTACTCTGCCGAGGCTATTCGCGATCCAAATCTGAGCTTATATGACCTCTACTTCGTGGTTTGTGCATAGTAGTCGAGCCTGTCACAAAGTGAGCCACCGAAGGCTGGCGCCGAGGCCTTGTCATGACCACCCCTGAGATGATCTGACTCTTAGGCTACGTGGCTTGTGCAGAGTAGTCGAGCTAGTCAAAGTGAGCTACTGATCTCCGGGCGCTGAGGTCTTGTTGGTGATCCAGCTCTGTTGATCTTACTCCTAAAGGCAAGGGTCTATGAAGAGTAGTCGAGCTCTGGCCAAAGTGAGCTACATCGGGGTCTCGGGGCGCTGAGGCCTTGGTGGCGACCAGCCTGAGCTGATCTGACTCTTAAGCTGCGTGGCTAGTGCAGAGTAGTCGAGCTCGTCAAAGTGAGCTATTGGGCTTCGGGCGCTGAGGCCGTGTTGGCCATCCAGCCTGAGCTGATCTGACTCCTAGGCTACGTGGCTTGTGCAGAGTAGTCGAGCTCGTCAAAGTGAGCTACTGAGCTCCGGGCGCTGAGGTCTTGTTGGTGATCCAGCCTGAGCTGATCTAACTCCTAGGCTGCGTGGCCTATGAAGAGTAGTCGAGCTCGTCAAAGTGAGCTACTAGGCTCCGGCGCCTAAGGCTTCATACGATCCAAACTCGAGTCAGATCCTCGACTCCTAGGTCGTGGCCCGTGTATAGAGTCAAGCTCACAAAAGTAGTTCACGGGTCGTGAGCCACTGAGGCCTTGTTGGCGATCCACCGAAATGATCTTACCCTAGGCCTGGATCGTGCGTGAGTAGTCGAGCTCGCCAAAGTGGGCTATTAGGGCCCGCCGAGGCCTTGTCACCATGATCCAGCCCTCGAGCCGATCGAACTCTTAGGCCAGCCTCGGCCCGTGCAGAGTAATCAAGCCTGGCTAACGTGAGCTGGCCCGGCGCTAAGGCCTTGTTGATGCCCACTTTAGCTGATCTGACTCCTAGGCTACGTGGTCTGTACAGAGTAGTCAAGCTCGTCCAAATGAGCTAATGGGCTTCAGGCGTTGAGGCCTTTTCTTGGCGATCCAGCCTGAGCTGATCTGACTCCTAGGCTACGTCGCCTGTGCAGAGTAGTCGAGCTCGTCAAAGTGAGCTATTGGGCCTGTGGCGCTGTGTGGCCTTGTCATGATCCATCCCGAAATGATGTGACCTCTAGGTCGCCTGCCTGTAAGGCAGTATCTCGAGCCTGGTCAAAGTGGGCTATCAGTCCCAGGCGCTTGAGGCCTTTGTTTACGATCCAGCCTCGAGCCGATATGACCCTGGGTTGGGCGTGGACTGTGTAGAGGTCGAGCCCGCCAAAGTGAGCCACCGGGCTACGGGGCGCCCGAGGCCTTGTCGCGATCCACCCGAGCTTATATGACCCTAGGCTGCGTGGCTCGGTGGCAGAGTAGTCGAGCCTCGTCAAAGTGAGCCACTGGCTACGGCGCCGAGGCCTTGTCGGGCGATCCACCGAAATGACTGAATTTCTAGGCCACGTGGCTTGTGCAGAGTAGTCGGCTCGCCAAAGTGAGCTAATTACCTCCTGCTACCGAGGTTCTGCTCGGGTGATTCAGCCCAGCTGATCCGACCTATGCCGCGTGGCCTATGAAGAGTAGTCGAGCCTGGCCAAAGTGAGCTTATCGGGCTCGCGCTGAGGCCTTGTCACATCCAAACTCGAAAGATCCGACTCTTAGGTCACGCGTAGTTGTAACATCTGGAATATACCCTAGTCGTTTTCGACATGTTTAGGGTATTTTGTAAGCTTAATTTAAATGTTTCATGAGTTAAATGCGAAACATGGAAATAAGAGACCCGGAAAGTTACAAAACTTAAGGACATTTTTGTAATTGGTCTAAAAAGGGGCTTAAAAGTCCTAATGTGAAAAGACTAGAGGCCAAAAGATAATAAAAGGAAATTGAAATATAAATGGCCAAGAGTAGGAAGGCCAAAAAGCAAAAAAAGAAAGTTAACCCAAAAATGGGTTTTGAGGGCCAAACAAGGCCTAAGAAAATCTGGATTATAAAGACCAAATTGGTCTCATTTGTGAGGAGCAAATCGTGGAAGGGGGAAGAAGAGTGAAGAAGAAGAAGATTTGAGGAGATCAGCAAGCCAAGGTATGTGAACTTGATTTTTGTATGAACTAACCTTGATTATGCATGCTATGAGATTTGGTATGGAATTCTATGAAAGATTATGAGTTCCAAACCTAGGGTTTGTTGGTGATAGCATCCTAACCAAAGGTATATTGAAATTAGGGGTTGGTAAAACCTACATGGTACAAGATAATCATAGAATCCCCTCTCCTTTAGGATGGATTCATGGTTAATCGAGATTCGAAGTTAGGCTTAGAATAAACCCTAACTAATCATCATAATTGGTTTATGTATGGGTCTTAACCCATATTAGAATTGTTTTGGAAGGAATCTTGAAATGTTTTTGGAAGAAAGATATGAAATTGAGAGATGAATTGAATAGAAAAGAGATTCCGAAGTGAATGTGAAATGGTTTTGATGTGTGTTTAAAGTGTAGAGTTGATTGGATATCAAAACATGGAAAAATGTAACAAAAACACACATTCTGGGCATTTTCGGGTGAATTGTACCGGTACAATTTCGGTTCTGGTCGTTTTTGGCCAACTTGTACCGGTACAAGTTAGACTTGTACCGGTACAACCTGTTCTGGTTTTCCTGTTTCGACCAGTTTTCGTATTTTGGCCATAACTTCCTCATTTCTTATCCGATTTGAGTAATTTAAGTGGCTACAAAATAGACTTCATGGAGAACAAAACTTAAAGAATAGAATCACCGACTTAAGTGGTTCAAAATTCACTCAAAGTGGGACCATGTGCAAACCAAATTTGGTTCCAGCTTTGAACATAGAGTAGTCCTGTGGTTGTTTCGACGTAACTTAAGTTCCGTGTTCAATTGGGTGATTCCAGTTGAATAGGAACCCTAGCAACTTTATCTTTATAGGAGCACAAAGAACCAGTGTCAAATATAGAGACAAGGCACTGGAAAATTAATATTGCAAATTGTTCCTCGGTAAAAATCGGTAATCGACTAGTTGGCATGAAAATGCCATAACTTGAGTTTAGATGATCCGATTGGATTGATTCCAATTCCTAAGAAATGTAGATGCATCGAGGGACAAGAATACATGAATGATGTGTGGATAGGCATCATAGCATAGCATCTAAAATGCCATAAGGAATAGGCATGAAACCCGAAACGAATCCAAACAATTTAACATGAACATGAATATGAAAACAAGATGTCATGATCATTGCACGATTAAGAAAGGTTATATGTTCTGAAAGACATATGATCATGACTACCTGTGACCAAAATGAATGGAGCCGGACGCCCGATTAGTACTTCGGTAATTTCGATTAGTGCTTCAAGACTCCTCGCTAGTACTTCTCTATTCGATTAGTGCCACTGACTCCCGTCGCACTGCACTCGCCGGTGCTATGACACCCCAAGATCAGATCACACCTTTCCGGGTACTTATCAGACATAATCCTACCATTTCTTATAATCGTCTAGGTAGTCGACGTACATATGCTGATAAGACATTGAATAAAGAATAAGAGTAAAGATCCTAAAGTACCTCCTCAGATCTCTCAGAAATTCTACGGGTACCCCAGATTCGATAAGCCTCAGAGTACCCAAGGGGTACCTCAGATCCGACATTCCAGAGCACCTAAGGGTACCTCGTATCCGATTGCTCTCGAGTACCTACCTGCACTTTCGTATTTCATCAAGTTCCTCAGAGTACCTACGTACTCCCAGATTTGATTAAGTCTCAGAGTACCTACGTACTCCCAGATCCGAATAAGTCCTATCTCGATATTTAAGTCCTCGTAGTACCTTCCGTACTCCTCGTATTCGAACAGTTCAAGAGGTACCCCACGTACTCCCAGACATAACTCCCGTGATCCGATAAGTCCTGCACTGATAAGTCCTCAGATCCGATAAGTCCTCAGATTCGATAACTCCCCAGACTGATTAAATTTCGTAGTACCCACGTGGGTACCCCAGAACCGACAAGTTCTCGCGGGTACCTACGTACTCCCCAGATTTGATAAGTTCTATAGTACCCACGTACTCAGACGTAACTGACACGCCTAAAAAAGTGCAATTTCAACCCTATTAGATAGGTTTGAGTGCTTTTGTGCACTAATCATGTCATTAATGCCAATTGAAGTGTTCTAGTCTTCTTAGTAACACTTATGCCATTTAGAGGGTATTTTGGTTGTTTTGTAGGCTTTGTACACTTTTTGGAGTTCAATTCACACAAAGGATGAATCATAAAGTTGAATTCAAGTCTCATTTATCAACCAAATTTCAAGAATCAATGAGAAAACAAAGGCAAAGTGAAGAAAATTCGCGATGCGCTTGAAGGCGTGATTGAAAAGCAAGAAGGATCAACACGCAGAATTTTTCGCAAAGTGTTTAAACGCTAAGATTGCGAAATTTCGCAACCTTAGCTTAAAATTCCTCGCAACCTGCGAAAATGCCAAATTCTCGCTAGACATCCCAAATTCCTCGCTAGCACTCGTTCCTTAGCTTAAAATAATTGATTTCGCTCTCACAAAAAAGTTCGCTATTTAGCTTAAATTTTCGCTTAGCTAGCGAAAATTACTCCACCCTTAGTGAAGCTCTTTGTTTCGCTAGATTCGTTGATTTCGCTTAATTAGCCGAAATTCTTCAAATTTCAATGTAAAATTGATGCCTCATGCTTTGTACTCACGCCAAACCGCTCCAAACTTGGTGTGTTACTTAATTGTCCCATAACTTCTAGCCAATTTCATAGGTTTTTTGGTATTTTCATGCCTCGAGCGGCCTATAAGCCCCTCTTGTTTCAGAACCTAAGTAACAATTCTCTTTGGGGAACAATTCGAGGAGAGAAGATATTTGTAAGTTTTCATTTTGTAAATAAAGTCTTTTATTTTAGGTTTTGCTTTTCTCTTCTCTCTCCTCTTTCTTCCTTTCTCGGTTGCCAAACACCCCTCTTGGAGGATGACAACTCAAGAGATGCTTGGCTGCTCTCCTTTCTTTGGAAGATAAGGAAGGCTGGGTATGGGGCATATGCATGTTGTCCTCTTAGAAATTAAAAGCTACATGTAGTGTATTTATGGCCCTTATATTCTCAAAACATGGTTGCATAACAATAGAATGTCATTAATTTGGCCAATAATTTCCATGCTTTAGAATCCAAAGGTGCATATTCGTGAGAGAGGGTACTCGTGATTCTTTAGATGGTCTTTACGGCTTCTAAAATGATATTTATATGTTAGGTTTCTCAAATTGTGTGGTTGTATAGCATTTAATGTTATTGATTTACAATACTTCCATGCTTTAGGACTGATTCTTTAGATGGTCTTACGAGCCTCCGAGATGATATTAAATGTTAGGGTTTTAAACAATAAAGGGGTCATAATCGTGATGTTAACTGGGGATTCACCAAATAGAGTTGCTTCACGGGTGAGGTTTGCTAGTTAAATATAGATCCGGTTATGCCATGGACTATAGGTTGCATGTCATAAATCTGCGAGGATAAAACCCCGAGGACACTTGTTTGCCCTAACTTGCCAAGTTAGTGACCCACTTCAAAGTTAACTTTTCACCTTTTACTTTCGCTTTTTGCAATTATCGTCAAACCATTCCCACTGCTTTTTAAACACAAATCCAAAAAGTCCAAATAGAAAGCTTCTCCACTCAGGCACTTATGCAAACAATTTTTAGGATGAAAACCCATCCCCTGTACTGACTTAGACCACTATACTGCAGCAGCTCGACTACCGCAGTGAGTAGGAACTTAGGTGTATATAAATTTTGCTCGATTTTAGTCACCCTACTCGTGGCACGACCAAATGCATGCCGCTAACGGATGGTGCCAAACTACAAATGGTAAGTTGAAGTGTACTCTGTGGATCCACATCACAAGTGAAGGTAACCTTTAATTCTTTTGCAACTCACTGTGAACCGCGCTTAGCAATTAGCAAGAATCGCACTGCTTCGCTGATTCCGCCGCTTTTTCATTCACGCTTTTCTTGTTTGCTAGTTAATTTTAATCTTTAAGGTTGTTTGTTGCTCTTTGTTGTCTCTACAATTTCAGAATAAAAAGCTTATGCAACAAAGGGGATAGAGACACATCAGGTAGACTGAATAGGATAAGTACACAACTTGACCTACCTTGTGAAGTCAGTGTACATACTGATACCATGGATCCTATACCTGAGGAACAACAGAGCCAACCAGGAACCCCCATGAATCCAAATGCCTATAGAACCATGAGGGATCACATCCACCCTCCTAGAGTTAGTGCCCCATCCTATATCATTCCTCCTGCTGAAGATGTAGCAGTGAGGCCATATTTGGTACCTCTACTCCCCACATATCATGGTATGGAAAATGAAAATCCATATACCATATTAGGGATTTTGAGGAGGTTTGCACTACTCTTTATGAAGGTGATGGATGGTGATTTGCTAGCTGTAAAGGCATTTCCATTGACTCTAAAGGACAAGGCCAAGATATGGCTCAACTCATCGAGGCTCTCAGGAACCATTAGAAATCGGGCTGAGCCGCAGTGCACTCGAAGAAGTTCTTAAGGCTCATAAGACCAATAATTTGAAAAGACAAATTTACACCTTTGCAGCTCAGATGGTAGATTTTACCGTTGCTGGGAAGATTTATGGAAACCATCTGCATGCCCACACGTTTGATACTTGGATGTCGGGTGAACCACTCTATGGTGGTATGTCTCCCCGCCACGAGGCGCCTCTAGAAACTATGCTGAGACTTTTAAGCAAACATCCTGATGAAGCCATGGATTTTTTAAATTACGTGGCTGAAACTTCTAAGGGTTGGGATGAACCTAACCCTAGAGAATTGGATAGGATGAGACCACCAGTCAACCAAAGGGGTGGGATGTATGCACTGCCTGAAGAAATAGAGATGAGAGCTAGGATTTCAACCCTAGCTAGAAAGTGAGGAGCTGAAGGCAACAAACCCAAGAGGTGCTGCAAAGGACTGAAAATTCTGCTCACCCAACTTGCACCACTTCCAACTCGTGCATCCAAAGAGGTAATCATGTGCTATGGCCCCTACAAGGAAGGATTTGATGTCGAATGTGCAAACACCTAGATTACCACAAGCCAACAACTAATAATGCTCCATATGGTAATACCTACAATTCCAATTGAGGAATCAATTTAACCTTGCATGGAGACCCAACCGCTTATGTACCCCCTGTGTGCCAAACCTAGTTTGGTTCCCTCACAAACCACAACAAACACCATCATCATCTCCCGTGGAGCAAAGCCATATTTTGAATTTGAGTAAGGTGGTGGGCAACTTTGTTGAGGAACAAAAAGGAATCAATGTGCAACTGGCACAAAGAATTGATATTGTAGAGAATACATTGAACAAAAGAATAGATGGGCTTGAGAGCAATCTCAACCAGAAAATTGACAACCTACAGTATTCAATCACCAAGATCAACAAGTTGCTGGAGGTACAAGAAAGAGGGAGGTTCCCTTCACAAACAGTTCCAAACCCTAAAGGAATTCATGAGGTAGGATTATCCAACAATTCGGGAATGGATGAGGTTAAGGCCATAATAACCCTTAGAAGTGGAAAAGAGGTTGATCAACCTATGCCAAAGTCTGTTGAAGAATCCAGGCAGGGAGAAGAATTGCAGTCTGAGCATATTCCCAGAGGAGGATTCAATGAAATATCAGATACCACTCCATTTCCACAAGCACTTAGGAGGAAAGAAGAAGGCAACCTCAACAAAGCAGGCATTTTAGAGGTTTTAAGGCAAGTGAAGGTTAACATACCTTAATGGACCTAATCAAACAAGTCCCTCATGCAAAATTTTTTGAAGATCTTTGCACAATAAAAAAAGGGATTAGTGATTGAGAAGAGGCGCATTTCTCACTATCATCAGTGCCATAATCCAAAGCAAATAATTCAAATAAAGATCTCGGATCTCCCACAATTTCAGTCAATATTGGTGGAATTGCATAGAAAAGTCCTTGCTTGATTTAGGAGCCAAGTGAACCTAATGTCAGATCAGATACAGCTAGGCTCAGAACTTAAACCTACCAACATCACACTCTCATTGGCCGACATAGATCAGTGAAAACCCTAAGGGGATAGTTGGAGGATGTCTTAGTGAAGATAGACAAATCTCTACTACCCAAAAGAGATTTTGTGGTACTGGACACCGAACTCAATTGCTACTCGAACCCAATCATGTACCAATCATCTTAGGAAGACCATTTTCAAGCACCGCCAATGCAATTATAAATTGCCGGAATGAGTCATGCACTAACTTTTGGTAACATGACCATGGAGTTGAACATCTTTCATTTGAACAACAAACATGAGTTGCTGAAATTGAAAATCACCTCTGGCGAAGTTGTTTCAATTGATCGGGCAGTGTGAAAACACAAAGCAAGTGTCCAGAAATGCAAGGAGAATTACCCATGGAGATGAAGATATACTGGGTCTTCTGCCATCAACACCCACGCAAACCAATTGCTCAATTCAACAAATGCCACCGAGGAGCGCATCAACAATCGGGGCACCCAAACCATGGAATTAGCCTGTGTAATCAGGGGCTGAGGAGATTCATCCCTCCTTGACCTCTCGAGTAATTTTGGTATATTGAACTGGTTTTGTGTTCTCAAAACCAAATCACAGTTCAAATAATTTTTGCTTTTTTTTTATTTTAATTTAGTCAGGCTTCATTTTTAGCTATTTTTAGTATGTTTCCTACTTAGCAAATTTTTCCATATTTAGCAAGTTGGTATTTTATATTATCTTATATTAAATTATTAGATATATTCTATTTCCTAATTTTAATTTTAATTTTTATTTTTAGTAATATATTAATTTTCATTTTAATCCTCGAAAATTGAATTGGGTGTGTGGTGTGTACTAGGTGTGAGAGCCAAATTGGCTAAAAATAGCTTAAAATTACAGTGAATGACCCTTCTACACAAGTATAAGCTTATATCAACAGGAGGGGCTGGTTTAGGAATGCCACTTCACATTCTCCCAAATATTGCAAGGTCTCGAGTCTGGGCTGAAACCCCGAGTCCTAGTCCCCTCGCCGATCGGCCACCGGCGCCGCCGACCCGCTCCGAGCCCCATCCGCTGTAGTCAACCACAGACCGAGTCGCCAGCCTCACACCGTGGGCCAGCCTCGATCGAAGTTTCTAAGACACCCGTCCCTCACACACGATCACCGACCGAGCCTTCAGCAGCCCACCACGCCAGCGCCCGAGCCCCGACATTGTTCACCGCCCCACTCGGAAGCCTCACCGCCAGATGCCCTGGTGCTCCTGCTCAGCTTCGTGCCTGTCCCGCCAGGGATCAGTTATCGAGCCTTGCCTGGGTTAGGTTCAGGCCATTTACCACGCCATGAGCCCGGGTTCGCTTTGCTTGCTTCGTGGTGGTAGGTGGTTCAAGAGCCTGCAGAGCTCTCGTTCAAGACTACAAAGCAGTAGCTAGCTTATATTTTCTCTGTGAGTCGAGCTTCTCTCCTGAGTTTTAGTCATACTGAGCATGGTTCCTCGGTACTCTCGAGGTGGGTCCCGCCTTCGCCCGTGAGATTCAGCGACGCCGAGAGCGCCGCCCGGCCCCGCCTCAGACATCAATGGCCCCGCAGGGCGATTCGAGAGCCTCGTGGATTCCGGACGTTATCGTGACACGGATGGGACCCCGGGCCCCACCGTCGTACCACTGGGAGGAGAGTTAGGGGAGGGTCCGACTCTGCCGGGCCCGCACACGGCCCAGCGAAATCATCATCTTCTGGGCCCCGTCATCGCATCACCGCCGGCATCATCACCACAGTTGTCGCCTGCCTCGAGAGGATTCGGAGGCCACTATTCGTAGGGAACCCCATTCCGGGGAATGTACGACTCCACCGCAGAGAGTTTCATCAGGAGTCATTTTATGACATCCCCGCATTGAGGGCTGACCCCAGATACCGGGAGTCTTTGAGATTGATCGAGGAGTATTCACTCCTACCCTTCATGACTCCACGACAGTTTTATTACCCGAGAGTGGTACTGCAGTTCTACCACTCCATGACATCCAGGAGACACGGTCCACTGTGAGATCTGGGCTCAAAGATGTATGACCGCTCTGCGTACCTCAGACTTCACCGATATTTCAAAGAAAGATTGGGATGGAGCATACCGTGCCGCACCAGAGGGTTACAGCTTGGGCCCAATCTGCCTCACAGTGGAGATGTCCCAAGACCGGCCGCAGACATCACCGTCGGTCCAAAGATTCTACCGGAGGCAGCTTCCGCCTCGGGGATGTCGCTGATCGACCACTTGCAGCCGCACCAGCCTTGTTCCTCCGCCGGCAAAGATTATGTGCA
Organism: Tetrastigma voinierianum; assembly: GCA_016808115.1. Taxonomy (NCBI): domain Eukaryota; kingdom Viridiplantae; phylum Streptophyta; class Magnoliopsida; order Vitales; family Vitaceae; genus Tetrastigma; species Tetrastigma voinierianum. The sequence continues at coordinate 677,872 of JAEQBH010000545.1, read as the reverse complement.
GAGGAGGGAGCCATCCGGGAGGCACTTTGACGATCTCGTGGGATTTTGTTCGTCCTCTGGAGCTGGTGATACTTCCTTGAGCAGAAGCTTGAGTGAGAAGTGTCCATTGTAAGGACTCCTCGGCCCGAGCTGAGCATCCCACTACCGGGACCCGAGACTCCTTCATATGTCTCCTTCAGAAGGATCAGAGGAGCCCAGGCTAGAGATGAGAGCTAGATGCCTACATGTAGTGTCAGTAGACCGGGTTATGACTATGCCCGTCTCATTCCATATACGACCACAGGACCAGGAGGAGGTACCGGGTCAGGAGGCTGAGGACCACCACACAGATGATATGCCTGCCCCTGAGCCCGAGGTGCAGAGGACTCCCATTCCAGATCGTTCACCTCCATCTCCTCCACACTACACGTCAGCCGCAGCTGACACTGCCTCTCCACCAAAGACATCATTCACCTGAGTACATCCATGCTAGCTCGAGAGATACCGGGTGTGACGGATGCCATCCGTTCACTTCAGGCGCCGCACAGCTGCTCCAGATTGGGAGTCGCCCCAAGGCCATTCTGCGCTGACGCCGACATGACCCATCCGGGGTCTTCCTCGCGGATCCCGCCTGCAGAGAGGAGCCCACCACCGATGCAGCCATCGATGTTCAAGCCAAGAAGCAAACAGCTAGCCAGCCCACTCACCACCACCACCACAAAGAGGAGGTGGTTAAAGTTTCTTTTGATTTTTGTTTATTTACCATCTTTATCAATCCGCTTACCAATTTCGTTAGGGATTTATGTATTAGCCATAGTAGGCAAAAGTGATAGTTTGTGTTTAGCTTTGTATCTTATGTATTTTAGCCACTTTCGGTTATATCAAAATCTATTCAATATATATATACAGCCTTTTTGTACATATCATGTTTTGTGCTCTAATTATGTTTAAATGTGTTTTTCTTTCAATTGAACAATTGAATTGCTACACCGACAATTGAATTGCTTCATGTTGGAAAATTGAATCACTATTTGTCACTTATATGCTAGACAAATTCTGAGTTGAGACAATTTTGGTCGGGCATAGCCTAAAGATGCTTCAACTTCAAATTTCCCTTGAGGTTAATTCACACACTGAGACTGATTGTTCCAATAAAGCCAGAATTGTGTGCTCTTTCGCTTAAAGCCGGTTTTAGGAGTGTTGGTAACCTAGGATAGGTTTGTGTTACCTACGCTTGAAGACCAATGTTGTCTTCCAAAAGGAAAAGAAAAAGAAAAAGCAAAAAGAAAAAGAAAAGAAATAAGAAAGAAAATAAAGTCGTGAAGTTTTGCCTTGAAACTCCGAGCACGGTCCGAGGGGTGTATGGCGAAGTTTTGGAAAGTCCCATGCCCTAAGCCTTAATTGGTCGGGAGTCATCGATTTAGTAATTCGTTAAGTATGGATAGAGGTTTAATGACTCAAGGGTGCTTAATTTTCGAAGTCATTCGAGTCCTAGAGTGAAGCCTTTAGAGTTAGGGGTGGTCATTGATCCTTTGGCTTGATGCCCTAAACCTGAGTGGCTGGGAGTCATCTGGTGGACCCTCAAGACACTGACTTTGGTGAAGTCGAATTTTAAGCATTGCATCCTACATTATAATTGAAAAGAAAGAAAGTGTAACTAAATTTCATTCCAGTTGCTCAACAACTTAAGGCCACGCCGCTAGGTCGGGGGAGGTGGCAATATTGCAGTTTATTAGCTTAACTGTTACATAAAGAATCATTAGACTTTGGTGGAAATTGCTGAGAATTATGGATCCACTCGCCTAGAATTGTTCTTGTATGGTTTTGATTCTTTCATACCTACATAACTTTGATTTCACTTCTCAAATACTTAAGGTATTGTTTCTATGTATATAAACCCTTTTTGAATCATAACCTTTGCAAATCAATTACATGCATCTCCTTTTTCTTTTTGCATTGCTATGACTAGCAACGCTTTCTGGCTGGGGTGTGATTAATGCCCAAAAAGTGCAATTTCAACCCTATATTAGATAGGTTTTCGCAGTGCTTTTGTGCACTAATCATGTCATTAATGTCAATTGAAGTAAGTTCTAGCCTCTTAGTAACACTTATGCTACTTAGAGGGTATTTTTGGTTGTTTTAGGCTTTGGCCACTTTTGGAGTTCAATCTCAATACAAAGGATGAATCATAAAGTTGGAATTCAAGTCTCACCATCAACCAAATTCCCAAGAATCAATGAGAAACAAAGGCAAGCGAAGAAAATTCGATGCATTAAGGCGTGATGAAAAGCAAGTGATGATCAACAATGCAGAATTTTCAAGAAAGCAGTAAAATTTTTCGCTAAGATTGCGGTACCAGAACCTTAGCGAAATTTCGCAACCTGCTTTAGGTAATGCCACCTCGCTTAGACCACTCAGTTCCTCGCTGAAGACTGCTCCAGCTTAAAATAATTGATTTCGCTTTCACAAAAATTTTAGTTAGCTTGAATAAATTTCGCTAGCTTAATAAATTTCGCTTAGCTAGCGAAATTACCCACCCCAGCAAATTTTGTTTTCGCTAGACTCGTTGATTTCGGGCTGTCAGCGGTAAATTCTTCAAACGCAATAAAAATCGACATGCCTCGTCATGCTTTTGTACTCACGCCAAAACCGCTCCAAAACTTATGTATTGCTTCAATTGTCCCATAACTTAGCCAATTTCATAGGTTTTTTGGTATTTTCATGCCTTGAGGTGGCCTATAAGCCTCCTCTTGTTTCAGAACCTAAGTAACAATTTTGGGGGAACAATTGGAGGAGGAGAAGATATTTTGTAAATTTTCATTTTGTAAATACAAAGTCTTTTATTTTAGGTTTTGCTTTTCTCTTCTCTCCTCTTTCTCTCTCCTTTTCTGCCAAACACCCCTCTGAGGATGACAACTCAAGAGATGCTTCGCAAAGCCTCCTCTTTGAAGAGAGCGTGAAGCCAGCTTTGGTGGCGGGCATATGCATGTTGTCCTCTTGTACTAAAAAGCTACAGAGTATATTTATGGCCCTTATATTCAAACATGGTTGCATAACATTGAATGTCATTAATTTGGCCAATACTTCCATGCTTTAGAATCCAAAGGCATATTCAAAGAGAGAGGTACTGCTGATTCTTTGTATGGTCTTTACGAGCCTCTAAAATGATATTTATATATGTTAGGTTTCTCAATTAGGTTGCATAGCATTTAATGTTATTGATTTGGCCAATACTTCCATGCTTTAGGACTGTGGATTTTTAGATGGTCTTTACGTAGCCTCCGAGATGATATTAAATGTTAGGGTTTTAAATAAAGAAAGCGGGTCATAATCGCATGCTACACCTGTGATTGACTCAAATAGAGTCAAGCTCACGGGTGAGCTTGCTAGTTAAATAGTAGATCCGGTTATGCCATGGACTATAGGTTGCATGTCATAACGCGAGGATAAACCCGAGACACTTGTTTGCCCTAACTTGCCAGTTAGTGACCTAATTCTTCAAAGTTAACTTTTTTCACCTTTACTTTCGTGCTTTTTGCAATTATCGCCAAACCATTCCCACCGCTTTTAAACACAAATAAATCCAAAAAGTCCAAATGAAGTCTTACTCTTCGTGCACTTATGCAAAACCATTTTTGCATGAAAACCCATCCCCTCGTGTTCGACCCTTGGGACCACTCATACTCCGGCAAGAGTCACTCACTCAAAGAGAGAACCCAGTGTATATAAATCCTTTTGCTTTGGATTTTAGCTCAAATTTCATCAGAGCAATCGAACTCCAAGAACATAAGTATAAGTCTCCTCAGATACCCACCCGCACCTCGTGCATCCGTAAAATAAGTATATGTATCTCGCAGGATCTCAGACTGCCATGACCAATGTCCATACCTGATAGGTATCTACATACGTCTGATCTGACCCTGTATGTGATGCACGCGATGAGTTCGACTTATTGTACTCTTTACGTACCTTCTCGCACAAGGATAAGATCCGTGAAGATAAGTATATGCTCTATAAGACCGATAAGTCTGTAAGACCGCGATAAGTTCCGTGTAAGATCAGATGTCTGTGAAGACCGCATACAAGTTCCGTAAGACAAGTATATACTTTGTAAGTCATGTATAAGATCCGAAATGGCTGTATAAGTTCCTCAGAATACATGTATAAATCCAAAAATACATGTATATGTCTGCACAATGTGATAAGATCCGAAATACCAGAATATACGTCGTAGTACAAGTAAGATAATGGGGAAAACAAGATAAGTTTCAGAGTACTTTACAAGTACTGTGATAAGAATAAGTTCCGCAATACCGCACACGCCTGCACTCTCCGTGGATACCTACGAGCATCCTCGAACTAGTGTAAGTCCAAAGAGTAAGAATAAGTTCTCGTAAATTCCTAGCTTCGAGTCCCGAATAAACATAAGTCTCTATAAGTTCTCAGTGAATTCCTACGGAGTCCCGCCAAGCATAAGTCCTGTTAAGTATAAGTTCACAAGTATAAGCCTCCAGAATCTCCTACGGAGTCCCGACAAACATAAGTCTGTTAAGTAAGTATAAGTTCTGTAACTCTACTGAGTCCCAATAAACAAGTTGTTATAAGCATGTCTCCGCATAAGAATAAGATCCTGACTCCTACTGAGATCCAACACAAGCCCGTTATAGGAAGAAGTATCAGAGGTTTCCATAATATAAATGCATGAAATTTATATTATCCGTTATCGCTTTACGCAAGTAAATGTATACAGATAAGAAATATTTCCCACTAAGCGTAGTTTAGCATCGGTTTTTTAATCCGTAGTGCCGTAAGAAGATCGCCAAAGAAACATCCGCATACAGCTGGGCCAATACACTTGTAAGGGTTCACTACATGTAGGTTTCGTGCTCTAATTTGTAATGTAAAAGTAAAGTTTTGTAAATGGGACTCAGTTATATGTATATAATATTTTGATTCTGTTATAGGAGCTACTGGGCTCCGAGCGCTGAGGCCTTGCTAGCGATCCAACCAGGTCGATCCGGGACCTCAGTCGCTGCGGGTCTGTGCGAGTAGTCGAGTCATCAGTGAGCACCCGAGCTCCGCCATCTGTCACAAGGATCCAAATTTAGTCGATCCGACTCCTAGTCGCAGGCCCCATAGCTTTAGTCGTGCCTCGCCAAAAAGTAAGCTACTAGGATCCGATCGCGGGCCTTAGTCGAGATCCAAATTTCGAGCGATCACCCGTGATGCGGGCGCGCAGTAGTTTAACTCGTCAAAGTGAGCTACCGGGCTCGTGGCGCCGAGGGCCTGTCGCGATCCAAACAGCCGACCGACTCAGGGCCGTGGACCGTGCGTATAGCCAGCCTCAGCAAAGTAAGCTACTGGCTCGGCGCCGAGGCCTCGCCACGATCCACTCGAGCTGATCCGAATTCTAGGTCGCTGCGGGCTGCTCTCACGTGAAATGCAGCCTGGCGAGAGTGTTATCGTTTCTCCATTCGCGCGCAGCCGAAATGAATCAACAATATTTATATACCTGTTTCCTTAATGGCCAGAGTCAAGCTTACCACAGAGTAAAGGGTTCAGGTCGAACACTCTGGACGGTTTTCTTCCTGGTTCGCATAGGGCATGAAGGTAAGGCTTTCATTTCGACTTTTTCGATTTGTGGTCGTCATGAAATGGTCGAACCGAAATTGTAAAACCCAGAAATGGTAAAAACTGAAATTTAAAGTGAAGGTACTAAACTTTGAAGATTTAGGGTCACCAACTTGGAATGTTTAAAACATGGCAACCCTGTGTTTTATCCTCCTATGCGAAATAACACAGATGCGCTATGGCCCCTTTTTTGTTTAAAACCCTAACATCTCCATTATCATTTTGTGAGGCTAGTAAAGACCATCTAAAGAATCACAGCTGCATCTCCACCTCGGTGCACTAACCCTAAAGTATGAGAGTACAGCCAAAACAATAAAGCCACTGTTATTTAACCCTAATTTGAAGAACCCAATACAAATACCAGGCTCGTGGAAGACCATCTAAAGAACAATATTCTAAAGCATGAGAGGGCTACAAGAATAATAAATATCCAAGGTTATGAACCACTTTGGAAAATAATGGCTATAAATACTTACCCGTGACTTTTAGTACAAGAGACAACATGCTTAACCCCACCACTGCTGGGCTTCCTTCCTCTTTCAAAGGAAGGAGGTTTAGCCAAGCATCTCTTGAGTTGTCATCCTCAAGAGGTGTGTTTATGTACCCGGGAAAGTGAAAGAAAGAAGAGAGTAAAGAAGCAGAGAGAAGAGAGAAAAATAAAAGCAAAACTAAAAAAATAAAACTTTATTTACAAAAGAAAGAAAACTTGCCAAATCAACAAAAAACTTGTTTTCCCTTCTATCCTCCCATCCTCCTATTACAAAACATGAGGGGTATTATAGGCCTCAAGGTATGAAAATACCAAAACCCCAATAACTAAGTTGCAGATGCGAGAGTAATTCACCAAGCTCGAAGGCTAGATTAATTACAAAGCATGACGGTCATGCATTTTCGCTACAGGAGAATTTCGCTTAATTAGCTAAATTGGCAATGGTTAGCTAATTTGGCAATATTTAGCGAAATTGGCAAGGGTCTAGCGAATGCAAGGTTGCTAATTTCAAGCATAGCTAAATTTCTCGCTAAGCTAGCGAAATTGTCATGATAGTTTAATTTCACTAAGGAACAAGGTGTTGGCTAGCGAATTTCGCGAATGTGTGCCGAGATTGCGAACTCTGCTTATGAAGTTGGTCATGCGAAATTCGCTAAGATTGCGAATTGCTTGCCAACAGTGTTGCGAATTGCTCGTTTTTGTCGCTCTGATTCCTCTCGCTACGCTCTTCTTAATCGTATCTCATTTCTTCCACTTTTCCTTGTTTCCATTGATTAGCTTATTACGGGCTTATGATCAAACTTCCAACCTCATGATTGATCATTTGCATTGTGGTTGAAGTCTAAATGTGTACAAAAAAACTACAAAACAACTCAAAAACACCAAATTGAGATATAAGCTACTAAGGTAACATGAACATTTCACCGATATATGATACATTTAATGATCAAAAAGTACTCAAAACCTATCTAATATGGGGGTTCAAAATTGCACTTTTGAGCACTAATCACACCCTCAACCGAACGTTGCTAGTCCCTTAGCAATGCAAAATAAGAATGAGATGCATGTGGTGATTTTCAAAAGGTTATGGATTCAAAAGGTTGATTATGTATATACACATTACTTTAAACTCAACATTGAAATCAAAATTTGAAAAACCCATATGAAAGACTCAAATCTATAAGAGAACAATTGCGTGAACAACACCGGATCCATAATTTTCAACTTGGATTTTAACTAAGTCTATTGATTCTATTTATATCCAGATGGAGCCACACATGGAAATTTGTTTCCTCCCCCAACCCAGCACCGACATGGCCTTAAGTTGTCGAACAACCTAGATAGGGCTAGGTTACACCGATTCAGGCTACGTGAGGGTCGGTGCCGAATCAACAATATTTATATACCTGTTCCTCCTACCGTAGTCAAGCCACCCAGTATAGTGTCTGGTGGCCTAACACCTGGACGGCTTCTTCCTAAAATGGTTCGTATTAGGGGCATGAAGGTAAGGCTTATTTGGACTTTTTGATTTGTGTCAAAAGTCAGAAAATGGTTTAAACTAGAAATTGCAAAACTGAAATGGTAAACTCGAAATTTAAAGTGAAGAAATTAAACTTTGAAGATTTAGGTCACCAACTTGACAAGCTAGGCAAACACATGTCCTCGTGGTTTTATCCTCCCATGTGAGTCAACACAGATGCAGTTATGGCCCCTTTTGCTTAAACCCTAACATTCCATTATCATTTTTAGAGGCTAGTAAAGACCATCTAAGAATCACAAAGGCATCTCTCACCCGAGCACTAACCCTAAAGTATGGAGAAAATGCACAAAACAATAAAAAGTCACTGTTATTTAAACCTAATTTGAAGAACCCTAACATGTAAATGCTACCTCAGAGGCTCGTAAAGACCATCTAAAGAACAACAATCCTAGCATGGGAGAGACACAAGACACAATATCCCATGTTAGTAAATCAATTTTGAAAATAAGGGCCATAAATACACTACCCGTGACTTTTAGTACAAGAGGACAAACATGCTTAACCCCACCACCAAGCTAGCTTCCTTCCTCTTCAAAGAAAGGAGGCTTAGCCAAGCATCTCTTGAGTTGTCATCCTCAAGAGGTGTGTTTGGCAGCCGGGAAAGTGAAAGAAAGAAGAGAGAAAGAAGAGAGAGAAGAGAGAAAATAAAAGCAAAGCTAAAAAAAAAACTTTATTTACAAAAGCAGTAAAAGAAAAACTTACAAATCACCAAAAACTTGTCTTCCCTTCTATCCTCCTCTCCTCCTCTCCTCTTATTACAAAACATGAGGGGTATTTATAGGCCTCCTCAAGGTATGAAATTACCAAAAACCCTAATAACTAGGCTAAGTTATAGGATAAGAGAGTAATTCACCAAAAATGAAAGGCGGTTGCATTAATTACAAAGCATGACGAGGCCTGCAAATTTCGCTACGTGAATTTCGCTAATCCAGCGAATTTGGCAAGCGAGCTAAAATTGGAAATTTCGCTAAAGGGGCGGCGAATAGCTAAATTTCGCTTGCTAGCGAAATTTCAGGAGAAGCGAAAAACTGATAATTTCGCTAAGGAACAAAGCGGTGTTGGCTAGCGACTCGCAATGTGTGCCGAGATCGCGAATCGCCATGAAGTTGGTTGCGAAATTCGCTTAAGATTGCGAATTGGTTGCCAAATAAAGCCATAAATTCGCCTCGCTTTGGCTGCTTCTCGTTCCTCTCGCTTCATGTCTTCAACTCCGCATCTCATTTCTCTTTCCACTTTTCCTTTGTTTTTCCATTGATTTTCGGGGCTTGTTGATGGCTGAGACTAAACTTCCAACCTCATGATTGATCATTTGCATTGTGGTTGAAGTTCAAATGTGTACAAAAGTCTACAAAACAACCAAAAACACCCTCAAATTGGCATAAGTGTTACTAAGGTAACATGAACATTTCAATTGGGATATATGACATGATTAATGATCAAAAGTACTCAAACCTATCTAATATGTGGTCTAAAATCTGAACTTGAAAGCACTAATCACACCCCCCAACCGAAACGTTGCTAGTCCCTTAGCAATGCAAAATAAGAATTGAGATGCATGTGGTGATTTTCAAAAAGGTTGTGATTCAAAAAGGTTGATTATGTATATACACATTACTTTAAACTGAAACATTGAAATCAAAATTTGAAAACCTATATGAAAGACTCAAATCTATAAGAGAACAATTGCAGAACAACACTGGATCCATAATTTTCAACTTGGATTTCCACCTAAGTCTATTGATTCTATTTATATCCAGATTAAGTCAATAAGATGCAAAATTTGTTTCCTCCCAACCTAGCAATCGACATGGCCTTAAGTTGTCAGAACAACCTAGATAGGGCTAGTTACACCGACCAGCTACGCAGGTCGGAAATGAATCAACAATATTTATATACCTATGTTCTCCCATCGCCAGAAATAAGCCATCGCAGATAGTGGTCTAGGTCGAACACTGGGATGGGTTTTCTTTCCTAAAAATGGTTCGTGATTAGGGCATGAAGCTGCAAGGCTTTCTATTTGGACTTTTTGGATTTGTGTCAAAAGCTGTAAATGGTTTAAACTGGAAATTGCAAAAACTGGAAATGGTAAAAACTGAAATTCTAAAGTGAAGAAATTAAACTTTGAAGATTTAGGTCACCAACTTGACAAGCTAGGGCAAACATGTCCTCAGGTTTATCCTCCGCGTGAGTCAACACAGATGCGCTATGGCCCCTTCGTTTAAACCCTAACATTCCATTATCATTTTTAGAGGCTAGTAAAGACCATCTAAAGAATCACAAAGGCATCTCTCACCCGAAAGAATCGAACCCTAAAGTATGGAGAGTATTACTAAAACAATAAAAGTCAATGTTATTTAACCCTAATTTGAGGAACCCTAACATGTAAATGCTACCTCAGGCTCAGAAACCATCTAAAGAACAACAAATTCTAAAGCATGGAGAGCTGGCCAAGACAATAACATCCCATGTTATGCAACTCGAATTTTGAAAATAAGGGCCATAAATACACTACCCGTGACTTTTAGTACAAGAGGACAACATGCTTAACCCCACCAATTGCTGGGCTTCCTTCCTCTTCAAAGGAAGGAGGTTTAGCCACATCTCGAGTTGTCATCCTCAAGAGGTGTGTTTGGCAGCCGGGAAAGTGAAAGAAAGAAGAGAGAAAGAAGAGAGAGAAGAGAGAGAAATAAAAGCAAAACTAAAAAAAACTTTATTTACAAAAGCAGTAAAAGAAAAAACCTACAAATCAAAAAATTTGTCTTCCTTCTATCCTCCTCTCCTCCTCTCCTCTTATTACAAAAACAGAGGGGTATTTATAGGCCTCCTCACAAGGAAATTACCAAACCCTAATAACTAGGCTAAGTTATAGGATAAGAGAGTAATTCACCAAAATGAAAGGCTGCTGCATTAATTACAAAGCATGATTTGAGGCTCGCAAATTTCACTAGGGGAGAATTTCACAGAACTGTTTAATTCTATAAGTGTAGCGAAATTGAAATTTCATAAGGTGCAATTTCATATTAGCGAAATTTCGCTAAGCTAATAAATTTTTGTGAGAAGCTAAACCGAGTAATTTCGCTAAGGAATGCTAAGTCGTTGCTTAATTTCGTACAGCCGAGATTGCGAACTGCTTATGAAGTTGGTCATAAATTCGCTAAGATTGCGAATTGGTTGCCAATGTGCTGCGAAATTGCTCGCTTTGCTGTTCCCGCATTCCTCCCGCATGTCTTCAACCGTATCTCATTTCTTCCAGAATTTTCCTTTGTTTTTCCATTGATTGGGCTTGTCGATGGCTGAGGACCAAACTTCCAACCTCATGATTGATCATTTCCGCATTGTGGTTGAAGTTCAAATGTGTACAAAGTCTACAAACAACCAAAAACACCCTCAATCACATAAGTGTTACTAAGGTACATGAACATTTCAATTGGGATATATGACATGATTTTCACGATCAAAAGTACCAAACCTATCTAATATAGGGTTCAAAATTGCACTTTTTGAGCACTAATCACACCCCCCCAACCGAAACGTTGCTAGTCCCTTAGCAATGCAAAATAAGAATTGAGATGCATGTGGTGATTTTCAAAAAGGTTGTGTTTCAAAAAGGTTATTGTACTTATATACAAACTAACATTACTTTAAAGTGAACAACTGAAATCAACATTTGAAAACCTATATGAAAGACTCAAATCCATAAGAGAACAATTTTAGAACAACACTAGTTCCATGATTTTCAACTCGACAATCAAGTCTAATGGTTCATTTTGTATCTAGATTGAGTCAATAAACTGCAAAATTGCCACCTCCCCCCAACCTAGCACCGACATGGCCTTAAGTTGCCGAACAACCTAGATAGTGGCTAGTTGCTACCTTTTCTTTCTTTATTCAATTATATCAGAGGATGCAATGCTTAAAACTGGCTTCACCAAAGTCCGTAACGGGGTCCACCGATGACTCCCAACCAATTAAGGTTTAGGCATCAAGTCAAAAGGATCAATGACCACTAATCCCCAAGCCACCCCTGACCGAATGATCTCGAAAATTACATCCACAAGTCATTAAACTTCACCTATCCACCCATGTAACGAACACTAAATCATGACTCCCAACAATTAAGGCTTAGTGGCATCGGTTTCAAAGGTTTTCGCCTATACACCCGACCGTGCTCTGCTTCAAAGCAAAAATTCACTAATTTTATTTTTCTTTTTCTTCTTTCTTTCTTTTTCTTCGCTTTTTCTTTCTTTTCTTTTCTTTTTCCTCGAAGACAACATCGTCTTCAATGTGGGTAACTCCAAACCTATCCTGAAGTTGCCAACATACCTAAGGCCGGCTATGTAAAGCGAAAGAAGGCACACAATTTTACAAATTCTATAAGAACAATCTGAGTGCCGTGCACATAGCATGGGTCAGGAAATTTCCAAGTTGGAACATGCTGAACAAAGGATCGAACACAAACTTGTCAAGCATGGAATTTGTTCTAGCATATAGGTGACAAATATGATGATTCAATTATCCAATTTAAAGCAATTCAATTGTTCAATTTGAAGCAATTCTATTGTTCAATTTGAAGCAATTTAATTGTTCAATTTGAAAGAAAAACACATAAGTACATAGGGGAGACAGTAAACATGAGATGCAAAAAGCTGAATATATATATATAACTGAAAGTAGCTGAAGCATAGCCAAAATGGCTTAATACATGCATAACAGGCTACATTAAAAAACATAAAACGCCTACTATGGCTAATACAAAAAATCATAATCAAAATTAGTGTGCGCTGGATGTCAAACTACATAAATCAAAAGAGACCACCGTCTTCACCGCCGCTGGGCAGGGCGCGGTTACCGTACCGGGCCGCAAGGATCCAATGAGGCCGCATCAGTGGCAGCTCCTCTCTCGGGTAGGATCATGAGGAAGACCCGTGGGTCAGCGATCCGGTGAAGGCATGGAATGGCACCGTCTCCAAAGTGGCCCCACCGAGCCAATCTCCGGGTCACGTGGTCGCACGCCGGGTCGCTCGAAAGTGGTCATAAGGTGCGTGATCGTGATCCATCACCCGCACCCATCTCCTCGAGCTAACATGTGTATACTCCGGTGATCGGTGCTGAATATGAAGGCCCTGAGTATCCGTAGGGCTGCAAATTAGCGAGTGGGTGGAGAGATGAGGGAACGATCCAAATGGGGATGGAGGCTCAGACGGTGCGCGAGCGTGGATCATCTCCGTGCATCCTCGCCTCCTCACCCAAGCACTTCCTCCCGGGTTCCCAAATGGCGTATATGGAAATGGACGGGCATAGTCATAACCCGGTCCACTGCTACTACCTGTAGGCATCTGTCTCGCATCTCTATCCCAAAGTTCTCTGGAAATCCTACTTCCGCTTCAAGAACATAGGAAAGGAGCCTCGCATAAGTAAAGGGTATGCTCTCCGCTCATGTGAGGTCTCCTAAGCACCTTCTCCTCAAACCGTAAGAGCGGTCATCACCACGGATGGCTAAACCAAATTGCCCGAGATCCGGCATAATGTCGCCTCCAAGATAAAGCCCTCCTCTCGCACATAACGCCGTTAGGAATAAACAAGGCGCAGCAGATGGTCGCATGAAAGATATGAGGCGGAAGTCGCCCGATAAAGGATCGACTACCAGAGCATCCTTCGCTGTCATCCATCGCCTCGGGCGGAGGGTGGGCCCAATCTCTCGTAACCTCAAGATTACACGGCGGTGAGCGCGCACACCAAGTCGCAAATAACTGGCCGGATCAGTACACCTCATTGGCCATCTATCCCGAAATGGATCTCCAAAGGATTATCCGCATCTCGAGAGGTCATGGAGATGTAGAACCGCCTGACCACTCCTGCAAGAGAACCGTTTCTGAGTCATAAATGGGAGGAGCGAATACCTCTCTATCAATCTCATCGACTCGTATTCGGGTCCCATCGCCCAGAACGCCGCTGAATGACTCCCCACAAATGGCCTGCCACGATATCCGTGACTCCCCGGAATGGGTGTCCTACAAACACGCGCCTCCCGATCCGCGAGGCCTGATAGCCGAGGCGAAGGTGTCGCCTCACCGCCGATGCGACCGTGACGGTGGCGGTCTGTAAGATGATGACTCCGCCTCTGGCGCGGGCCCGCTGGAAGGTCACGCAACTTCCTTCCGAGGCAATGTGGGATGGGGCCCGGTCCCATCCGTGGTTCCGGGTATGTCTGAATCCCGTGAGGCTCGTCGTGCACGGCCGGGACGTGATGGCCTGTGTTGGTACTGTGTCACAGACCTCCGCTCTGTTAAACCCTCACCCACGCTGAAAGCACGGACCCACCCCTCGTATCTGACCATATCCGGTGATATAAAATAAACTGGCCGAAATGCTGTGACTCACCGAATATGTAGCTGGGTCCCGCACTCGATCCGAAGTCAATACTCAATCTCTCCTCGAAGGTCACGATTCTTCAATACCCTCACCGACCCAGCCCAAATGATCGAATCGGAAATTGCCCAAACAGATAACCGTGGCTCAATAGAATACCAAGGACTGGGGCAGGGTACCATAATGAACCGGCTACCGCGAATGACTACCAGCCCAGTGCGCCGTGTGGTGAAGGTCAGCAATCGCTTCGTGCAAGTCGACCGTGGAGGCTCCCATTTAATGATGCGCTGACTGACGCAGGGACTACTTACGGCCGGGCCGGGCCTGTAGCACGAAGGCGGCGGCAAATAAATCTGTGGCACTACCACAAGCAGAGGAAAAATGGCTCGACCTGTTTGGCCTGTGGCACGCTTCAGAGGGGGAGAGAAAGTGAAATCAGGATTCGCTAACCCCTCCAAAGCTAAATGTGACATCCCACAAGAGCCGAAGGGTCACTTTCGCTACCCCAAATAAATTTTTGCCCAGATGGTCTTTCTGCATTCAAAACTTTAAAATTAATCACTAATATTAAATAATAATATAACTAAAAATTATTGTTAGCAAATTTACTATAATACTATGATTAGTATTTGAAACATACTATTTTCATATACAAACTAAATTAAAATGAAAAGAAAAATTGCTAAGTTAAAATTTTTTTTTTTTTTTTTTTAAAAATTATTAAGACTAACAGAATTAACTAATATAAGACAAAAATTAAAATTTGTGAACTGCAATCCGGTTTTTGAAAACACCCGAACCAGCCTAAGTTCAAGAATACTCAAGGGGGTCAAGGAGAATGATCTCTCAACCCATGCGTTGGTCCGCCCGCCCATGATGTCAGTGGCCATAAGTTGGACCGTTCTGAATGGTCAGGATTCGAAAGCACTGGCTTGCAATTGGTGTTGTCAGCGACCAATTCTCCTTCATCTCCAAGGCCGATCACTCCGCTTTTCCCAAGACCTTTTGTACTCCGAGACATCGATCAACTCAAACAACCTCCTTACCGCTATAATATGATTTTCGCTTCTAGCAACTCATGTTTGTTGTTCAAATGAAAGATATTCAACCCATAGTCATGTTACCAAAAAGTTAATCAGATGACTCATCTCTAATCGATGATCGTGACGCGCAGCCTGTAAATGGTCTTCCTAAGATGATCGGGCACATGATCGGGTTCACTAGCAATTGTCTGTCATACCACAAAATCTACTCGGGTAGTAGAATTTGTCTATCTTAACTAGACATCCTCAACTATCCCCTTAGGGATTTTCACCGATCTATCTACCAATGAGAAAGGTGGATCGGTGTAGGTTTAAGCTCACCTAAACCTAACTGTATATACTGAAAATGGCATAAGATTCACACTGGCTCCTAAATCTAGCAATGCCTTATTTATGCAATTCCCACCAATATTGACTGGTATTGTGGAGAACCAGATCCTCAGACTTAATGTAGATTGCTTTCACCATGCAGACCGACATGTTCAAAGGAGAAATGCTTTCTTCAAAGCCTAACTCTTCTTAATCGTACAAAGATCTTCAAAATTTTGCATAAGCAGAACTTGTTTGATTAGGTCCAAGAAAGGTGGCTAACCTTCACTCTGCCTTAAACCTCAAGAATGCCTCGTCACGAGATGCCTTCTTCTTACCTCTAAGTGCTTCGTGGAAACGGAGGTATACCTATGATTTCATCAATCTTCCTAGGAGGATATGCTCAGTTGCATTTCTTCTCCCTGCCTAGGTTCTTCAACAGGTTTTGGCAGAGGTTGATCAACCTCTTTTCCACTTCTCAGGGTGATTATGGCCTTAACCTCATCTATTCCCGATTTGTTAGATGATCCTACCTCATGAATTCCTTTAGGATTTGGAACTGTTTGTGATGGAAACCTCCCTTTCTCTTGTCACTCTAGCAACTTGTTAATGTTTGTAATTGAATACTGTAGGTTATCAAAATTTTTATTCAATGTGTTCTCTACAAGACAATTCTTTGTGCCACAGACATTAATTCCTTGCTCTCACCAAAGTTGCCCACCACCTACCTAAATTCAATATGGCTTCGCTTCTAATCGAGAAGAGGATGGTGGTTGTCGTGGACTGTGGAGGGGAAACAAACTGAGGCTTGGCACCCTGGGGTACATACAGGGGGTTGGGTCTCCATGCAAGATTGGGTGATTCCTCTAATTGGGGGATTGTAGGCTACCACATGGAGCATTAGGATTGTTTGGGGCTTTGAATTGGTCTTACAGCAGTGTGTGCACATTCCCCGACATCAAATCCTTCATCAGTAGGGCTGCGGAATACCTGGGTTTACTGGGTGTGCTGGGATTGGAATTTGTGTGTGGATTGAGTCATAAGTAGCATCAAGGGCCATCAAGCCACAGAGACTCTTATGAGCCAAGCCTTCCAGCCTTCTACCTTTCTAGCTAGAGTTGATAACCTAGCCCTCATTTCCATCTCTTCAAGCAGTGCATACATCCCTCTGGTTTGGTTGACTGGTGGTCTCATCCTATCAGTTTCTCTAGGGTTAAGCTCATCCCAACCCTTAGAAGTTTCAGCCACGTAATTTAAGAAATCCATGGCTTCATCAGGATGTTTGCTTAGGAAATCTCCTCCACACATGGTTTCTAACAGTTGTCTCATGGCAGGAGACATACCACCATAGAAGTGGTTCACTAACATCCATGTGTCAAAGCCATGGTGTGGACATGCACTGATGGTTTCCATAAATCTCTCCCAACACTGGTAAAATCTCTCACCATCCCGAGCCGCAAAGGTATAAATTCGCTTTTTCAAATTATTAGTCTCAGTGGAGCACCAATAACTTTTTCAAGAATTCACTTGCGCCACCTCAACTTCTAATGGTTCTAGCCCCCAAATGAGTCGAGCCATATCTGCCTTTGTCTTTTGTGAGTCAATGAAATGCCTTTAGTTTCAAGAAATCCATATCCATCATACCTTCCTCGAAGGTAGTGCAAACCTCCTCAAAATCTCCTAATAAGGAGCGTATGGATTTTCATTTTCCATACCATGATATGGGGAGTAGGGGTACCAAATATGGCCTCATTGCTACATCTCAGTAGAGGAATGATACAGACGAAGTGGCACTAACTCTGTGGAGGGTGGATGTGATCCCTCATGGTTCTATATGTATTCGATTCATAGGGGTTCCTCGTCGTCTGGTTGCTCCTCGTGCATGGGATCCATGGTATCGCTTGCACTAACCTCACTAGCTAGGTCGTTGTGTACTAATCCTATTCAAATTTACCCAAGTGTCTCTATCCCATCAAGCATGCACAGTTGTGACACAATTGTAGAGACAACAATTAGAACCAACAAAGAGTGCTAAATGAAAAAATTAAAACTAATCTAACAAAATAAAATGACTGAATGAAAAAACCGGTCGACCGCTGCAAGCATCGGGCTATGGTAGAAACCGCGCCTCGTAACCGATATACAAAAGAGGTAAAGTTGTTACCACTCTGTGTGAAGTGGATCAAGGCACTCTTCAACTTACCATTAGTAGTCGTGCACCATCCCCTATAACGGCGCCATTTGGATTCTGCGCTACAAAGAGGTCGAGCTGAATCAACAATATTTATATACCTAGCTCTCCCATCGTCAGAAATAAGTCATCATAGCATAAAGGGTCTGTGGTCGAACACGGGGATGGGTTTTCTTCCTAAAATGGTTCGCATAGTGGCATGAAGTAAGGCTTTCTATTTGGACTTTGGATTTGTGTCAAAAGTCAGAATGGTTTAAACTGAAATTGCAAAACCGGAAAAGGTAAAAACTAAAATTTAAAGTGAAGAAATTAAACTTTGAAGATTTAGGTCACCAACTCGACAAGCAGTGGCAAACACATGTCTCAGGTTTTATCCTCCTAGCGTGAGTCAACACAGATGCGCTTATGGCCCCTTTTTTGTTTAAAACCCTAACATTCCATTATCATTTTTAGAGGCGGTAAAGCACCTGGCCTAAAGAATCACAGTGCATCTCTCACCCGAGCACTGAACCCTAAAGTATGGAGAGTATTGGCCAAAACACAAAGTCAATGTTATTTAACCCTAATTTGAAGAACCCTAACATGTAAATGCTACCTCAGAGGCTCGTAAAAACCATCTAAAGAACAACACTCCTAAAGCATGGAGAGTATTGGCCAAGACAATAACATCCCATGTTATGCAACTGAATTTTAAAAATAAGGGCCATAAATACACTACCCGTGACTTTTAGTACAAGAGGACAACATGCTTAAATCTCACCACTGCTAGCTTCTTCCTCTTCAAATAAGGAGGCTTAGCCAAGCATCTCTTGAGTTGTCATCCTCAAGAGGTGTGTTTGGCAGCCGGGAAAGTGAAAGAAAGAAGAGAGAAAGAAGAGAGAGAAGAGAGAAAATAAAAGCAAAACTAAAAAAACTTTATTTACAAAAGCAGTAAAAGAAAAACTTACAAATCACCAAAAACTTGTCTTCCCTTCTATCCTCCTCTCCTCCTCCTTATTACAAAACATGAGGGGTATTTATAGGCCTCCTCAAGGTATGAAATTACCAAAAACCCTAATAACTAGCAAGTTATGTGGATAAGCAGAGGGCCCACCAAAAAATGAAAGGCCAGACACTACAAGCATGACGAGGCCCTGAAATTTCGCTATTAGGAGAATTTCGCTAACTACTTAATTTGGCAAGTGTAGCGGAAATTGCACCGCTAAGGCGCACTTCATGATAGCGAAATTTCGCTGTTAGCGAATTTTTCAGGAGAAGCGAACCGATAATTTCGCTAAGGAACAAGGTAAGTCATAGCTTAATTTCGTGAATGTGTGCCGAGATTGCGAATCTGTTTATGAAGATCAAATTCGCTAAGATTGCGAATTGGTTGGCCAACAGTTGCGTAAATTGCCCGCTTTGTCGTTTCGCATTCCTCTCGTCATGTCTTCAACTGCATCTCATTTCTTCCACTTTTCCTTTGTTTTTCCATTGATTTTTGGGCTTGTTGATGGCTGAGACTAAACTTCCAACCTCATGATTGATCATTTGCATTGTGGTTGAAGTTCAAATGTGTACAAAAGTCTACAAAACAACCAAAAACATGCTCCAAATGGCATAAGTGTTACTAAGGTAACATGAACATTTCAATTGGGATATATGACATGATTAATGATCAAAAAGTACTCAAAACCTATCTAATATAGGGTTCAAAATTGCACTTTTTGAACACTAATCATACACTTTTCTTTCTTTATTCATCTACATCGTAGGGTGCAATGCTTAAAATCCGACTTCACCAAAGTCCGTGTAACGGGGGTCCACCGATGACTCCTAACCAATTAAGGCTTCTAGGCATCAAGCCAAAAGGATCAAAGACCACTAACTCTAAAGGTTTCACCCCGACTTCAACCGACTTAAAATTAAGCATCCACAAGTCACAAACTTCACCTATCCACCCATGTAACGGAACACAAAATCGATGATCCAATGAAGGCTTAGGCATCGGCTTCAAAGGTTTTCACATACACCCCTAATCGTGCTCTGTTTCAAAGCAAAAAATTCACGACTTTATTTTTCTTTTCTTCTTTTCTTTTTTCTTTTTCTTCTTGCTTTTCTTTCTTTTTCTTTTCTTTTCCTTTTTTGGAAGACAACATCGGTCTTCAAATGTGGGTAACTCAAACCTATCCTAGGTTGCCAACATACCTAGCTCTGGGCTATGCAGCTTAAAGGAAGCTAACAAATTCACGTACTCTATTGAAACAACTGGCGGCAAAGGTGTGACATAGCATAAAGGGAGAAATTTCCAAGTTGAGCATGTCGAATGCTGATCAACACAAATTGCTCTGCATGGCATTTGCTTCGTACCTATAGGTGACAAATACGATGAGTCAATCATCCAATTTAAAGCAGGTTCAATTGTTCAATTTGAAGCAATTATTGTTCAATTTGAAGCAATTTAATCATGTAGTTTCGAAAGAAAACACATACTTATGATAGGGGACACAAGAAACACAATATGCAAAAAAGTCGAATATATATATATAACTGAAATAGCTGACATAGCCAAAATGGCTTAATACATGCATAACAAGCTACACAAAACATATCACGCTCTACTATGGCTAATACAAAAATCATAATCAAAATTAGTAGGCGCTGATAAAGTCAAAACTATACATAAATCGTAAGAGACCCAACCACCTCACCGCCAGGTGGTGGTGGTGAAGTTACCGGTACCGCCGCCGCGATATCCAATGAGGTCGCGATCTGGCGTGCTCCTCTCTCTCGAAGGAAAATTATGAGGAAGACCCGCGTGTGGTCATGATCCTGGTGAAGCACGGAATGCATCACCCCAAAGTGGCCTCAACCGAGCCAATCTCCGGGTCACGTGTCGCGACGTCATCGTCGAGTGGTCTTAGTGCGTATCGCATCCATCACCCAGCCCATCTCCTCGAGCTATCATGTATACTCCGCGGATCGGTGTGTCAATATGAAGGCCCTGAGTATCTCGTAGGGGCTGCAAACTGAAGTAAGGCGGAGGAGATGGAGGGGAACGACCAATCAGAGTGGAGGCCCTCTCGACTGCAGGAGCAGGTGAATCATCTCTGTGTGCATCCTCAGCCTCCCCACCCGCACCCTCCCGGGTCTCACGGGCGATATGGAAATGGACGGGCATAGTCATAATCCGGTCCACTGCTACTACCTGTAGGCATCTGTCTCGCATCTCTATCCCAGGCTCCTCTGGAAATCCCATCTGCTCAAGAACATAGGAAAGAAGCCTCGGCATAAGAAGTGGTATGCTCTCTGCGCGTGCGAGGTCTCTCCGATGGACCTTCCTCAAACCGTAAGAGCCGGCGTCATCACTGCACTTCTGGATGGCTAAAACTGTAAATCGCTCGAGATCCCAGACAATGCCTCCAAGATAGCCCCTCCTCTCGCATTACAATGTTGCGTAGGGAATAAATGCGCGCAGCAGATGGTCGATGAGCAAGATATGAGGCTTTAAGCCGCTCCGATAAAGTGATCTGACCAAATTAGCATCCCCGGGCTGCTCTAACGATCGCTCCCGCGAGGGTGGGCCCAATCTCCGTGAACTCCTCAAAGATTAGCGCTACGCAGATGCGCAATCTCAAGGTCGCTTGAAATAACCTGATCGGTACACCACTTCGGCCATCTATCCCGGGCGAATCTCTAATGGACCATCTACATCCCGAGAGGTCATGGAGTGGTAGAACTGCCGGACCACTCTCGGGTAAAAAAACTGTCTCGGAGTCATAAAATTCGATGAGCGAATACGATCAATCGCATCGAATTCTCGTATCCGGGGTCGCCATCAATCCAGAACGTCAGAGAAACGACTCTTTGTCGAAATGGTCGGCCACGTATATCCGCATTCCCCTAATAGGGTGTCCTTCAACACGGGCCTCCCGGATCCGCTGGCGCCGCGGATACCGAGGTGAAGGTGCGCTCGCTTCACCGGGCCGGACAAGCGACCGGTGACGGTGGCGGCCCAAGATGATGACTCGGGCTCGGGTCCGGGCGCGGGCCCGCTTGGAAGGCCGAGCCCTCCTAACTCTCCTCTGAGGTACAGGCGATGGGGCCCGAGGTCCCATCCGTTCGGGTAACGCTCCTCAATCCCGCAGGCTCGCCGCACGCCTCTGGGACGTAATGGCCTGCGGCCGGTACCGGGTGTCGCGACCGGCTCGTGTGCTAAATCTCACCCGGTATCAACACCGGACCCACCCCTCTTACCTTAGACCATATCCAGATATAAAATAAACCGTCGAAAATGCGTAGACTCACCGAATATGTAGCCTGGGTCCCGTACCTGAATCAAGCTCCCGAACACAACCGAATTTCTCCGAAGGTCACGAATCTCCTCGAATCAAGCAACCGCCTAAGGCTCACCGGGATCGTCGCCAGATGGCTCAACCCAAGAAATCGTGGCTCGTGAAAATACCAAATGCCGGGAAGAACACCAATAGGCCGAGCCAAGGCCGAACCGACGGCCGATGGCTAAGGCCGGGCCTCTGGGCAGGCAATGTGCTCAATGCGGGTGACTCCGCCGTGGAGGGTTTCCGCTAGGGTCGAGGCACGGCCAGCTGAACTACGCGGGTCGGAATGCAGGGATCGTGGGCTGGATGGTCGGGCAACCTCACACGGTCGCATGGGCGGCAATACTGGATGCGGGCACCTGGCCATGCGTATAAAATGGCCTGACGGCAAGTGGGAGCTCGTGGCATAGCCGGGAGGAGAGAAAGAAATTGTGATTTGGCTAACCTCCGTGCTTAAATAGATATCCCCCAGCCGAAGTGGTTACTTTTCGCTACTCCCAAATAAATTTTCGCTTCGTATGGACTTTCTCAGATTCAAAACTTTAAAATTAATTACTAATATTAAATAATAATATAACTAAAAATTATTGTTAGCAAATTTACTATAATACTATGATTAATATTTGAAACATACTATTTTCATATACAAACTAAATTATAATGAAAGAAAAATCGCTATTAAAAATTTTTGAAAAAATTGCATCAATGTAATTAACTAATATAAGACAAAATTAAAATTTGTGAACTGCATCCTGTTAAAACACCGAACTAGCTTCGGAAGCCCGTAAATACTCAAGGGGGTCAAGGAGGATGATCTCCTCAACCCATGTACCCCGCCCGCCTCCATGATGTCAGGCCATAAGTCGGACTGCTCCGAATGGGTCATGGGATTCGGCAATTGGCTTGCAATTGGTGCCGCTGCAGACCACTCCTCCTTCATCACCGCGTCGATCACTCTTTGCATTTTCTGGGCACCTGTTATACCTTCACACCGATCAACTGAAACAACCTCATCAGTTATAGGATTTTCGTGTTCTAAATAATTCTCGTCATTATCTAAATTGAAATGTTCAATTCCAATATCATGTCACCAAATGTCAATTGCATGATTCCATTCTAAGAATTAATAATCAGACAGTACGTAAAATGGTCTCCCTAAAACGATCGGGCACATGACGGTTCATTGGGACCGGGTGCGTTGTCTAGACTACAAAATCTACTGATAGTAGAAATTGTCAATTTACAAGGACATCCTCAAACTATCCCCTCGGGATCTCTCACCGATCTATCGGCCAATGAGAGTGCGTGATCAGAAGAGGTTCAAGCTCACCTAAACCTAGCCGCTTGTATACCGAATGAGGCATGATCCACACTGCCCTAAATCTAGCAATGCCTTTTTCTATGCAATTCCCACCAATATTAACTCGGTATCATGGAGAACCAGATCCTCAGACGCCACTGTGGTACTTCGCTTGATTGGGGTGGCACCGACATGTTCAGTGAGAAAGGCCTCTTCTCAATGCCTAATCCTCTCTTTATGGTGCATAGATCCTTTAAAAATTTTGCATAAGCAGGTACTTGGTTGATTAGATCAAGCAAAGGTATGTTAACCTTTACTTGCCTTAAGACCTCAAGAATGCCTGCTTGTTGAGATGCCTTCTTCTTTCCTCTCAATGCTTGTGGAAATGGAGGTGGTATACGGTATTTCATTGAATCTTCCTCTAGGAGGATATGCTCAAGTTTCAATTCTTCTCCTTGCCTAGGTTCTTCAACAGGTTTTGGCATAGGCTGATCAACCTCTTTTCCACTTCTCAGGGTGATTATGGCCTTAACCTCATCCATTCCCGAATTGTTAGATGATCCTACCTCATGAATTCCTTTAGGATTTGGAACTGTTTGTGATGGAAACCTCCCTTTCTCTTGTCCCTCTAGCAACTTGTTAATGTTTGTAATTGAATAACGAGGTTATCAAATTTTATTCAATGCCTCTACAAGATTACCTCAGCGCTGCATTAATTCCTTTTTGTTCCTCAACAAAGTTGCCCACCACCTACTCAAATTCAATATGGCTTGCTCAATCGAGAAGAGGATGGTGGTTGTTTGTGGATCGTGAGGGGAACTAAACTCGAGGTTTGGCTCCTATGGTACATAAGCAGGGGGTTTGGTCTCCATGCAAGCCAGGGTGATTCCTCCAATCGGGATCAGGCGGCCCCATAAGGAGTACTCGTTGTCGGGGCTTGAATTTGGCCCTACAAAGGTGTGCACACTCGACATCAAATCCTTCACCAGGGTCATGGAACACTATTCTATCATGTGTCGGGATTGGAAATTTCCAGTGTGGATCATCAGGTAAAGTCAAGCCAATAACGTCACACTTCCGCTGAAATGCTTTCCTTCCAAATTTCCTCTACCTTCTTAGCTAGAGTTGATAACCTGTTCTCATTTCCATCTCTTCGTGCAAGGCATACATCCTCCGGTTTGGTCGACCGGGTGGTCTCATCCTACGCTTCTGGTTAAGCCCATCCCAACCCTGGTTTCGTAGCCATCGCACTTAAGAAATCCATGGCTTCATCGATGTTCGCTTAGGAAATCTCCTCCACACATGGTTTCTAACTATTCATGGCAGAGACATACCACCATAGAAGTGGTTCACTAACATCCATGTGTCAAAGCCATGAGTATGATTACGCACCATGCTCCATAAATCTCTCCCAACACCGGTAAATCTCTCACCATCCCGAGTCGCAAAGGTATAAATTTGCCTTTCAAATTATTAGTCTCTGCGGAGCACCGAAGAACTTTTTCAAGAATTCAAATTTTGCAACAAATTTCAACTTCTATCGGCTCTAGCCCCCAATGAGTCGAGCCACATTCGTCCTCATTCCTGTGAGTCAATGGAAATGCCTTTAGCTCAGCAAAATCCATATCCATCATACCTCCTTTGAAGGTAGTGCAAAACCTCCTCAAAATCCCTAATATGAGCGTAATGGATTTTCATTTTCCAAGCACCATGATATGTGGTGCGTAGGGGTATTAAATATGGCCTCACCGCTACATCATCAGTTATGAGGAATGATACAGACGGGCACTAAACTTGGGAGGGTGAATGTGATCCCTCATGGCTCTATATGCATTGATTCATAGGGGGTTCCCGGGTTGGCTCATGAAACCTCGGTGTGTAATGGGATCCATGGTATCCGTTTACATTCAACTTCACTAGCTAAGTCAAGTCGTAATTTATCCCATTCACCACCAAGTGTCTCTATCCCAATCGTTGCATGCACGCTTGTTACACAATTAAAGAGACAACAAAGAGCAACAAACAACCCGCAAAAAGATTAAAATTAAATCTAACAACAATAAAACTGACCGAATGAAAACTCGAATCAAACAGCAAGTAGCTATCGCAAAGTGAAGCAAACTGCGCCTCGCAACTGAAGCCGCAAAAAGAGGTGTATTACCTTCACTTGTGATGTGGATCACAAGTACTCTTCAACTTACTATAGTGGTTCGCACCGTCCCCGCACCCGCCATTTGATTCGCAGGCTACGCAGTCGAAATGAATCAACAATATTTATATACCTGTTCTCTCCCACCGCCGTAGTCAAGCTTACCGGCAGATAAGGGTCTGTGGTCGAACACTCGTGGATGGGTTTTCTTCCTAAAAATGGTTCGCATTAGGCATGAAGGTAAAGGCTTTATTTGGACTTTTGGATTTGTGTCAAAAGTCAGAAATGGTTTAAACTGAAATTTTAAAACTAGGAAATGGTAAAACTCGAAATTTAAAGTGAAGAAATTAAACTTGAAGATTTAGGTCACTAACTTGACAAAGTTGGGGCAAACATGTCCTCGTGTTTTATCCTCCTATGAGTCAACACAGGATGTAGTTATGGCCCCTTTTGTTTAAAACCCCACATTCCATTATCATTTTTAGAGGCTAGTAAAGACCACGAAAGAATCACAAAGGCATCTCTCACCCGAGCACCGAACCCCTAAAGATGGAGAGTATTGGGCCAAAACAATAAAAGTCAATGTTATTTAACCTAATTTGAAGAACCCTACATGTAAATGCTACCTGTAGGCTCAGAAGACCATCTAAAGAACAACAAATCAAAGCATGGAGAGTATTGGCCAAGACAATATCCCATGTTATGCAACCGAATTTTGAAAATAAGGGCCATAAATACACTACCCGTGACTTTTAGTACAAGAGGACAAATATGCTTAACCCCACCACTCAAGCTAGCTTCCTTCCTCTCAAGGAAGGAGGCTTAGGCTACATCTCTTGAGTTGTCATCCTCAAGAGGTAAGGTTTTGCACTTCTGAAAGGAAAGAAAGAAGAGAGAAAGAAGAGAGAGAAGAAAGAAAATAAAAGCAAAACTAAAAAATAAAACTTTATTTACAAAAGCAGTAAAAGAAAAACTTACAAATCACCAAAAAACTTGTCTTCCCTTCTATCCTCCTCCTCTTATTACAAAACATGAGGGGTATTTATAAGCCTCCTCAAGGTATGAAATTACCAAAAACCCTAATAACTAGGCTAAGCTATAGGATAGGGAGAGTAATTCACCAAGTTTGGAAGGCGGTTGCATTAATTACAAAGCATGACGAGGCATGCATTTTCGCTACAAGGGAGAATTTCGCTAATTAGCGAAATTGGCAATGGTTAGGCGACCTGGGCAAATGGCTTACGAAATCAAGTAAGGCCCAGCGAACAAGTAAGGTCATGAATTTCGCAGAAGGCGAAATTTCGCTAAGCTAGCTTAAATTGTCGTTGAGAAGCGACTCTCGTGAATCGCACAAGGTGTTGGCTATCGAATTTCGCAATGTGTGCCGATTGCGAACTGCTTATGAAGTTGGTCATAAATTCGCTAAGATTGCGAATTGGTTGCCAAATGTGTCATGAATTGCCCGCTTTGTCGCTCGCATTCCTCTCTATGTCTTCAACTCCAGATTCATTTCTTCCACTTTTCCTTTTGTTTTTCCATTGATTTTAGTTTGTTTGATGGTCGACTAAACTTCCAACCTCATGATTGATCATTTGCATTGTGGTCGAAGTTCAAATGTGTACAAAAGTCTACAAAACAACCAAAAACACCCTCAAATTGGCATAAGTGTTACTAAGGTAACATGAACATTTCAATTGGGATATATGACATGATTACGATCAAAAGTACCAAAACCCATCTAATATAATAGGGTTGGTGCACTTTTGAGCCTTTAATCGACTCCGTATTGGGATGTTGGCGATTGAGCTGGGTGATCGACTCATAGGGCTGCGTGTGGCTGTGCGAGTAGTCGGGCTCGTCGGCCAGGCTTCACTGGGCTCCGGCCCGCTGAGGCCTTTGGCGATCCATCCATGGGTGAGTCTGACTCCCCAGGGTGCATTGGCTGTGCGGAGTGGTCGGGTTCGTGAGAGTGGGCTCTTTGGGCTCCGGGCGGTTTGGGGCCTTGTTGGCGATCCAACTTTGAGGCCCCAGTCGACTCCCCAGGCTGTGGCCTTTGGAGAGTAGTGAGCTCGTCAAAGTGAAGCTACTTGAGCTCGGGTAATGGCTTTTTGGCGATCCTGCACGGCGATCGACTCCACAGGCTGGAGTGGCTGTGCGGCGTTGTCAAGCTCGTAGTGAGCTGCCCCCAGGCTCCAGGCGGCGAGGCCTTCTTGCGGCGATCCAACATCGCGTCGGACTCTTAAGCTGCGTGGCTGTGCGGAGTGGTCGAGCTCATCAAGTAGGCTCACCCAGACTCTGGGCGCTAAAGTCTTGTTGGCGATCCAGCCTTATCTGATCTGACTCCTAGGCTGCGTGGCCTTTACAGTGTAGTTGAGCTCGTCAAAGTGAGCTACTGGGATTCGGGCGCTGAGGCCTTATTGGCGATCGACTGGTGATCTAACTCCCCAGGATCACGTGGCACAGTGGGGTGGTCAGGCGCCGGTCAGTGAATATCAGCGGGCGACGGTGGTGGACGATGACGCGATCGCGTGGCGGTGGAATCATGATATCTCTTCGTTCGCGTGCTTTGTCTGAGTTGTCGAGCTCGTCAAAGTGAGCTATTAGACTCGGGCCGAGGCCTTGTTGGCGATCCGGTGCGAGCTGATCACCTCCTAGGATCGCGTGCTTTGTGCGGAGTAGTCGAGCTCGTCGAAGTGAGCCCTCTTGGGCTCCGTGGCCCGAGGCCTTGTTTGCGATCCGGCTGGTGATCGACTCCTGAGTGCGTAGATGTGCGAGGTAGTCGAGCTCCTGAAGTGAGCTCTTTTGGGCTCGGTAGAAGGGCCTTGTTAGGCGATCGACTGAGGCGTCGGCTTCTGGGGTACGCGTGGCTGTTTCACGATGAGTCGGCTCGTCGAAAAACTCTTGCCGAGCTCGGTGAGGTCTTGGTGGCGGTCGGGCTGGTGATCGACTCTAAGTGCCTTGGCGCTGCGGAGTAGTCGAGCTCGTCAAAGTGAGCTACTGAGCTCGTGGCGCTGAGGCCTTGTTGGAGATCAACTGGCGGATCGACTTCTAGAGTACCTGGCTTGTGCAGTGGCTTCGTCAGTGAAATTTCTTGAGCTCGAATGGCCCGAGGCGCTTTGTGATCCATCGACGTCGACTCACAGAACGCGTGGCTGTGCGGGAGTGGTCGAGGTTCGTCGAAGTGAGTCTACTTTGGGCTCCAGTGATTTGAGGCATTGTTGGCTATTCAACTGGGGGTTTGATCGACTCCTGGGCTCGTGGCCTGTTCACGGTGGTCGAGGCTCGTCGAGTGAATCGTAGTTCAGGCTGAGGTCTTCTTGGCGATCGTTTGAGGCCCGATCCGACTCTCTTGAGTCTCGTGGCGTGAGTAGTGAGGCTCATCAGAAGTGGGCTATTGGGCTCGGGCGGCTGAGGCCTTTTGGCGATCCATGCGAGTTGATCGACTCACTGGGCATGTGGCTGTGCGGGAGTAGTCGAGTTCGTCAAAGTGAGCTCTTGCGAGGCTCCGGTATTTGGGGTCTCTTAAGGCGATCCGATATAGTTGATCACGACCGAGGGCTGCGCGTGCTTTGTCTGATTAATAGTCGAGCTCTTCAAAGTGAAATTTATTGGGATCGGCGGTGCGGTGGCGATCCGATGCGCTGATCCTGACTCCCGGGTGCGTGGCACGTTCGCGATGGTCGAGGCTCGTCGGAGTAAACTCTTTTGGGCTCCAGTGAGGGTCTTGTTGAGGCGTCGGGCTGGTGATGGGCTCTTAAGTGCGTGGCGTCGCAGTGGTCGAGCTGATCAAAGTGAGTTCCTTAGCTCCGGGCATTGAGTTCTTGTTGGCGATCGGCGTGGCGGGAATCTAACTCCCAAGGCTGCGTGGCACATGAAAGTGGTCGAGCTCGTAAAAGCCATTTCTTGGGCTCTGAGGGCCTTATTGGCGATCCGACTTGAGCTGATCGACTCTAGGGAATATGGCACGTGCGGGAATGAGTCGAGCTTTCGTCAAAGGGAGGCTACTAGGCTCCGGGCGAGGCGCTGTTGGCCGATCCGCTGGTGATCGGCTCTGAGCTCACGTGGCCTTTGGCCGAGTGGTCGGGCTCGTCAAAGTGAGCTACTGGGCTGCGGGCCTTTGTGGCTTTTTTGAGATCCGGCTGAGGTTGGTGACTCCTAGGCTGGGTGGCACGTGGCGTTGTCGAGATCACATCAAAGTATTTACTAGGCTCTCGGGCGTGAGCCTTGGCAGCCCGATCCGGCTTGTCTTGATCGACTCTTAATTTGTGTAGCTGTCGCGAGTAGTCGAGGCTCGACAAAGTGAGCTCTGAGCTCACGGTAGCTAAAGTCTGTTGATCCAGCCTTGGCCGATCTAACTCCTAGAATTTGCGTGGCCTTTACGGTGTGGTCGAGCTCGTGAGTGACTCACGGGATTGACCTTTGAGGCCTTCTTGGCGATATAGCTGGCGAGTCGACTCAAAGCTGCGTGGCTGTGCGGGGAGTAGTCAAAGCTCGTCGAGTGGAGCAGCGGCTGCGGGCGCGAGGTCTTGTTGGCGATCCGGCTGAGCTGATCGTCACCAGGGCTGCGTGGCCCGCTGCGAGTAGTCGAGGCTCGTCGAAGTGGGGCTGCATTGGGCTCGGGCGCTAAGGCCTTGTTGGCGATCTAGCTGCTTCAGTCTAACTCTGAAATTGCTGAGTGCGTGCGATGGTCGAGGCTTCGTCAAAGTGAGCAACTGGGCTGCGGCGTTGAGGCCTAAATGGCGTTTAGCACGAGTTATCGACTCCCAGGCTCGTGAAGCGTACGAGTGGTCGAGCACGTCAGTGAGCTACTGAGCTCGGCGTTGTGGCCTCGTTGGCTATCGGTAACAGGTGATCGACTCCTTGTTTGGGTGGCTGTCTTAGATTAATGGAGCTCATCAAAGTGAGCCCTCTTGAAGCTCGTTTGAGGTCTTGTTAGTGATCCGGCGAGATGATATGACTCTTGGGCTGCGTGGCGGTGTAAGAGTAGTCGATCTAGTCAAAGTGACTCCACGAGCTCGGGCGGCGGGTCTTGTTGGCGGTCGGCGTGGTGATCGGCTCCTAGAGGCTGAGTGGCTTGTGCGGAGTAGTCAAGCTCGTCAAAGAGAGTGAGCCTCTTGGGCTTTAAGCCTGAGATTATCGACTTCTAAATTTTATGGCACGTGCGGAATAGTCGGGCTGTTAAAGGGGGAGCTACTAGGCTCCGATGAGGGCCTTGTTGTTTGGGATCTAGCTGGTGATCGACTCCTAGATTGCGTGGCTGTGCGGAGTGGTGGGCTCGTCAAAGTGAGCGCCTCTTGGCTCCCGGTATTTGAGGCCTTGTTGCGATCCGGCTGAGGCGATCGACTCCTAGAATTTGCCCGGCTGTCTGAGTGTCGAGCCACCGTCAAAAGAGGGCTACTAGGCTCCGTCTTAAAGGCCTTTTGGCGATCCATCTGAGCTGATCGACTCTGGTGCGATGGTATGCGCGAGTCAGTCAGCTCCTTAAAAAGTGAGGCTGCTAAGCTCGATGGCCCGAGGCGCTTGTTGGCGATCCGGCTGGCGATCGACTCTGGTGCCTGGTCGTGCGGTAGTCGAGCTCGTCAAAGTGAGCTCACCCGGACTCTGGCGCTTAGGCCTTGTTGGCGATCCAGCTGGTGTCGACTCGTTTGCCTGGTCGGTCTGATGGTCGAGCTCGTGGTATTCACTGGGATCCGAGGCGAGAGTGAAGGCCTTGGTAGGCGTTCAACTGGTGATCGGCTAAGTAGGCTAGGCGGCTGTGCGAGTAGTCAGGCTCGTAAAAGTGAGCTCGAGCTCGGTGGCCAATGCTAGTTGGCTATCCGATAGCAGGTGATCGACTCTTGGGTGGGTGGCACGTGCCCGATGGTCGAGCTCATCAGTGAGCTCTTTGACTCCGGCGAGGCCTTGTTGGCGATCCGAGAAGCAGCGGATATGACTCTTAGGCTCGTGATGCAGTACCAAGTAGTCCAGGCTCAAATCAAGAAATGAGTTCCTTAGCTCCGGGCGCTGAGTTCTTGTTGGCGATCCAGCGTGAGCTGATCTAACTCCTAGGCTGCGTGGCCTGTGAAGAGTAGTCGAGCTCGTAAAGGCGAACTCTTGGGCTCAGAGGCCTTATTGGCGATCCGGCTGGTGATGCGACTCCACAGGGAATATAGCTGTGCGAATAATTAAGGCTGTCAGGGAGCTACTGGAGCTCAGAAATTGTTGAGGCCTTATTGGCGATCCACTTTGGTGATCGACTCACAGGGCGCGTGGCCTTTGCAGAGTCGTCGAGCTCGTCAAAGTGAGCTACTAGGCTCCGAGTAATTGAGGCCTTGGTGTGTGATCCGGCCCGAAGTGATCTGAGCTCCTTGGTTCGCGTGGCCTAGTAGGTGGTCAGGCTCGATCAAAAGTGAGCTCACCCAGGCTCCCTAAGCCAGTGAGGCCTTGTTGGCGATCCCGGCCTTAGGCCCGATCTACTCCCCAGGGTGCGTGGCACATGCAGATGGTCAGGCTCGTCAAAGTGGGCTCTACTAGGCTCAGGAGGCGTTAAGGCCTTGTTGGCGATCTGGCACGAGTTTGTGTATGACTCCTGGGGCATGGCCTTTGTAGAGTAGTCGAGCTCGTCAAAGTGAGCTGTGGGCTCGGGGCTCGGAGGGCATGTTGGCGATCGATCTGAGGCTGAGTGCCCCTCCCCAGGCTGCGTGGGTTGTCAGGAGTGGTCAGGCTCCTCAAAGTGGGCTACTGGGGCTCGGGTGTGAGACCTTTTGGCGATCCCGGCGGGCGATCGACTCCTGGGTTGTGGCTGTTCGGGAGTAGTCCAAGCTCTTCAAAGTCAGACTCTGAGACTCGGGCGTTGAGGTCTTGTTGGTGATCCAGCCTGACCTGATCTTACTCTTTGGCTCAGCGTGGCACCGTGCGGGAGTGGTCGAGCTAAATCAAAAGTGAGCTACTGGAGCTCGGTGGCAGGCCTTGTTGGCGATCCGGCCTGGCTGATCGACTCCTGATTGCCTGGCACTGTCTGAGTCGTCGGATTTCGTCGAAAGTGGGCTCTTGGGCTCGGCGAGGGCCTTGGCGATTCAGCACGGCGATCAGGCTCCGCCCAGCTCGTGGCGTGCGGATGAGTCGAGGCGCTCGTCAAAGTGAGCTACTAGGCTCGGTATTGTGGCCTTTTGGCGATCAAGCCGAGGCTGATCGACTCCTAGGCTAGGTGGCCTGTCTGCGCGTTCATCAAGCTCATCAAAGTAGACTCTTGAGCTCGGGGCGGGGCCTTCTTGGCGATCCAGCTTGTGTTGATCGACTCTTGGGTGCGTGGCTTTGTGTCGCAGTAGTGAGCTCGTCAAGTGTTTTTGAGCTCGGTCTTGGTCTTCGGTGGCGATCCAGCCTTAGTGATCGACTCCTAGAACAGCGTGGCCATTATGGTGTAGTCGGGCTCGTCGAAGTGAGGCTACTAGGCTCGAGGCATTAATGGAATCCGGCTGAGGCGGTGACCTCATGGATTAGTGGCTGTCGCGGTGGTCGGGCTCGTCAAAGTGAGCCTATTTGGGCTCGGTGGCCCGAGGCCTTGTTGGCGATCAGCTGAGGCGATCTGACTCTTGGGAGGCTGGCGATGAATTTTGTGCGGGGAGTAGTCGAGCTTCGAAGTGAGCTCTCTTGGGCTCAGTATTTGAGGCCTTATTAGCGATCCATCTGAGCGATCTGACTCTGAGGCTGTGGCGCATTCCGCAGTGGTCGAGGCTCGTCAGTGAGCTAATGTCGATCGCATTTCCTTCTTTCGTCGAATATTGATCTACAAATTCTTTCGATCCCGGCTGAAATACATAAAACCTGTTGACGGACCCAGGCATGTACAAATTTATAACACTATTGTCAAAAGACTATTGTCACAATCTGACAAGCGGCGCCATAAACACGGCGTATATGTCTTAGCTAGCCCCAGTTAGTTCAAAGATTGTTTCAATTGGAGTAAATTGTTTCTTGAGTGGTTTTGATCCGTTATCTTTGTGATCGTAGGTGAACAATAGTAGTAAATTGGATTTAAGTCCAAATATCGATCCCACAGAGATCTCAAGAATTCTCAATCAACTACCCCGACTACTCAAAATCTACACTATTTGGACTCTGATAGACAATTGGAATTAACTTTGACAACTTAAAATAATAAAACCTAAGAAAAATCAATTAATAATAAATGGGTGAATATTGAAATACAAAAATAACAAATTAAGACCCCAAAACGAGTTCTCTGCAAAAAGACATTTAGAGAAGGAATGCTCTTTATGAAACATCCAGTTCGTGAATGCATGCGATCTTTGCTTATTGAACCCGCAGTTTAAACTAGTCCAAGGAATATAATGGTGTAGTTGGATCTCTCAAACCCCACAATTCATTATCTAAACTTCAGCTGCATTTTCTCTCGACGGAGTGTTAGATAACTCTTTTAATCTAGGTTGCCTTGTTAGGTAATTTTCTTTTCAATATTCATACCACGAGCATGGACTGTAAATGCGAGGCTCCTAAGATATAGTCATTGCCTTGATCTACACTATCACGATTCCTCTTCCTCAAATTTGAAACAGACTTATCCTTTCCTTGATTAGATCTCTGCTAACACGGGTTGGATTTACTAATCGAATGAAATTGAACTCTGTGCTAAATTGATAAATTGCTCTTTTTCGTTCTTGTCTCAAGTAGTAGAGATTGCTCCGATTTAATTATAAAACATTAGATCACCATTGTTAGAGTTCTCATACCTTTGAAATTGTTCATTACTCCTGAGAATTCCTTCTCTGCCAATCTTTCGAGGAGGGCCTCCTGGAAATCAGGCTTGAGACAATTCCTAATTCACGGGTATGAGACAACGACATTGGGATCGATGCAGAGAAAAATACACAAGACCGACCAAGTAGCTTTGCAAGCTGAGTTCAAACGACCTTTGAATAAAATTTATCACGGGAATGTTCTCGATAACTCAATTCAATGAAGTGGGCTTATAAATCTTCGTTACACCATACATTGGCTAGCGATCAATGAAACCCACTTGTAAATCGCTGCGAACCCAAATTCGAGTATGCAGATTCAAACAACAATTGATGGTGAAGAAATATGAATGCGCATTCGGCTTAAACTTTATGATGAAAGTTGCACTTATCCAAATTTGAATGAAATCTGAACTAATCTAAAATAAAAAAAGCGAAGAAAGAAAAAGAAAGAAAATTAAAATCAGGGCCTTGACCATCGAGATCTCTCTTTGGAGTCGCCCGAGAGATTTGCGTTCATTGGTAGCGACCGTATTTCCCTATAGGGTTAAGTTGGGCTAATTTCGATGCACTTCTTTTTGGACTACAGTTTAAAATGGCGATTGGTTATTGATGCCAGCGCGACATGATTCTTATCGCGACTCTGTTGTCTTGATCATATCAGCGAGTCTTTGTTTTGAGTCGCGACATGTCTTTGGTGTGTTTGATGTCGCGCGGCGGCTTAGGGCGTCGCGACCTTAGCTATGTGCATTTGATGTGAACATCTAAATGTTATCGCGACCTCCTTCTCTTGTGAAAGTGGTACATCAGCGACCTTCCTTGGTCTTTGCGACGGATCTTGCGACATCTTCTTGATGACCTCGAGTCTTTACGAATTGATATCAGCGGCAATGAGGGTGTTATCGCGACCTTCTTCCCTGGCTGATGCCACTTAATGCTGAATGATGTCGACTTCCTTTCTGTGTAGTTGATGCGTGACCATCTCTGTTGCATTCTTTGTTATCCACGATATATGGTTTCCTTCTGTTGATGTCGCGGCGCCGGTCGGTGCGATGCCGACCATCGGATATTCGCGACAGCTAACATTCCAGTCCATTGTTTATCTTACATTAACGGCGACCTCTTGTTGGATGTAGCGACATTATGTCTTCTTCTTCATCAATTTTTGGTTGCTGACTTTGAGTTTCTTTCACGCCCAGCTCGTTTTGTCTTCAATTACAGCCGTTGCGGCTGGGTTTGTGGTTGCAACACGAATATACATTTTGATTGCTCTCAAAGGCCCCATGACATCAAATTCTTTGAAAATCGCCTGACTTCTCACATTTGCAGCTTCCTTCAATAATTATATCGATCTTGCTCAGCCACATTCTGCTCCTTTTCTTGCAAGTGCTTTCTTTTAGATTATTTCTTTGCCCACGTGATTCGTGAAGTTTATTCCATGTTCTTACATATCATCCCGATGCTCTTTTATATAAAAATAAATCAGAAAAATGGACTGAAAATAGATGACTTTTAAGCTCATCAGGCTGTGTGGCCTTTGCAGAGTAGTCGAGCTCGTCAAAGTGAGCTATTGGCCTCCGGGCACTGAGGCCTTGTTTGCGATCCAGCGAGGCGATCGGCTCCTACTATTCGTCGACGTGCGGTGTGAGTCGGGGCTCGTCAAAGTGAGCTCACCCAGGAGGCTCCGGTGAGTCTTATTGATCGGCTGAGCTAATCTAACTCCTAGGCTGCGTGGCCTATGAAGAGTAGTCGAACTCGTCAAAGTGAGATCTTGGGCTCGGCCATTGAGGCCTTGATGGCCGATCCGGCTGGTGATCGACTCCAGAGCTCAGAAGTGGCACGTGCGGAGTAGTGACTCGTCAAAGTAGGCACCCGGGGCTGCGGGTGTTGAGGCCCACAATGGCGATCGGCTGGTGATCGGCTCTAGGTGCGTGGCCTGTGTAGAGTAGTCGAGCTCGTCAAAGTGGGCTATTGGGCTCCGGGCGCTGAGGCCTTGTTGGCGATCCAGCCTGAGCTGATCTGACTCCTAGGCTGCCTGGTCTGTGCAGAGTAGTCGAGCTCGTCAAAGTGAGCTACTAGGCTCTGGGCGCTGAGGCCTTGTTGGCGTTCGGCTGGTGATCGAGCTTCTAGGCTACGTGGCCTGTCGGGTGGTCGAGGCTAGTCAAGTGGGCTACTAGGCTCAGGCGCGTAGCCTTCGTTGGCTATCCAGCCTTAGGTGATCGACTCTTGGGTTTGGGTGGCTGTGTCGATGTCGAGCTCATCAAAGGAAGAGTGCTCTTGCACCCGGGCTCAGGGCGGCTGAAGCCTTGTTGGCGATCGAGGCTTGAGCTGATGTGACTCTTGGGGTGCAAACGTGGCTGTTACAGAGTAGTCGAGCTCGTCAAGTGAAGTCTTTGGGCTCCTGGCGGAGGCGCGGTAAGCGATCCGACTTGGTGATCGACTCTAGGCTACATCTTTGTGCGGAATAGTCAGAGGAGCTCGTTAAAGGGCTCTTTGGACTCGGGCGCTAAGGCCTTGTGTGATCCCGACTGGCGATCGGCTTCTGGGTGAGTGGCACCGTGAAGAGTGGTCGAGCTCGTCAAAGTGAGCCTCTTGGGCTCATTTATTTGAGACCTTGATGTGATCCAACTGAGTTGATCGACTCCTTGGTTGCGTGGCTGTGCGGAGTAGTCGAGGCTCGGTCAAAGTGAGCTAGGCTCCGGTATTTGAGGCCTTATCAGGCTATCCGACCTTAGCTGATCGACACCTAAAATTTGCAGTGGCCTGCTCCCGATTAATAGTCGAGCTCGTCGAGTGAGCTCGGGATCCGTCTTGTTGAGGTGTTGGCGTCTGACTGAGGCGATCGACTCTAGGATCGCATTGGCATGTGCGAAGTAGTTGTGACTCGTCAAAGTGAGCTATTAGGCTCCGTGGCGAGGCCTTGTTGGCTATCGGCTGGTGATCGACTTCCCCAGAGGCTGCGTGGGTGTGCGAAGTGGTCGGGGTTCCTCAAGTGAGCTCTGCGGGCTCGGCGCGGTGCGTTGGCGATCCGGCTGTTGATCGACTCCTAGGGCTGCGTGGCACCATTCCTGATGGTCGAGCTCGTCAAAGTGAGCTACTAGCTCAGGGCGGCGGGGTCTTGTTGGTGATCGGCTGACTGATCGACTCCTAGGCTGCGTGTCACATGCGAGTGGTCGGGCTGTCGGTAGCCTCTTTGGGCTCGGGCGGCGAGTCATATTGGCGATCCCGGCTGAGCTGATCGACTCTGACCTTTGGCACATGCGAGTGGGCGAGCTCGTCAAAGTGAGCCTCTTGGAGCTCGAGGCGCTGATTACCACCGTGGGGTGATCCGGAATCAACAAGGTACATCCTAAGTTCCTCCTATTTGCCGTCATTGTTCTTATGATGTAGTGGTCTGAGATTGAACACGAGAGGATGGGTTTCTTCGTACAAATGGTTAAGTAAAATCAAAATGGTGAATTTGGTTTTGGTTTTTAAGGCTTGGTAAAACGGGGTGATGGTTGGTAAACTGAAATTTAAATAAATAAAATGTAAATAGAACTCTTAGATTGTTTGATAGGGTTGGATTCCTAGGGTAACTGAGGTTCGGGATCTTTCCCTCGCGTTAGGAGGATGACATATAAGTCGTCCGGCCGGATGATCTTCATTTAACTTTAGAAGAAACTAAACCACAATAATTTTCCTTTTGATATAAAGCAATTATTTAACATTTTATGGTTCCTTACAATTGAAAACATGTCTCAAAAACCTACCCTTTAATAACTAATAAGGAATCTGACTAATTGAGCATCGATTGAATCTAGTGAAAGTATCCATTAGACACAAAGAAAACATGAAATACACATTAGGAAGCATGTAAGAGATTTTAATCTAAAAGTTGAAATCCAACCCTTAACCACACACCTCCGGTGGCTCGTAAGAGCAACTAATGGATATCAGTGTATCTAATGCACAGAATACACAAGACCACTAAGCTTAAGTATTGGCCAAAACGGTATGCGAAAAAAGCTTTAAACCTAGGAGTTACAAATTTGGAACCAAAAATGGAAAAAATCTGCTGCGGCCAGGGAACCAGAGGTTCCCTTAAGATCGATGCCGGTAGCCCTTCCTCTTCAAGGAGGAAGAGGTTTTATCGCCTCATCCTCAGTTGTCATCCTTGGAGGGTGTTTGGCGATGAAAGGAGAAAATGAGAGAAAAGCAAACGGGAGACCCTAACATTTCTGACAAAAATCCGTCTCTTCTTGATTATCAAAATGAAACATGTAGCCTTACAAACCAAATTAAATCTGATACAATCCAAACATAAGTGGATAAAACAAAGGGTAGAAGGAAAAACCAAAAATTGCTTAAAAAACAAAAAGTGCGTGAAATACGGGAGAGCAGGCTGGGATGCACAGTCTTTGGAGAGGCGTGTGCGGTGCTCGCGGGGCTTTCTGTGGAGTGGTGTTTTTCTTCATTTTTGCCTTTCTTCCTTCTGATCTTTGATTTGAAATGCTGGGTTGACTAGAATTCTTAGTGCTTGGATCGACTCAACAATTTCGGCATAATTAGCTCGCAGCGCAAAATTTGCCACAAATACGTGTTAAATAGTAGGGACCTTAATGTGCAAATCGGGTTAATTAGCATGATTAGTACACAAAAGCACTCAAAACCTATAATAAATAGGGTTCAAAATAGCCTTTGGGCACTAATCACACCTGACCTACACATTGCTAGTCCCTTAGCAATATGAGAAAAGAAAGAGCATACAAACGATAACAAAATTACGTTACAAAAGGTTTACTTGATTCAAAGGTTGTGAATGAGTAATGCCTAACCTAGTAAGAATAAGCAATGTAGGTGTCGATAACTATCATGAGAGAATGAAGAATAATACAAAATTGAGTATTAAAGGCACTCCTTCTTGGTAGATCAACCAGAAACTGCAAAAATCTAAAGTGTTTGTTTGATCGACTCCTCAACAATAAAAGCTACATCAAAGCTAGCTCTCCCACCCCAGCTAGCTCTGACCACGACCTAGCATGCTAATAGCTAAATAGATCGGACCACCTCTTTATTCCTACAATTCTTTTTTTTGCGTTGTAGGGTGCGATCTTGAGGAATGTCGACCTCACCAAAGATCCATGTAGCGAAGGGGATCTGGGTGACTCCCAACTTGATTAAGGCTTAGGGCACCAAGTTATAGGATCTTCGACCCTGAATCTCACAGGGTTTCACCCGGACTTGAATGATTTGGACTCAGCACCTCTGACTTGCTAGAAGCTCCCACCCCATCCACCCGTGTGGCAGACACTAAGTCGGTGACTCCCGACCCGGTGAAGGTTTAGGGCAGGGCTCAAGGAGCTTTACGCCATATACCCCTCGGGTAGTGCTCAGTTTCAAGGCAAAGTGTTGCAATTTTTATTCTTTTCTTTTTCTTTTTCTTTTCTTTTCTTTTCTCGTTTTTCTTCTTTTCTTTTTCCACGAGGGTCCTTAACCTATTAAAGGCGGTCGATGAAACTAGGGTAGAGATTATGCAAAGTAAAGAGAGGATTCACATGATTTTCGACCCTATCATTGAAATCTAATGTGCTTTATTATGGTTGGCTAAGGTGGAAAGAAAAAAATTCGAAATCAATAAGAATTCAACTAATCATTCACTCGACTAAGCATGGAACGATCTAACATCAATAGAATTGGAATGAAGCTTCAATTTTTTCAAACCACGAGTTAGGCAAAACCACAAAAAAGGAATTTTGTAGTTTCAAGCAGACCCAAATTTGAAAAAAGTAGTATAAAAGTCTCATGACTTTATAGAAAGAGGACCCAACCAAGCCTAAACATCACAAAATGGGCTTGCACAAAATATAACAAAACATAAATAAAGCCACTTCCTTTGTAACTCTCTAACCCAAACACATCTAGAATATAGAAATGGGGCTGGATTGGAAAATTAGAAGAGAGTGTACCTCCTTGATGAGATGTGATCATTTCTGGATAGGAGACTTCACAGAAACTTTCATGACACCTTATTCCTCCGTTTAGGCCAATAAACAAGTTAGGAGAAGAAAAGAGAGAGAAAAAATGACCAATTGGACCATATTTAAAATTACACTTTCATAATAAAATTTCAAGAAAATTTTCTTTTCTAGGGCATATTTGGATTCTACACACTCTCTAAGCTTTCCAATGGTACCAAACGCCTAAACGAGTTAGGATGAAAAAGTTAAGAGCGAAACAAAATTGGAGGTCAAAACTGTGGGGCATGGCGAAAATTTTCACTAGGCTAGCGAAATTTCGCTAGCTAGCGAAAATTACTGTTCCTAGCGAAATTTTCCAATTTCGCTATCTCACAAAATTTTCGCTAGCTTAGCGAAAATTCCATATATAGAGAAATTTTCGCATTTCGCTAGGATGCGAAATTTTAGCTATCAGTTGAAGATTTTCTTTGCTTTCACCTTCTTTGATTTCTTCATTCCAGGTTTTCAAAATTTGCATTTACGCTAGGAAATTTAGCACAAACTGCAAATCGTCTGAAAAATTAAGAAAATTGCGAAGTGTAAAATTAATCTAAAAACATAAATTAACTAAAATTAAATATAAAAGAAAATTAAAGAAATCAAAATAAAAATACGATAAAATAAACAAAACAACAAAATTAAAACAAAAGTGGGGAGGAGCTTAGAAATGCCGGGGTTGGTGTAAATCGAACTCGACACCGAACAGCCACTATACCATACGTATAAATGTTGCTTTAATACCTTTGATGTAGTGGCAAACTTATGTACAGAGGCCACTAATCTCTTGAAGTTTTGCATGGCATGCAGTGATGGGTTGGACTTACCTTTGGGAGCAGGTGCTTCAGATGTTGGTTGTGATGCAGGTGAAGGGAGAATATACACTTGGTCAGTGGAGGGGGCTATTGGCAGTGGGCATTTGGTGGCAGCGGGCGGTGTGATGGGTTCGGTTCAAAGGGAATTGGTTGAAGGGTAGGATTTTGTAGCTCTTTCCACACCTTCTATACCACTGCCCTCCTCAGTCATCAGAAACCTTTGGTCATTCTTCTTTGTCCAAGGCAGAGTAACACTTGATTCAGAGGCATCCTGCGGTTCCTCAGGAGCTTCATGATTCCATTTTCAATTCTTCCCATTGAGGCTGCAGTTGAACTTGCTCACTCAAAATTGTTCCAGTCCACTCATCCTCTGGATTTTCTTCCCCTTTTTGAACAAACTGATTGGTGAGCTTTGAGATGGATTCTACGGGATGTCAGTCTTTTGATCGATTTAAACTGGAACCATCGATTCATGATGGGAGCTCTCCTTGTCTTAATTTCCTATTAACTTCCGAACATTTCTTTTGCTATTATCCTCCTATGAAATTGTCAGCATTGTTTGCTCAAATTTAAATTAAGCTTGTTCAACGAGAGGGGATGGGATTGGTGTTTGGCATGGTGGCTGAGGAGTTGAGGTAAAATATGGAGAAACAAGAGGTGCATAAATTGAGGGAACACTATAAATGGGTGCACTCATCCATTGGTCTCTATAGTCCCTCATAGACCTATTTGGATTTGGATTTCTTGCCAATGGTTTAGCTGATTTTACTTGTGAGTTCCTATAGTCCCTCATTGTCATATATGCTCTAGGGTTACTCTCGTATAAATATTACTGTTGTTCATCTCTTTCCCGTTTGATCATATCAAAATAACAAAAAGAATAATCATGCGGTAGAAATAACCTGATCTGACACCAAAAGCGATCCTGAAATATATTTTTTTTTTTTTTACAGTGAACTGAAATAAATAAAAAAATAGTATGTATAAAGAAATTCACCAATACTTGTGATGAGGATCCGCAGAGTGTTCACATCTCGTCAAATGCCTTTAAGAGGCACCATCTGACAGCGCCATTTGGTCGTACCACGAGTAGGGTGATCGGAATCAACAAAATTTTTATCCTAAGTTCCTCCTGCTGTAGTAGTCAAGCCTACACTGCTTGATATAGTGAGTCTAGGTCAATTTTCTGATGGGTTTTCTTTGTCTGAATGATTTAAGTGAGAATCAAAAATGGTGAATTTGGTTTTGAGGATTTTAAAGGCTTAGTAAAAAAGCAGGGAGTTGATGGATTTAGTAAGCGAAATTTAAATAAAATAAAATGTAAAATAGAACTCCTTGAATTGTTAGGCTACTGGGGTTGGATTCCTAGGGTAATTGAGGGTTCCCAGGATCTTTTCCTTGCGTTGGGGAGGATGACATATAGTCATCTCCCGAACCGGATCTTCATTTAACTGAAAACTAAGCCCTAATAATTTTCCTGTACTGATATAAAGCAATTATTTAACATTTATGGTTCCTTGGGTGAAAACATGTCTCAAAAACACCTTGATAACTAATAAGATACAACTAATTAGGCATCGGTAAGATATGGTAAAAGTATCCATTGAACTACAAAAACACACCAAATACATTAGGAAAGCATGCTTAGAGATTTTTAACCTAAAAGTTGAAATCCAACCCTTAACCTACCTCCGGTGGCTCGTAAAGAGCAATAATGGATATCGGTGTATCTAATGCTAAGAGTCTGCTTTGAACCACTAGAAAAACATGATATTGGCCAAGAAAGGCAATAAAGCTTTAAACCTAGGGTTGCAAATTTAGGAACCAAAAATGGAAAAATCTGCTGCGTGAAAAACAAGGGAACCAAGAGGTTACCTTAAGATCGTTGCCCCAGTAGCCTTCCTCTTCAAGGAGGAAGAGGTTCTAGCCGCTCATCCTCTAAGTTGTCATCCTTGGAGGTGTTTTGTAACAAAGAAAGGGAGGAAAGTAAGAAAAG
Source organism: Tetrastigma voinierianum (assembly GCA_016808115.1). Taxonomy (NCBI): domain Eukaryota; kingdom Viridiplantae; phylum Streptophyta; class Magnoliopsida; order Vitales; family Vitaceae; genus Tetrastigma; species Tetrastigma voinierianum. The sequence continues at coordinate 635,013 of JAEQBH010000545.1, read as the reverse complement.
CAAAAGCAAGGAGAAACGGAACCATAACTTTATTTACAGCAAAAATCCGTCTCTTCAACAGTGTATCAAAATGGCTTATATGGCACTTACAAACCAAGTGAAATACAATCAATCAAGAAACCTCCCAAGTGGATAAAGCAAAGGTAGAAAGAAAAACCAAGAGTGGCAAAAGCAAAAGTGAGTGAAATCACACGAGGAGAGCGAAATTTGCCGAGGATGCCGCAGTCTTTGGAGGCGTATGCCGGTGCTACGTAGGAGAAGCTTTCTGTAGTGGTGTTTTTCTTCAAATTTTGCCTTTCTTTCCTTCGTTTGATTTGAAATCTTGAGGTTGTTAGAATTGTAGATGTGAATCGACTCGACAATTTAAACATAATTAGCTCGCAAAAGCGCAAAATTTGCCTAAAAATCTGGTCGACATTAAATGGTAAGGACCTTGTAATGTGGAATGGGTTAATTGGCAGCAGTTAGTACACAAAAAGCACTCAAAACCTATAATAAATAGGTTCGAAATAGCACTTTTGGGCACTAATCGGTGGCCCGGGCCTTGTTAGCGATCAGCTGAGCTTATCGTCCACAAATTTGGCGTGGGCTGTGGAAAGAGTAGTCAGGCTCCTCAAAGTGAGCCCTCTTGGGCTACGGGCGCTAAGGCCTTGGCGATCAGGCACGAGGCTGATCGACTCACAGAGGCTGCGTGGCTGTTCACGATGGTCGGGCTCGTCCAAAGTGAGCTCTTGAGCTCGGGTGCTGAGGTCTTGTTGCGATCCGGCCACGGCCTGATCGGCTCCTGGGCTGCGTGGCATGTGCGGATTAGTCGGGCTCGTCAAGTGAGCCTCTTGGAAGCCGGGCGATGCCTTGTTGGCGATCGACTGAGCGATCTTAGGAGTGCACTTTGGCCTATCTCACGGGGTGGTCGAGCTCGTCAAGAGTGAGCTACTAGGCTCAGAGGCGAGGCCTTTTGGCGATCCGGCTGGCTGATCGACTCCTGGGCTGCGGCTGTGCGAGTCGGTCGAGTTCTTGAAAGTGAAATTTCTGCCTTGGGCGCTGAGCGGCTGAGGCCTTTTTGGCGATCCATCCTGGTACGTCGGCCTCCCCGGCTGCGTGGCTGTGCCAGGAGTGGTCGGGTTCGTCAAAGTGGGCTGGGCTCGGGCGCTGAGACCTTGTTGCGATCAACTGGTGATCTTACTCTTAGGCTGCGTGGCTGTGCGAATGGTCGAGCTCGTCGAGTGATCTCACCCAGGCTCCACGAGCGTGGCTTTTGGCGATCTGGCGGGCGATCGACACTGGGCTAGGTGGCTGTGCGGCGTTGTCAAGCTAATCAAGTGAGCTCTTGGGCTCGGGGGGCCGAGGGCCTTATTTGGCGATCCGACTTTTTTCTGATCCGACTCTTAAGAGTGCGTGGCACGTGCGAGTAGTCGGGCTCGTCGAAGTGAGCTCACGGCTCGGGCGGCGAGGTCTTGTTGGCGATCCGATGTGGCCCGATCGACTCCTAGGCTCACGTGGCGCATGCGGTCGTAGTCAGGCTCGTCAAGAAGTGAGCTCACGGATCTCGGCGGGGCCTTTGGTGGCGATCCGACCTTAAGCGATCGACTCCCAAGGCTGGCATTGGCTGTCTGGAGTTGTAAGCTCGTCAAATTAAACCTCTTGAGGCTCCCGATCGTTTGGGCCTTGTTAGCGTCTGGCTGGTGATCGACTCTAGGATCGTGGCTGGTGCGAGTAGTCAGAAGCCGTCAAGTGAGCTCTTGGGCTCACGGCGCTGAGGCGTAATGGCGATCCGGCTGGTGTCGACTCCTAGGTTGCGTGGGTATGCGGGTAGTCTAGCTACTCAAAGAGTAGTGCGAGCTCGTGAGGCATGTTGGCGATCCAGCCATAGCTGATCTTACTCTTAGGATGCGTGGCCTGTGTAGAGTAGTCGAGCTCGTCAAAGTGAGCTACTGAGCTCCTGGCCCTGAGGCCTTGTTGGCGATCCAGCCTGAGCTGATCTTACTTCTAGGCTGCGTGGTGTGCGGGTAGTGGGCTCTCTCAGTAGAGCTAACTTTTTTTTTTTTTTTTTTTAGACCGGTGCTTAGGCATGGTGGCGATCCGGCTGAGCTGATCGACTCCTAGGCTGCCTGGCCTGTCTCGAGTGTTCGGAGTTCTTCCTGAGTGGGGCTCTTGGGCCCGGAGTGTGAAAGGCCTTTTGGCGATCCATCTGAGCTGATCGACTTGAGTGCGTGGCACGTCAGAGTGGTCGAGTTCGTCGAAGTGGGCTCTTGGGCTCCGGCGAGGCCTTGTTGCGATCCAACACAGTGATCTTACTCTTAAACTCGTGCTTTTGTGCGAATAGTCAGACTCGTCGAAGTGAGCTGCTAAGGCTCCTGATGGCCAATGGCTTTGGCGATCCGGCTGGCGTCCCGACACTGGCTAGGTGCTTTGTGCGGCGTTGTCAAACTAATCAAAGTGAGCTACTAGGCTCGGCGAAGGCCTTCTTTGGCGATCCGACACTAAATCCGACTCTTAATTTAGTGGCTTTTGTCTGGAATGGTCGAGCTGGTAAGTGATCACTGAGCTCCGGTATTGAGTCTTGTTAAGCGATCCAGCCTTAGCTGATCCCGACCTCTAAGTACGTGCTTTGTCTGATGTAATCGAGCTCGTAGTATTTCTCTTTGGATCTCGCGGCCAGGCCTTGGCGATCGGCCTTAAACGTCGACTACAAACTGCGTGGCACATGCAATTATGCTTCGTCCAAATTAAACTCTTGGGCTCGAGTCATTTGAGGCCTTGTGCGGCGATCTGACTGAGGTGATCGACTCCACAGGATCGTGGCTGTGCGAGTAGTCAGGCCGTCGAAGTGAAATTTCTTGGGCTCTGGTAGTGAGGGCCTTATTAGCGATCCAGCTGGTGATCGACTCCTAGGTTGCGTGGGTATGCGGGAGTAAGTCTGGCTACTCAAAGTGAGCTCTTGGGCTCCGGTGAGGCCAGTGGCGATCCAGCCATAGTGATCTTACTCTTGGTGCGTGGCACAGTGTCAGAGTGGTCGAGGCTCGTCAAAGTGAGCTCTTTGGGCTCCTGGCCACAGTGGGCCTTGTTGGCGATCAACTGAGCGATCGACTTCTGGTACAGTGGTACATGCAGGTAATTCGAGCTCCTCAAAGTGAGCCTCTTGGGCCGGGCGCTTAGGCCTTGTTTACGATCCAGCTGAGCTGATCGACTCGAGGCCCTCGTGGCTTGTTCACCGATGGTCGAGCTCGTCAGTGAGCTCTTGGAGGCTCCGGGCCCAGTGAGGTCTTGTTGGTGATCCGATCCCAACGTCGACTCATAGGGTGCGTGGCACGATCTTGATGGTCGAGCTCGTCAAAAGTGAGCTCACGGGCTCCGGTATTTTGAGACCTTGTTGGCGATCCGCTGAGCGATCTAACTTTTAAGGCTGCTGGCTGTGCGAGTGGTCGGGCTCGTCGAAGTGAAGTGCGGGCTCGGGCGGGGCTGCGGTGGCGATCGGCTGAAGCCAGTCGATTCCTAGAGTGCTGGCCTATGTAGGTAGTCGGGGCTCGTGAAGTGGGGCTCATGGGCTTGAGCCCCAGGGCCTTTTTGGCGATCCATCCTGAGCTGATCTGACTCCTAGGCTACGTGGCCTATGCAGAGTAGTCGAGTTCGTCCAACTGGGCTTCTAGGCTCCGGGCGTTGAGGCCTTGTTTGCGATCAGGCTGGTGATCGACTCTGGGCTAAGTGGCCTTTTGTGCGGAGTAGTCGAGCTCGTCAAAGTGAGACTCACGGTCTTGGTCTTTGTGTGGCGCCACGGCTCATCCGACCCTAATCCCGTCGACTCCACAGGCTAGGTGGCTGTGCGGCGTGTCGGCCCTCATCAAAGTGAGCTACTTACTAGGCTCGGTAGAGGCCTTCTTTGGCGATCCATTTTGATCGACTCTTAGGCTCGTGGCACGGTATAGTGGTCGAGCTCGTCAAAGTGAGCTCCACGAGCTCGGCGGCGAGGTCATGATGTGATCCAGCCTTGGCGATCGACTCCTCGAATTTTGTGTGGCTATGAAGAGTGGTCGGGCTCGTCAAAGTGAGCTATCTTGGGATTCGGGCGCGGGGCCTTGTTGCGGTCGTTTCGTGTCCCGAATCCCATAGGATCTGCGTGGCTGTGCCAAAATGGTCGAGCTCGTCAAAGTGAGCCCCTCTTTGGGCTCCGAGGCCGAGGCCTTGTTGGCGATCCAGCCTGAGCTTATCTGACTCCTAGGCTGCGTGGATTGTGGAGAGTAGTTGAGCTCCTCAAAGTGAGCTACTAGGCTACGGACTTTGAGGCCTTGTTAGGCGATCAACCCTAAGGCCGATCGACTCCTAGAATTTGCGTTGCACATTGCAGTTGTCGAGCTCATCCAGTAGACTGCGAGCTCGAGGTCTTTGAGATCTTGTTAGCGATCGGCCGACACGATCACTCTGAGGCTGCGTGGCTGTGCGGGTCGTCAGGCTCGGTAGAAGTGAGCTCTTGGGCTCTAAATGTTTGAGGCCTTGTTGGCGATCCGACCCCAGCTGATCGGCTCCTAAAGTGCGTGCTTTGTTCACAGTGGTCGAGCTCTTCAAAGTGAGCCTCTGCCCGAGCTCAGTCTTTGGCGAGGTCTTGTTGTGATCCAGCCGACTGATCGGCTCACAAGTGCGTGGCTGTGCAGATTAGTCGAGCTCAACAAAGTGAGCTACTGGGCTCCGGACGCTGATGCCTTGTTGGTGATCCAGCCTGAGCTGATCTGACTCCTAGGCTGCTGGCCTATTGGAGTAGTCAGGCTCGTGAAAGTGGTTGCCCCAGGCTCGGTGAGGCGCTTGTTGGCGTCAGAGCCTAAGCTGATCCTGACTCTGGCGCATGGCTGTGCGGGAAGTAGTCAAGCTCGTCAAGAGTGGGCCCTCTTTGGAAGCCCGAGCGGTGACCTTTTTGGCGATCCATCTGGTGATCGACTCTGTTGCGTGGCGTGCGGGGTAGTCGGTTGTCAAAGTGAGATTTGCGGGCTCGGCGAGGCGCATTTTCACGATCCAACTTTGAGTTGATCGGCTCTAAACTCGTGTTTGTTCTGATTGTCTAGCTCGTCAAAGTGAGCTCTTGGGCTCAGTCGCGGGGTCTTGTTGCGATCCGGCTGGCTGATAAGGCACCTGGCTGGCATTGGCTGTGCGGATTAGTCGAGCGCTAAATCAAAGTAGACTCTTGCGGGCTCGGACGCTAAGGCCTTGTTGGCGATCCGGCTGGTGATCGACTCTAAGGCTGCGTCAGCTGTTCCGCGATGGTCGAGCTAAGTAAAGTGAGCCCCTCTTGGCTACATGTCTTTGAGATCTTATTGGCGTCGGCTGACTGTCGGCTCCCCAGGTTGCGTGGCACGTGCGAGATAAGTCAAACTCGTCGAAGTGAGCTCTCTTGGGCTGGCGATGCCTTGTTGGCGATCCGGCTGGTACGTCGGCTCTAGGCGGCCCGGCCTATCGCGAGTAGTCGAGCTCGTCAAAGTGAGCTACTAGGCTCGGCCCATTTGAGGCCTTGATGGCGATCCGGCACGAGGCTTATCGACTCTGAGGCTGCGTGGCTTGTGCGAGAGTAGTCGGGTTAGATCAAAGTGGGCTCTTTTGGGCTCGGCGAGGCCTTGTTTTGATCCAACGGTGATCTGACTCCTGGGCTCGTGGCTGTGCGGAGTAGTCGGGCTTGTCAAAGTGAGCTCGCGCGAGAAGCCATTGTTGTGTCTTTTTGGCGATCCGACTGGTGATCGAACTCTAGGCTAGGTGGCCTTTGCGGCGTTGTCAAGCTCATCAAAGTGTGCTACTAGGCTCCGGGCGCTGAGGCCTTGTTGGCGATCCAGCTTTTACGATCGACTCTGGTACGTGGCTGTGCGAGTGGTCAGAGCTCGTCGAAGTGAGCTCACGGCACCGGTATTTGAAGTCTTGTTAGCGATCGGTACCTCGGTTGACTCCTAGGAGCTGCGTGGCTGTCTGGTGTGGTCGAGCTCATCAAAGTGAGCTCACGGGCTCGGTATTTGAGGCCTTTTGGCGATCGGCTGAGCTTATCTGACTCTTAGGCTGCGTGGACTGTGGATAGTAGTTGAGCTCCTCAAAGTGAGCTACTAGGCTACGGGCGTTAAGGCCTTGTTGGCGATCGACACGGCGTCGACTCACGGGGCTGCGTTGCTGTTCCACGATTATTCGAGCTCGTCAAAGTGAGCTATTAAGCTCCGGGTGCTGAGGTCTTGTTAGCGATCCGGCGGCTGATCGCTCTTAGGGTGCGTGGCACGTGCGAGATTGGTCGAGCTCGTCAAAGTGAGCTCTTGCCCAGGCTACAGGCGGGGCCTTGTTGGCGATCGGCTGGTGATCTCACTCTAGAGGCTGCGTGGCTGTTCACATTAGTGAAATCTCGTCGAAGTGAGCTCTTGACTCAGTGCTTTGAGGTCTTGTTAGCGATCTGCTGACACGATCGACTCCTAGGAACGCGTGGCTGTGCGAGATTAGTGAGCTCAGCAAAGTGAGCCTCTTGGGCTCAGGCGCTAATGCTTTGTTGGTGATCCGGCTGGTGATCGACTTCTAGAGTGCGTGGCACATTCTGATGGTCGGGCTTGTCAAAGTGAGCCCTCTTGAGCTACGAGTCTTGAGGTCTTGTGCGATCCGGCTGACTGATCGGCCACCTAGGCTGCGTGGTGCGTCTTGATTAGTCAAGCTCGTGAAGTGAGCTGCGGGCTCGGGCGTTGATGCCTTGTTGGCGATCCACCTTAGGCGTCCAGGACTCTTAAATTTGCACGGCTTATGCGAGTGGTCGGGCTCGTCAAAGTGAGGCGACCCCAGGCTCCGGTAGTGAGGCCTTGTTAGCGTCCGGCTGAGTAATCGACTCCGTTTGCGTGGCTTGTCTTGGGAGGTAGTCGAGTTAAAATCCAAAAGTGGGCTCTTGCCGGCGAGGCCTTGTTTGCCGATCGGCTTGGTGGTGACTCTAGGAACAGTGGCACGTTCCGATGGTCGAGCTCGTCAAAGTGAGCTGCGGGCTACGGTGCGAGGTCTTGTTAGCGATCGACGACGATCGGCTCTGGGGCTGCGTGGCTGTGCGGATTAGTTAAGCTGATCAAAGTGAGCTCTTTGGGCTCCGGCGTTGATGCCTTGTTGGCGATCCAGCTGAGGGCGATCGACTCTGGGTGCACGGCCCCTATGCGGAGTGGTCGAGGCTCGTCAAGAGAGTGAGCTGCGGGCTCGGGCGAGGCCTTTTGGCGATCCGGCTGAGGCTGATCGACTCTGGGGCTGCGTGGCTTGTCTTGGGAGTGGTCGAGTTCGTCGAAGTGGGCTCGGGCTCGGGCGAGGCCTTGTTTGCGATCAACTGGTGATCGACTCCTATGCTCGTGGTCACTGTCTGCGAGTTGTCCGGAGCTCGTCAAAGTGAGCTCTGGGGGCTCCACAGGCGTGGCTTTTGTGTGATCCGGCTGAGGCGATCGACTCTGAAGCTGCCGTGGCGCTGCGGCGTTGTCGAGCGCAATGAAGTGTCTTCACCCAGGCTCGGCGGCGAGGCCTTGTTGGCGATCGGCACCGATCACGGTGCGGCGGGCACATTGTATATGCTTTTTTTACGTCTTCTGTTGAGATCGGAGCTAGTCAGTGATCTGTCTTTTTCTTTTTTTCTGCCTGCCTGCTGCTTCTCTCTCTGTTTCTACTTTCTACTTTTCTCCTAGGGCTCATGGGGTGTGGGTCTTGTTGTGACCGGCCTTATCGATTTGACTCCCAAGGCTGCGAGGCACGTACGGTGTGGTCGAGCTCGTCGAAGTGAGCTGCGCACGGGATCGGGCGAGGCCTTGTTGGCGTCCGGCTGGTGTCGACTCCTAGTATCGTGGCTGTGCGGGGGTAGATGGGCTCGTCGAAAATGAGCTATTGGGCTCGGGCGGCGAGGGCCTTGTTGGAGATCCGGCCTTGGCGATCGACTCTAGGCTGCGGCGTGGCCTTCTGAGTTGTCAGGCTCGTCAAATTAAGCTCTTGGGCTCGTCATTTGAGGCCTTTGATGGCGTCTGACTGGCGATCGACTCCTTGGATGCGTGGCACGTGCGGAGTAGTCGAGGCTCGTCAAAGTGAGCTGCTGGGTTAGGCGAGGCCTTTGTTGCGATCCGGCTGGCGTCGACTCTGGGTTGCGTGGCACGTGCGAGTGGTCGGGCTCGTCAAAGTGGGCCCCTAATGGGCTCCGGGCGCTGAGGCCTTGTTGGCGATCCGGCTGGTGATCGACTCCCAGAGGCTGCGACCGGCTGTTCCGCGATGTTCGAGGCGTCAAAGTGAGCTCTTGGCTACGGGTCTTGAGGTCTTGTTAGCGATCGGCTGACGTCGACTCCCGAAATTGCGTGGCACGTGCGGATTAGTCAAGCTCGTCAAAGTGAGCTCTTTGGGCTCGGCGATGCCTTGTTGGCGATCCGGCTGGTGATCGACTCATTTACTGGCCCTCACGAAATAAGCCAGCTTCATCAAAAGTAGCTTCCGGCTTTCAGCGAACACTTTGCATCCGCTGGCGGCTCCCTTTCCCAAAGCTGCATGCTTATGCCATGTAAACCATCCATAAACTCTTTAGCTTCCGGGATCTCTCTCTCTCTCTCTCTCTCTCTTCATCGCTCATACTTTATGCAATATGCTTCGCCAATAACTAAACTCCCCCTTTTTGTGGCTTTTGGCGATCCCGACTGGCGATCGACTCCTGGGCTAAGTTGGCCGCCTGCGGCGTTGTCAAGCTCGCCAAAGTGTGCTGCTAGGCTCGAGGCGAGGCCTTGTTGGCGATCCAGCTTTTACGATCGACTCTTAGGATCGTGGCTGTGCGATGGTCAGGCTCGTCAAAGTGAGCTCGAGCTCCACGGCGGCGGGAGTCTTGTTAGCGATCAGTGAGCCTTGTCGTCGACTCCTAGGCTGCGTGGCCCGTACAGTGTAGTCGAGCTCATCAAAGTGAGCTACTTGGATCGCGGCGAGGCCTTGATGGCGATCGGCTGGCGCGATCGACTCCCCAGTATGTGTGGCTTTGTCTGCGAGTAGTTGAACGTCAAAGTGAGCTATTGGGCTCCGGCGAGGCCTTGTTGGAGATCGGCCTTACGATCGACTCCTAGAGGCTGCGCGTGGCCTATCTGAGTTGTCGAGCTCGTCAAATTAAGCCTGCGGGCTCGGTCGTTGAGGCCTTGTGTTAGCGTCTGACTGGTAATTACGACTCCCCAGGATGTGGCTGTGCGAGTGGTCGATCTCGTCAAAGTGAGCTACTAGGTTCCGAGCGCTGAGGCCTTGTTAGCGATCCGGCTGGTGATCGACTCTGGGTTAAGTGGCTTTGTGCGGAGTGGTCGGGCTCGTCAAAGTGAGTGCGGGCTCAGATTTAAGGCCTTGTTGCGATCCGGCTGGTGAGTCGACTTAGGCTGCGTGGATTTGTGCAGTAGTCTAGTCCTCAAAGTGAGCCCCTCTTGGGCTCAGGCGCTTAGGCACTTTGTTGCGATCCGACCTGGCGTCGACTCGCTGCGTGGCACATTCCGCGATGGTCGAGCTCGTCAAATAGAGCTGAGCTCGGTAGAGTTCTTGTTGGTTATCGGCTGAACGTCCATTTCATGGCTGCGTGGCCTATGCGAGTAGTCGAGCTCGTCAAAGTGAGCTCTTGGGCTCTGGCGAGGCCTTGATGGCGATCACTGGTGATCTAATTCCTAGATTTTGCTTTGTGCGAGTAGTCGAGCTCGTCGAAATTAATTTCGGCTCGAAGCGAGCCTTTGTGATCCATCTGGTGAATTGACTCCTGGGGTACGCGTGGCACGTGCGGAGTGGTCGAGTTCGTCAAAGTGGGCTCTTGGACTCAGTATTTGAGGCCTTGTTGGCAATCCAACCTAAGATGATAAGACTCCTAGGCTCGTGGCTGTCTGCAGGAGTAGTCGGGCTCGTCGAGAAGTGAGCTGCAGGCTGCGGGCGCGGTGTACGCGATCCGGCTGGCTGGTGAGCTCTGGCACCACTGGCGTGCGGGAGTGGTCGCTCGTCAAAGTGAGCTACAGGTACGGGCGCGGGCCTTGTTAGCGATCCCGGCTGGGCGATCGGGACTCTGAGCTACGGCCTATGAAGTGGTCGAGGCTCGTAAAAGTGGGCTCTTGCCCGGGCCGGGGCGGCCCCCGAGGCCTTTTGGCCCATCCATCACAGATCGGCTCTAGGCTGCGTGGCTTGTGCCGAGTAGTCGAGTTCGTCAAAGTGGGCTACTGGGCTCCGGGCGCTGAGGCCTTGTTTGCGATCCAACGAGGTGATCGACTCTGGGCTACGTGGCTGTGCGAGTTGTCGAGGCTCGTCAAAGTGAGCCTCTTGGTGTGGCCCATTTGTGGCCTTTTTGGCGATCGACCCTCTGATCGACTTCTATGCTAGGTGTTTGTCTTGGGCGTTGTCAACCTCATCAAGAGTGAGCTACTAGGCTCGGGTGCGGGGGCGCTTCTTGGCGATCCGACACCGTCTGACTCTTGAGGCTGCGTGGCTGTGTGCATAGTAGTCGACGTCAAAGTGAGCTCACGAGCTCGGGCGAGGTTTTGTTAGCGATCCGGCCTTGGCTGATCGACTCTGAGGCTGCGTGGCCCCTATGAAGTAGTCGGGCTCGTCGAAGTGAATGCGGATCGGTATTTGAGGCCTTGTTGGCGATCCGGCTGAGCGATCGACTCCCCAGTATGCGTGGCCTGTGCAGAGTAGTCGAGCTCGTCAAAGTGAGCTTTGGGCTCCGGGTGCTGAGGCCTTGTTGGCGATCCAGCCTTGGGCGGTTGACTCCCCAGGTTGCGTGGCATGCGGAGTTGTCGGGCTTGTCGGAGGTGAATTGGGCTCCGTATTTGAGGAGCGCTGTTGGCGATTCAGCACGGTGATGCGAGATCCTAGGATGTGGCTGTGCGGAGTGGTCGGGCTGTGAAGTGAGCTCTGCGGGCTCCGGCGGAGGCCTTGTTTGCGATCGGCTGAGCTTATCGACTCCCAGGAACACGTGGAGTGTGGAGAGTGGTTGAGCTCCTCAAGAGTGACTGCTGGAGCTACGGGTGCGTGGCCTTGTTGGCGATCCGGCCTAAGGCGTCGACTCCCCAAGGCTGCGTGGCTGTTCTGATTGTCGAGCTCGTCAAGTGAGCTCTTGACTCCGGGTCTTTGAGGTCTTGTTAGCGATCCGGCTGACTGATCGACTCCCCAGGGCTGCGTGGCTGTGCGAGTTAGTCGAGCTCGTCAAAGTGAGCCTGCCCGGGCTCCGGTGCGAGGCCTCGTTGGCGATCCGGCTGGCGAGTCGACTCTGGGTTTTGCACGGCCTATGCAGTGGTCGAGCTCGTCAGTGAGCCCTCACCCAGGCTCCGGCGAGGCCTTGTTGGCGATTGTTGACTGGACCAAAACACATGTATAAGAGTAAATCATTTTAAATTCTGGTTTTGGCCCAAATATACGTCAAGTGCACAGGTCGACAAGTAATAAATTGGATTTAAGTCCAGATATCGATCCCACAGAGATCTCGAGAATTCTGAATCGACTACCTGAGCTACTCGGGAAATTGCGTACTATTTGAGTATAACATGATATGGTGTTTCAGCTAAGAAGCTGTAAAATATACTATTATATAAAAAAAATGAACAATCAAATGGCGGAAATCAAAGAATAATGAATAAAGAATAGTTAAGAAAATAAATGGGAAGCTGAATAGTCATCGTTTAGAGTACATTAAGATCGATGATATTATGAAGTATCAATTCCCCGCGCACACTGCAATTTTACTTCTTGTGTGTTTCAGATTTTTAGAATCAGTCCAAGGCGTTTAGTCAGATACCGATCTCTCCATTAGACCCACATTTCTATTATCTAATTTTTCCGAGCCTCTCGAATGCGGAATGAGATAACTACTTTTAAAAAGACTTCCTAAATCAAGTATTTTTCTTTTGCAATACTATACCCATTTTACTGACTATAAACCTTAGCTCCGCAAGTTATTTCCATTACAAGGATATACAACTTCCGTGTTACTCTTCCTCAAAATTGTGAATAGATCACCCCTCTCTTGATTAGATCTCAAATTAACACTGATTTGGCCTCACATCCGACCGAGGTGAACTCTTCTCGCTTGTTTAAATTGATAACTCGTCTAACTCATTCTTGATTCTTCAAGTGTGAGAAGAGGATTTATCAAGTAAACTTACAAGCTCATTAGATCTCATTAGCAAAGTTAATATACCTTCAAAGAAATAAACAGAATTCCTAGATCACATCTCTCGGGTGGTTACTCGTAGGACCTCCTTGAAATCGTAGCAATGAAACAATTCTAAAACGGTATAAGAAATCGATATTCAGATCAAAAAAATTTAAAACTCATAACCGAAAGTAAATTCATAAACTCAATTCAATTTGGTCAAAACAACTACAGGAAAGATAATTTCTGACAATAGCAATCACGTTAATGGAAGCTGAGTTCCTCAATTACTCGACCATACACTACAAAGATTCTCCGATCAAAAGAATAATCGCAAATTGAAATCGGGAAATTGACCAAAAAATTGCTCGAATCCTCAAACATTCCAGGTAGTAATTTGAAAAGAACGGAATTCTGCATTCAGCTTCTGCTCAAAAACATAACATCCAATTCCAGAAAAGAAAACAAAAACAAACGATAAATCTAATCTAATCTCTAACTATCAACATTGAAGAAGAGATAAGAAAAGAAAAGAAAAGAAAATAAAACTAAAAAAATAAAGAAAATGAGCCTTCAGCTACCCAGACCTCTCGTTTATGTCGCCGCCAAGCTACTCTTATGAGCTGGGTAGCTGCGTATTTATAGGGTTTCTCAGTTAGGCCCTAATCCCAAAGCAGTTTTTATGGATTTCCAAGTGGGTCAGCTCCATGTTAATGTTCAGTCGCGACTAACTCCTTTGTCGACATCATCCATGTCGCGAAGATCGATCTCACATCGCGACATCGCCTTAAGTCTTCGCAGCCCTCCAACTTAGGTGCCTTCCGATGTCGCGACATCAATCCTCGTCGCGACATCACTTCATGCCTCAGGTTTCAATCGATGATTCCCCGATGTCGCGACCTCGATCTCGCCGCGAATTTTCGCCTTATGCTTTTGCAGGTTTCAATTGTCTTCTCCCCGATGTCGCCACATCGCTATCTTTCGCGACCGCTCAATATTCCGCAGCCTTCAACCGGTATTCTTGATGTCACAAATCAATTCACGCCGTGAACCTCGCCTCAAGTCTTCTACGCGATTCAACTTGTTCTCGTGTCGCGACATCAATCTCTTGTCGCGGCATCGCCTTAAGGATCCGCAGCCTAACCGGTTTCTCATGATTACGATATCAACTCGTTGTCGCGACAAATTCCTATTCTTGTAAATTTCAATCGAGTTTTCTTATGTCGCAACAACAACCTTATTGTCGTGACATCAACTCGTCACGATGCTTCAATCTTTGCCGCCACTTGTATCTTTCAACCGGTTGCTCTTGTTGTCGCGATATCGCCTACGAACTTACAAGCTTCCATCGATAGCCTTTGATGTCGCGACATCAATCTCTCACGACACGCCTTATGGCTCACAGCCTTGAACTTGTCCTTTAACGCCAAGACATCGATCTCATGTCGCGACATCAAATCCTTGTGGTTCCCGATGTCGCGACCTCGCTCTCTTGCTACTAAATCACTTTATGTCTCCTCGAGGCTTCCAATCGTTGCTTTGATGCGCGACCTCATTCCTCCTGTAGCGACAAATGTACTTCACTCGCAATCAGCTTATCTTTTCACATCCGTCATTACTGGCCCAGCGCTTTTCTCGTCAGCGATCTTCTCGGCTCTCTTTGTCGCGACATCATGTTGTTGCTCACAAGATCATTTCTAAGTTTGCTCAATCCTCACCGTTTATCTTGTGATCCATGTCGCGACCGCATCAAATTTCTTCCTTTTTCCCCGATGTCGCGACCATAATCGCCGTGCAACCCCAAAACGCAACATTAGTTAACCGCTTGCTTTCATTTCTCGCCTCGCTATTTTCTACATTTGTATCACGCCTGTCATTTTTCCACCAGATTTTTCTTCTTTCTTTATACTCCCGCAAATAATGTATTTGGTGAGTTTCTTCATATTTCGCATCTTAATTATTCATTTTTACATTAAAATCAAAACAAATATAAATGGACTAGAAATGTATGACTTTTTAAGCTCATCAAACTCCCCTTAAACTTAAAGTTTTTCTTTGTCCTCAAGCAAAGAAAAGAAAGAATTGTTTGTCCTCAAACAAAATAAAAGAAAATTTGAAGGACATTTTTCTCGGGGTTTGTTCTCAGCAAAGGGCATTCAATTACTGAAATACAATATATGCATTATTTTCTCAGACATCTAGTCTAAGTCCGCCTTCAAGGTTAGTTTCTTTACTCTTCTATAGTATACAAAACTAAATTGTTGAAATTGTTTTTACAAACCATATAACTCTTAGATCCCGTTGAATAATAGATTATTTTCCTTTCTCATTTTCATATCGAGTCACTTAACTCCCTACAAGCCTCACAAAGCTTTGATTGTTTCTATATTTCCAAATTCCATAGTTTGTTTTTCATATTGATCTCCACTAATGGTAGGTGATTTCAGCCTCCCGCATCAATCAGTCTTTAGGGCTTGTATTGGTTAGGCTTGGGCACTCTAAGAGGATTTTGAAGGGAATTTCTTAGGCTGGTGATTACCCTCAACCTTTTCTCTCCTCTTCCTCGCCCTTTCTTTCTTGTAGTTTCTCTAATAAACTCCCTAAATCTCATGTTTCGACATCTCCTTGATTTCCTTCTAACTCAGAATTGTATGCCCCTTATTTATCACTTGAAATTCCACTGGGGAAAATTCCTTTGTTTGTCACCATTCAGGGATAGTGCAATGTTTTAACTTTTTAGGCTTTCTAACACTCTTAGCTAACTGGGGTTAAGAGAGTCTCTACAAATGTGTGATGGCATTAGCATTAGGTGTTGAAACACCCTAAGAACTAATTGTTCAAGAGAGTTAGCCACAAGATAAAAAACTTATCCCTATAAGCCTTTTCTATTGTGATTTACTTTGCCTTTTCTTTTCATTCCCTTTTGAGTTCCTCAAAAAACATATACTCCCAAACTTCATTTATTTCTTCCTCCTGACTTGGTAATCATAGGTTCTTTACTGAAGGATTGATTTCTTAGGATGAGTTGGGGTTTCCATTGGTCTATTTTTGAAAAATAAGCTTGTTGGCTCAATTTCTGGAACTACTCTATATGCATCAGCATATGAATAGGGATGGCTAGAATGGCTCAAACTATCCAAGAATGGCTCAGATCATCTCTCGTCACTGTATCACTCAGATTCTGCCTCAATCAATAATCTAACAAATTCTAGAATTTGGTTTGAACAATAGACTAACCATAGGGAGTAATTTTGACTTCATTAATTTTGTTGGTGAGTATTTAAATTAATTGATATTCAACAAAGTTCCTTGACTTATTGTTCATACCACAAACTCAAAAATATGTTTCTTGCTCCTTCTATTGTATTACTTTCCTTGAACACCCTTGAACTTATCAACTAGGACTTAAGTAACTTTTGCACCTTGTGTTTCCAATCAACCGTATATTCATTTGGCCCTTATTCCGCAATTTTTCCGTATTTCAAATTATTCCTAATCTAATCAAGCCATTCAATCTACCTCATGACATCTCAGCAGTTTTTATTATGGAACTAATTTCTACTTTAATTTCCTAATCATTTCAACTTATGCTTCCTTAATATTTTCAGCAATCCTTGTTCCTCCGCCTCACTTAGTCTTGCTGAAATGATCACTGGTTTTTTCTTTGGTAATTCTAAGTAAGCATACTTTAAACGATGGCAACTCTTTCAAAACTAGCCTCAAGATCGGGTTTCTCGATGAATTTCCTTTTTCACTATTTTCCCCATTGTTGTTTCGCTTTCGTCAGCTCAATACGCTTCTATAGAATGAAGATCACTGATGGAAATTCGTAATAGACATCTTCAAGATACTTGAATTTATCTCTTTTTCATTGATAAAAGCTGGAGTATTACAATCATTGTTAACATCAGGGTTGGAAGTATAGACAAAATCAGCTACATTGCAACTTTCCTTGTCTCTATCTATATTTTTCATACTTTTTATCAAGTTAAAAGCAGCTGCTTCTTCTCCAACCCTCAAGGTAAGAACTCCCTTTTGCATGTCAATCGTATGTGCCCAAAGAGCTAGGAAATGGCCTCTCCCAATAGCAGGGGTACTGGTGAATCTTCTTCCACGCCCAGAATGATGAAGTCTATCAGGAAAACAAACTTCCTAACAAAGGGACTGCAAGATATCTTCAATGACTTCTTCCAAAGTTTTACCATCGACCGTCTCGCCATTTGAAGAGTAATAAGAGTGGGAGTAAACTCCCCAAACTTAAGTTTTTGGCAACGTAAAGAGGATCAAATTGATACTAGCTCCTCGAGTCACAGAGAGCTCCCGAATTAAATCCTCCAACAATACAAGGAATTGTAGTGTCCCTGGTCCTTCATCTTTACCGGTAGTTCTTTTCGACATCGCGCACCGCAAGTGGCAAGTGAGATTCACTATTCCTTCCTCTACTATTTTTCTTTTCGTCTTCAGTATGTCCTTCAGAATTTTCGTGATAGAGTGGCCTCTCGAGTCACCACTTCAAGAATGGCATAATGATTCTCCAGCTCGAAAGTTTTCAAGAACCTTTGCAACCAAGCCCATCTCACTTCGCAGTTTTTGTGGAAATGGGATCGCAGTGCTTTGATTCTCGGATGTTCTTCCCTTCTACTCTTTTCTTTTCATTCTCCAAGCCTCTTCCCTTTCCGGTCTTGCTACTTCTTTGTTGTCGCTTATCTTTTTCTTTCATCTCTCTTAACTCCTTCCCACTCCTAAGCCGCACAAACACGTAAATTCTTCGGGGTTCTTCCTCAGGTCACTTGGGAATAAGAGGCCTTCCTTCCTGCTTTGCGGTGGTTAGGACCAACCGCCCTACTAGTGGTCTCCGTGTTCTTCAGTGGATGCATTTGGTGGTGTTCTCAAAATTTGAGAATTGGTAGCGCGCTTAAGCTCTTAACTCGCAAACTTTGTTCATGGAGGTTAAACAGCCTTCTATTATCCCCATGAATCAAAGCATCCTGCTCTTTCAAAAGATTGGGCCCTTCTCCGACCCCCGATATTCATTTCTGCGGTTCATTTCCCTTGCCGCCGCCGAACTCGTGGTCAAGTGATAACCCCGTGAGTGGTTCTCGCCCATGCCTGGGCCTTGTGAAGCCCTCCACCATAAGAGAAATTTATGGTTCCTCGTTGTCGGGTGATAATGTGTCAAGGTGTTAAGATTATTTGAAATGGTAAGCTCTGGCTCATCCCAAATAATTAACCTCTTCAAAGTATCATAAAGTTCTTCAAAGTGTCTCTAGCACTTCCCTTCAATAACTCTCTTCACTGTTCTATTTCATGAGCAAGGTGTGTCTTTCTTCTTGCTTGTCCAACCTCGTGCATAATGGCATCCAACTCGCTTCCATGGCCGTCATCTCGCTTCGCTAGCCCATGATCCCTTTCCTCCCTCATTGCTTCCTCTTGAAAGCTTCTAAGGAGTTTTCATATTACATTTAGCCAGGTCTTCAATCAGCTCTTTCGCTTCAAAGACTTTTCGCTTGAATGCGTTCTAATAGCCTTGAACCATCAATGATCCCTTTGATATATCATTCAAGGCATGATGTACAATGTCCATCCAAGGCCTCGCATCTATCCCATATCGACATCTCTCGGGAATCGCTTGAATCTTTCCCAAGCTACATACAGGCTTTCATCTTCCCCCTGCTGAAACACAATGATTTCCCTCCTTCTTTCTGTGGTGAGGGCTGGGGGAAAGAATCTACCTAAGTAGGCCTCTACTAACTCCTCCCAAGTATCAACAGAACCATATGGTAAAGATCATACTATAAATGGGTTGTGATTCTTAGAGAGAATGGGGAACAGAGTAGCTTTTATGACTTCCGTCTCACCCCATTTAACTTCACTCAGACAGCTTCATCCCTGAGGGAATCTTCCCGTGCTCGCTTTGATCTTCACGGATGACCAAAGAACCGATGTCGCCGACCATCAGAATCACGCCGGCTTCAGTTCAAATTATTAGCATCAACTCGTTGTGTCGTCTGATCAATGAGTATTCTTCCCGTATATCATTCCGTAAGTCCTCCATTACCGCTTGATTGGAGGCCTCTAGCTTCTTCTATATGTACTCAACCCGATCTCGTCTTCATCTCATGGTCGAAGTTTTCCTCGTTTTCTTATCTTTCTCTGGGCTGAAGGTCCTCTCTAATTTTTATCTCACAGAATCACAAGTTTTCATTTCCTATGCATTAAACTTTGCTCCTCGAAATCAAAAACACACTTATATTAATAGGATTATTTGGCTCAACAAATATTTTCTAATATGGTTTGTTAAAGGTTAGTGGCTAAAATTAACCACTGCTTGAAAAGCTATTTTTTGTTCTTTTTTTTTTTTTTTTGTTCTTTTTTTTTTTTTCAAAATGTCCAAATTAGTATTTCCTTTCCTTTCATTCAATATTGATTACTAAATTCTTTTCGATCCCCAAGAATCTAATGCTTGATAAAACTTGTTAATTGTAATCACAAAGAAATCACATTACAAATTTAATGACGTTATTACTACAAGGACTATTGTCTAGTCCCCAAGAACGACGCCTACAAAACTTGTTAATAGACCAAAGAATACATACAAATTTACGACGCATTACCATGATCATTGTCTGGTCACCTCAAGAATCCGCGCCCATAAAAACTCACTGGGCTCGACCAAAACACCTCCTAGATTAAATCATTTTCAATATTGGTTTTGGCCTAATATATTGCAAGTGCAATGCCGACAAGTAATAAATGGATATAAGTCCAAATATCGATCCTACTGCAGATCTCAAGAATTTTAAATCAACTACCCCGACTACTCAAGCTTCGCATTTATTTTGACCATAAAGTGATACCGAATCCATCTTAAGAAGTCGGAAATTATACTAACACGAGTAAAGTAAATGAGCAATCAAATAAACTCGGAATATAAAGAATAAAGAATAAAGAATAGTTTAGAAACAAATGGATATCGAATATCTTCCGCAGAACACATCAAGTATACCGTTATAGTGAAGTACCAATTCCTCAGAGTTAATACCGATAAAACTTCGAATATTTCATGTGTTTTAAAATCAGCCCAAGGCGTTTAGCAAGAAGGGGCTGGATCTCTCCATTACTCCACATTTCATTATCTAATTTTTCCTGATTCTTTCGAAGACAGGGAATGAGATAACTACTTTTAAAAGGGATTTCCTTTATCTGGGTATTTTTCTTTGCACATTCATACCAATTTTATGGACTCGTAACTCTTAGCTCCCAAGTTACTTCCACAAGCAAGGAGCATACAACTTCCAGGATGCTCTTTCCTAAATTAGAATAGATCACCCTCTCCTTGATTAGATCTCACTTAAAAACGGATAGGCCTCACTATTCGAATTGAGGTGAACTCTCGCTTGTTTAAATTGATAACTCATTCAACTCTTTCTTGATTTCAAGTGAGAAGAGATTTATCAAGTAAACTTCTGCAAAGCTCATTAGATCTTGATTAGTGCCCAAAAGTCGCTATTTTCGAACTCCTTATATTGGGATATATTGAGTGCTTATGCATTAATCATGTCATTATACCAACTGAAGTGTTCAAGCTCCTTTAGTAGCACTTATGCCATTTAGAGAGTATTTTCGTCAGTTAAGTGGTGTTTTACAAGACTTTAGGAGTTCAATATCGGATGTATGATGAATCATGAAGTTTGAACTCAAGTGTCAACCATCAAACTGCATTTCAAGAATCAATGAAAAACTCGAAGGCAAAGTGAAGAAAAATTGATGCAAAGAGAAGACAGGAGGCAAAGCAAAGCAACAAGAAACTCAGCACTTTTAAGCTCGCGAAAATTTCATGCTTCGGGATTGCGAAAATTTCGCAGGTTTAGCTTGGGGTAATTTTAGTAGTTCAATAAATTGTGATTTTCGCTAGACACTGGGAGCCATAGGCACCGTTCCTAGCGAAATTTCACATGATTTCGCTTTCTTTACCACTGTAATTTTCGCTAAATGACTCCGTACCGACGCCTTCCCTTTGTGACTCCATTAAGTGACTTCGTAATCTTAACGTACTTATTTTCGTATTTCTTTCATCAGAAAGCATAGGCCTCGCGGGCTGGCCCCTCTCGCCTATATTATAGGCGGCGGCTTGGCTTCTCGCTATCGAAAAACTTAGAGTCCGTGGTAGTGGCCGGCCTTCCCATCGAATGCCTATGATATACTGCCTACTTCGAATGCCTCTCCTTCCTTACATTTTCGAGAAGCCTCATTTACTATAAAGGACAGGGGGCTGTTCACCTTTGGAAACTTAGCTACTTAAGTACTACTCAATACTAAAGTCAAGGCGAACGGCATTCCATTGCATACCATTAAATATTAATATACAATAACTGGCTTTGTGACTTACTTAAAGTATTTCAAGGAAATTGCCAAGCCTTAGCGAATTTTCCTATTTTCGCTTATGCCTAGTGATTTTCATGATCAGCTGAAATTTCACTCCTAGCGAAATTCATCGCCGCCATGTTTTTGTATTTAATGCTAACCGACTCAAATTTGGTGTATTACTCTCGCCTTAACTTAGCCAAATTTGTGTTTTTGGTATTTTCATGCATTGAGGCCTATATAAACTCCCTCTTTTGTAATAAATATAGAATTTTGGGGAGGCAAATAATTTGGGGAGAGAAGAATTTGTAAGTTTCTATTTTTGTAAATAAAGTCTCGTATTTTATTTAGGGTTTTATTTTCCTCGTCTTTCTCTCCTCCTCTTTCCCTTACTTTCTCGCTGCCAACACCCTCTTGAGGATGACAACTCAAGAGATGCTTGGCTAAGCCTCCTTCTTTGAAGAGGAAGGAAGCAGCTTGGCTGCGGGGGCATATGCATGTTGTCCTCTTGTACCGAAAGTCACAGTACCGTATTTATGGTCCTCATCTTCTCAAATTAGGGTCAATAGCTAATGTTACTGACTCAATACTTCCATGCTTAGGATACAAGGTATACTTATTGCTAGATGCACTGTGGTTCATTAGATGGTCATTACGAGCCTCTGAGATGATATTTAATGCTAGGGTTTCAAACTGAAAAAGGACCATAGCTGCATGTTACCTGTGTTGACCAAATAGGAGTTGCTTGTGGTTAGGTTTTCTAGTTAAATATAGATCCTAAGAGTGCCTTGAACTATAGGTTGCATGTCATAACGCGAGGATAAAAACCAGGATACTTTGTCGGTCTTTAACTTACCAAGTTAGTGACCTAAATCTTCAAAGTTAACTTTTTCACATTTTACTTTCAGTTTTTACAATTTCTCAGTTTTCAACTTACTTCCACTGTTTTTGAAACAAATCCAAAAAGTCCAAATAGAAAGCCTTACCTTCTTGCACTTATGCAAATCATTCCTAGGATGAAAACCCATCCCCGTGTTCGACCCTAGACCACTATATCGCAAAGAGTTTGACACGGCAAAATAGTAGGAACTTAGGGTATATAAATTTTGTTGATTTTAGCGTCACCCATCGTGGCACGAATCGATCTCAAATAAAGAAAGTTAATATACCTTCAAGCAATTGTTCATAACTCTTAGGACGCCTTCTCTCAGGTCACTCGGGAGGGCCTCTGAAATCAGAGCAATGAGACAAATCTTATAACGGTATGGAAGAAATCGACATATTCAGATCCCGAAAAAACAAGAACCCAACACCAGAAGCGCAATTATAAACCGGAATTCAAGAGCTGCCGGAAACGTACTACGTGAAAGATAATTTCGACTATGCGATTCACTTAATGGAAGTCGATTCCTTAATTACTGAATTACACCCTACAGCCTTCCTCTGATCATAAGAATAACTCCGCAAATGGAAATCGAAATTCGATCGTAAAATTGTCCGAATTTCAAAGATTCCGTGTAGTAATTTGAAAAGAACTAATTCTCGATTCGCCGCTTCAAAAACATAACATCCAATTCTAGAAAAGAAAACGAAAACTAAAACGATCAATCTAATCTAATCTCTAACTATCAATATTGAAGAAAAGAAAAGAAAAGAAAAGAAAAAAAACGAAAAGAAAATAAAGAAAATGAGCTCTTCAGCCTACTTCATCTTCACCGTGTCGCTAAGCTACTTTGGCGAAATGGTACCGCGATTTATAGGTTTCTCACCGGGGTCCTAATCCCAATGCGCTTTGTGGACTTCCAAGTGGGTTGGCCCATGTTAATGTTCAGGTCGTGACTTCAACTCATTTGTCGCGACATCATCCATGTCGCAACATCGATCTCACGTCAGCGACACGCCTTAAGTCTTCAGAGCCTTCCTAACTTGTAGCGCACCCTTCGACGCGACATCAATCTCACGCCGCGACATCACTTGCCCTCGCAGGTTTCAACCGATGATTTCGGCGTCGCGGACTCTGAACTTACCGCCGACTACCTATGCTTCAGGCTTCAATTGGTCTCTCCCGATGTCACGACATCGCTATCTTGTCGCCAATTCTCGCTTCAATAGTCCGTACTTCAACTGGTATTCTGGATGTTCGCGAAATCAATTCACGTCGCTAATTCTCAACCAAGTCTTCTCTCGCAGAAGATTCAACTTGTTCCTGTGTGTCGCGACATCAATCTCGTCGCTACATCGCCTTTAAGGATCCGCATGTTTCAACTAGTTTTCGCGATGTCGCGACATCACATGTGGTCGCGGCAATGTACCCTATTCTCAGAATTCTCAATCAGTTTTCTATGTCGCAACAACAACCTATTGTCGCGGATATCAATCAGATCACCGATAGCTTCAATCTTGTCGCCACTTTTATCTTTCAACTGGTTGCTCTTGTTGTCGCAACATCAGTCTACGAACTTACAAGCTTCCATTGATTGCTTTTGATGTCGCGACATCAATCTCTTGTCGCAACATCAGCTCATGACTCCACAGTTTTCACTTGATGGTTCCCGCCGCTGCGGACATCCATCCCTTTGCCTAAATCGTAAATCTCATGACTCCACGTGTCTCAATCAAGCTTCGTTTGATGTCGCGACATCAATATCTTGTCGCGACATCATTTCATGGCTCGCAGTTTTGAATCGTCCTTCGTGAGGTCGCTACATCATTCAAGGCTGACATCGCCTTTAGTCTCCGGAGGCTTCAATCGGGTTCCCGGGCGTCGCGACATCAATCTCGCGTCGCGACAACATTTCATTTCTTTATAGCTTTTAACTGAGCAAGTCTCATGTCGCGACTGATTCACGCCGCTGACCTCAGCTTATGCTGAGGCCTCACTGTTGCTCGGCAGTCGCGACTTCGGGCCCTTCGTCAGCGATACAACAAACTTCGGGCTTAACCCAAATTTCATCCTTCAAACATGTCATAGCTTCAAGTCGATTCTCTTGTCACGACCTCTATCCCTTGTCGCGACATCAACCTTGTCACATTACCGATGTTGTCGCGACATCACTTTATGTTTTTGCTTCAATCCTCACCCGCCTCATCTGCGGATCCCCGTCACTACAACATTAGTTAGCCGCTTGCTTTCATTTCGCCGTTATTTTCTCGCATTTTACTCCGCTCGCCATCGTGATTTTTCCAACGTGATTTTCTTTCTTCTTTTATACTTCCCGCAAATAACAAATTTGGTGAGTTTCTTCATATTTCGCATCTTAATTATTCCTTTACATTAAAATCAACAGAAAACGGACTGTGATGACTTTAAGCCCATCATTGGCGATCCAAATTCCTTAGCTAATCCGACTTAAGCCGCGTGGCCCCACAGAGTTATCGAGCTCACCGATTGAAAGCACCGGGCTCCCGCCGCCGCTGAGGCCTTGTTGACGATCCACCCTGAGCTGATCTGACTCCTAGGATGTGTGGACTATGCAGAGTAGTCGAGCCCCGGCCCAAGTGAGCTACATCGAGCTTCGCGCCGGAGGCCTCATACGATCCAAACTGAAAATGATCCGACTTAAAGATGCGGGTCTGGGTTCACGTAGTCGAGCCCGCCGAGTGAGCTACTTCAGCCCGCGATGAGGCCTCGCTGGCGATCCACTTTTCTGATCCGACTCCCAGCCGCGTGGCTTGTGCGTGAGTAGTCGAGCTCACAAAGTGAGCACCGAGCCCGGCTACCGAGGTCTTGTCGGGCGATCCAAACTTTAAATGATCCGACTCCAAGGTCAGCGCGGCCCCGTATAGTGTAGTCGAACTCGTCAAAGTAAGCTACTGGGATCCGGGCGCTGAGGCCTTATTAAAGATCCAGCCTGAGCTGATCTGACTCCTAGGATGCGTGGCCTGCGCGCAGTAGTCAGCCTACATCAAAGTAAGCCATCGGGCTCGGGGTGCCGAGTACCCTTTGTCACGATCCAAACTGTGGCTGATTCGACTCCTAGGTCGCGTGGATCGTGCGTAGCCGAGCTCCTCAAAGTGAGCCACCGGGCCTCCAGCGCCCGAGGCCTTGCTGGCGATCCAACTCGAGCCGATCCGACCTCCCAGCCGTGTGGTCCCGTCTTACGTAGTCGAGCCCACTGGGAGTGAGCCATCAGGCCCGCGCCGAGGTCTTGCCGCGATCGAGCCCGATTTATCTCGACTCCCAGCCGCTGCGGGCCTGTGTATAGTAGTCGAGCTCGTCAAAGTGAGCCACTGGGCTCCGGCGCGGAGAGGCCTTTTTGGCGATCCATCCTGGCCTGATCCGACTCCTGTGTCAAGCAAGTGGGTCTGTGGCAGAGTAGTCGAGTTCATTAAAGTGGCCACCGGGCCCGGCGATGAGGCCTTGTTGGCGATCTAACCCCGAAATGATCCGACCCTAGGCCACGCGGGTCTGCGGCGTACAGCCCGAAAGCTCACAAAGTGAGCCACTCGGCGACGGGCGCCGAGGCCTGTTAGCGATCCGCACCCCGAGTCGATCCGACCTCCCAGTCGCGCGGAACTCCGTATAGTGTAGTCGAGCCTGGCCAAAGGAGCTACCGATCCGGCGCTTTAGGCCTTGATAGCGATCCAGCTCGAAATGATCCGAATTTCTTGGATGGTCTGTGCGCAGTACTGAGCCTCAAAGTGAGCCATCGGGCCCGGCGCCCTAGGATGAGTGAAGTATCCAAATTTCGAGCTGATCTGACTCCTAGGCTAGGTGGCCTGTGCAGCGTTGTCAAGCTCATCAAAGTGAGCTATTAGACTCCGGGCGATGAGGCCTTGCTGGCGATCCAGCTTTTTCTAATCAAACTCTTAGGCTGCGTGGCCTGTGAAGAGTAGTCGAGCTCGTCAATGTAAGCACCAGAGCTCCGGGCGCAGAGGTCTTGTTGGCTATCCAAATTTCTTTAGCCGATCCGACTCTAGGTCAAGGTGGGCTCGTATAGTGAAGGATTTCGCCTTGGGGGCGGAAGTATCAATTCGGTACTACGAAACCTTGTCATGATCCAGCCTCGGAAATGATCTGATCAGGATGCGTGGCCTGCGGCAGCAGTCGAGCTCACGCGAGCTACTCGGGCTTCGCGCCGAGAGGCCTTGTTAAAGAATCCAAATTCTTTACCGATCCGCTCCTGCAGTTGGGGTGGCCCGTAGCGTTGTCAAGCTCATCAAAGTGAGCTACTAGGCTCCGGGCGATGAGGCCTTGCTGGCGATCTAGCTTTTTCTGATCTGAGACTTAGGCTGCGTGGCTTGAGCATAGTAGTCGAGCTCGTCAAAGTGAGCACCTGAGCTACGGGCGCTGAGGTCTTGTCGGGCGATCCAAATTTCTTAAATGATCCGGGCCCCAAGGTCAGTGGCCTGTGGATAAAGGTAGTCGAGCCTGGCCAAAGTGAGCTACATCGGGATCCGGCGCCTTAGGCCTTATTGAAGATCCAGCCTAAGCTGATCTGACTCCTAGGATGCGTGGCCTCAGGCGTGAGTAGCCTGTTCTTCCATCAAAGTGAGCGCCACTGGGCTCAGGGCGCCGAGGCCTTGTCACGATCCACCGAAATGACCGACTCCCAGTCGCGGAATGTGCGCAGAGTAGTCGAGCTCCTCAAAGTTAGCCATCAAAACGGCGCCGAGGTCTTGTTACGATCCAGCCTGAGCTGATCCTAATTCCAGGTTAGTACAGCCTGTTCGCAGCAGGGGCCGATCTCGGGCCGAGCGGAGCCACCTGGCCCGGCGCCGAGGCCCCGGGTCGCGATCGAGCCTGAAATGATCCGACCCTAGGTCATGCGGTCTCAGATAGTAGGGTCTAGCTTCGCCAAAAGTGGAGCTTACTGAGCTCCGGCGCCGAGGCCTTTGCGATCCATCCTACCGCTCCTCGACTCCCAGTCATGGCCCGTGCGCAGTAGTCGAGTCTGGCCAAAGTGGGCCATCGGGCTACGGCGATGAGGCCTGGCTGGGCGATCCAACTTGAGCCGATCCGACTTCTAAGCCACATGCGGGTCTGCGGCAGAAAGTGGGGCCGAGCTCGGGCCAAAGTGAGCTATCGGGGCTCTAGGCGCCGAGGCCTTGTTAACGATCCGGCACCGGGAGCCGACTGACTCCCAGGGTCACAGGATCTGTATAGTGTAGTCGAGCCTGGCCAAAGTGAGCTACTGATCCGAGCGCCGAGGCCTTGTCATGATCCACTCGAGCCGATCCGACTCTAGGTCGCTGCGGATCGTGGCAGAGTAGTCGAGCTCCTCAAAGTGAGCTACTAGGCACCGGGCGCTGAGGCCTTGTTGGCGATCCAGCCTGAGCTGATCTTACTCCTAGGCTGCGTGGTCTATTCACAGTAGTCGAGCTCGTCAGAGTGAGCTACTGGGCTCCGGGCGCTGAGGTCTTGGCTGGGCAGATCGAGCCGCGGAGCTGATCCGACTCCTAGGCCGCGGCCTCGTATAGTAGTCGAGCTCGCCAAAGTGAGCTACCGGGCTCCGGCGCCGAGGCCTTTTGGGCGATCCATCCTGGGCCTGATCCGAATTCCCAGGCCGCTGCGGGCCTGCGCGCAGTAGTCGAGTTCGCCAAAGTGGGCTACCGGGCTCCGGCGATGAGGCATTGTCGAGATCCAACCGAAATGATCCGACTCCCAGCTACGTGGTCTCGTGCGTAATAGTCGAAGCTCGCCAAAGCGAGCTACTTCTACTACAAGGCCGAGGCTCATAGCGATCCAAATTGACCCGATCCGACTCCTGCCGTGGGCCCGTAGATAGTGTAGTCGAGCTCGTCAAAGTGAGCTATTGGGATCCGGGCGCTTAGGCCTTGTTAGCTATCCAAATTCCTCGGTTTTGACTCGACTCCTTGGATGCTGGCCCGTGCAAATTCACTGAAATTCGTCAAAGCGAGCTGATCGGGCCCGGCGCCGAGGCCTTGTTAGCGATCCAAATCGAAATGACCGACTCTAGGCTGTGGCCTCGCGGCAACGCTGTCGGCCCATCAAAGCCGAGCCATTAGACCCGCGATGAGGCCCTTGGTCGGCGATCCAGCTTTTCCTCGATCGACCTTAGGTCACAAGGGGTCTCAGGAAGAGTAGTCTAGCCTGTCAGCAAGATCGAGCCCGGCGCCGAGGTCTTGTTACTATCCAAATTTAATGATCCGACTCCTAGGTCATGCGGGCTCGTGATAGTGTAGTCGAGCTCGCCAAAGTGAGCCATCGAATTCTACCGCTGAGGCCTTGTCGGGCGATCCAAATTGCGCTGATCCGACTCCCAGGATGCGTGGCCTGCAGAGGCAGTCGAGCCCATCAAAGTGAGCTATTCGGCCCGGCACCGAGGCCTTGTTAGCGATCCAAATGCGAAGGTTGATCCGACTTAGCTAGGGTGGCCTCGTGCGCCGCTTGTCAAGCTCATCAAAGTGAGCTACTAGGCTCCGGCGATGAGGTCATCATATCCAAATTTCTCGATCTGACTTTAGAGGTCAAGGTGGCTTGTGCATAGTAGTCGAGTCACAAAGTGGAGCACCTCGAGCCACAAAACAGGTCTTCATGATCAGCCTTTAGCTGATCCGACTCTGCTCTGGTCAGATATAATGTAGCCGAGCTCACAGGCGAGCTACTAGGATCCGGGCGCCTGAGGCCCATTCAAGATCCAAATTTCAATGATCCGACTTAGACGCGCGGGCCCGTGGCAGAGTAGCCTGAGCTCATCAAAGTGAGCCATCGGGTCGGGCAAAGGAGGCCTTGTTGGCGATCCAAATTCGAGCTGATCCGACTCTAGGTCAAGCAGTGAATGTCCCGAGAGTAGTCAGCCCTCAAAGCTGGGCCACTGGCACCGGGCGCCGAGGCCTCACTGGGCGCATCCAAACCGAAATGATTCACCTCTAGGTCAGGTGGCCTCATTCACGAGTCGAGCTCGCCGAGTGACTACCGGGCCCGGAAGGCAGGTCTCAGAGCCAAGGATCGAGCCCGAAATGATCCGACCTTAGATCAAGGCGGGCCCGTGCATAAGAGTCGAGCCCGTCAAAGTGAGCCACCGAGCTTCCGCCGAGGCCTTTTTGCGATCCATCCTACCACTAATTTGTACACGCGGGTTCGTGGCAGAGTAGTCGAGCTCCACAGTTTGAGCTTCACCGGGCCTCGGGCGCTGATAGGCCTGAGCTAGCATCCACTGAGCCACAGACCACTCCCAGTCATGGGACTCAGATAGGCGTAGTCGAGCTCACAGCAGACATCGGGATCCAGCGCCGAGGCCTTGTTGGCGATCCAACCTGAAACATCTTAACTCAGCCCATGGATTGTGTAGAGTAGCCTAAGCTCCTCAAAGTGAGAGGCTTCAGCACTCCGCGCCGAGGCTCGGGGATCCAGCAAATTTCGAAATGATCTTGCATCTAAGGTCAAGGTGGGTCTGCCTGCCACAGAGTAGTCGAGCTCTGCCGGAGGAAAGCTACTCTGGTTCTGGCAATGATGTCTTATTATGATCGAGCCCAGTCATCTTACTTCTTAGTCGGCGCGGGTCTCTGTGTGGTAATAGCCAGCTCCGTCAAAGTGAGCTTTGATCGGGCTTTGCACCGAGGCCCTGCGATCCATCCTGGGCCTGATCTCACTCTAGCTGCGGCCTGCAGTAGTCGAGTTCGTCAAAAGTGGGCTTCGGCCCAAGACAGAGGCCTTGTTGGCGATCCAACCCGAGCGCTGATCCGACTCCAGTTGCGCGGGCCTCGTGCGGTGAGTAGCCTGAGCTCACAAAGGAGCTACCGGCTCCCAGAGGCCTGCCAGTGCATCCATCCCAGCTGATTCAATTCCCTGTAAAGTCGCTGTGGGTCTCAGATAGTGTAGCCGAGTCGCCAAAGAGCTACTCGGGATCCTGGGGCGTTGAGTCTTTGTTATTAGCGATCCGCACTCCCGAAATGATCCGACTCCTAGGATGCGTGGCCTCGTACAAAGGTAGTCGAGCTCGCCAAAGTAAGCACCCAGCTCCGGGGCGCCTCGAGGTCTTGTTGGATATCCAAATTTAGCCATCCGACTCCTAGGCCGCCTTGCTCAGAGTAGTGTAGTCGAGCCTGGCCAAAGTGAGCTAGCACGGGTCTCGTCACGAGGCTCATGGCGATCCAACTCGAAATGATCCGACTCTTAGGATGCGTGGGTCCGTGTAAGCAGAGTAGTCGAGCTCGCCAAAGTGAGCTACCTGGCCCGAGCTACCGAGGCCTCATGAAGGATCAAGCCTTAGCGCAACTCGAATTTAGGCTAGGTGGCCTTTGCAGCGTTGTCAAGCTCATCAAAGTGAGCTACTAGCTCCCAAGGAGGCCTGGCGCGATCCAAATTTTTTTCCTCGATCCGACTCTTAGGTCAAGCAAGGGTCTGCGGCAGAGTAGTCGTGCTCGTCAAAGTGAGCACTTGAGCTCCGGGCGCTGAGGTCTTGTTGGCGATCCAAATTTTAAATGATCCGACTCCTAGGTCAGCGCGGGTCAGATAGCCGTAGTCGAGCCTCGTCAAAGTGAGCCACTGATCCGGCATTGCGGGTCTTTTATTGGAGATCCGTACCCAGCCGATCCGACTCTAGGATGTGGACTATGCAGTAGTCGAGCTCATCCAAATGAGCTTTCACCGAAATGGTCAGCCGAGGCCGTGTTTGCGATCCACTCTGAGCTGATTCTGACTCTGGCACAGTGGCCCTGTATAGTAATGAGCTCGCCAAAGTGAGCTACTGGGATCCGAACGCTGAGGCCTTATTAAAGATCCAAATTTCGGAAATGACCGACTCCTATAGGATGCGTGGTTTGTGCAGAGTAGTCGAGCCATCAAAATAAGCTACTCGGGCTCTCGCAGCGCCGAGGCTCAGTTGGCGATCCAAATTCAGGCCGATCCGACTCCTAGGTCAAGGCGGATCGTGTAGTAGTCGAGCTCGTCAAAGTGAGCTACCGGGCTTCGGGCGCTGAGGCCTTGTTGATATCCGGTACCGGAAATGATCCGACTTAGGTCGCGTCTCATCAGGAGTCGAGCCTGGCCAGAGTGAGCCACCGGGCTCCGGCACCGAGGTGTCTTGTTAGCGATCGAAATTCGAGCTTATCCGACTCCCAGCCGCGCGGGCCTCGTGCATGTGAGTCGAGCTCGCCAAAGTGAGCCACCGGGCTCCGGCGCCGATGCCTTTTGCGATCCATCCTTAGGTGATCCGACTCTAGGCCGCTGTACCGTGCGCAGTGAAGTCGTAGTTCGCCAAAGTGGGCTACTGCGGTTCGGCGATGAGGCCTTGTCGGGCGATCTAACCCGAAATGATCCGACTCCCAGCTACGTGGCCCCGTGCGTAATAGTCGAGCTCATCAAAAGTGAGCTTACTTTTGCCACGGCGCCGAGGTCTTGTGCCAGTTAAACCAAATTCCCCGAAATGATCCGACTCCTAGGCCGCGTGGCCCGTATAGCCAGTCGAGCTCACAAAGTTGAGCCATCGGGATCCGGGCGCTTAGGCCTTGATAGCGATCCAGCCCTGAGTCGTGATCCGACTCCTGGATGCGTGGCCGTAAGGCAGTACTGAGCTCGTCAAAGAGCCATACTGGGCTCCGGCGCCGGAGGTCTTGTTAGCGATCCAAATTCTCGAAATGATCCGACTCCTAGGCCAGCTGCCTGTCTAGCGCGAGTCAAGCTCCATCAAAGTGAGCTATTAGACTCCGGGCGATGTGGTGGCCTCACGGGCGATCCAAATCTTTTCCGATCGCACCTTAGGATGCGTGGCCTGAAGAGTAGTCGAGCTCACAGCAAGCACCGTGAGCTCCGCGCAGAGGTCTTGTCGCTATCCAAATTTTTAGTCGATCCGACCCTAGGTCACAAGTGGGTCTCGTGAGTAGTGTAGTCGAGGCCTCGTGAAAGTGAGCTTCACCTGGCTCCGCCGAGGCCTTGATAGCGATCCAGCCCGAGCTGATCCTCGACTCCCAGGATGCGTGGCCTCGCTGGCAGAGTAGTCGAGCTCGTCAAAGTGAGCCACTCCGGGTCTCGGCGCCGAGGCATCGCGAAGGACCCACCGAGCCGATCCGACTCCTAGGCTGCGTGGCCTATGTAGCTTTATCGCTTCCACAAAGTGAGCTATTGCACCGGGCGATGAGGCTCACGGGCGATCCAAATTTTAATCAAACCTTTAGGTCAGCGTGGTCTGCGAAGAGAATGAGCTCATTAATGTAAGCACCGTGAGCCCCCGGCGCAGAGGTTCATTACATCCAAATTCCTTAGCCGATCCGACTCCTAGTCGCGTGGTCTCAGATAGTTGTAGTCGAGCTCGCCAAAGTGAGCCACTGGCCCAAACGCTGAAACCTTGTTGGCGTGATCCTGCACTCGAAACACCCCAGGATGCGTGGCCCGTGCAGAGTAGTCGAGCCTGGCCAGCGGAGCGCATCGGGCTTCGGCGCCGGGAGGCCTCGTTAGCAATCCAAATCCCTACCGATCCGACTCTAGGCTGGGGGTGGCCCGTGGTAGCGTTGTCAAGCTCCATCAAAGTGGAGCTACTTCAGGCCTCGGCGATGAGGCCTTGCCGGCGATCTAGCTTCGACCGAGACTTAGGTCAGCGCGGGCTTGAGCATAGTAATGAGCTCACGTAAAGTGAGCACCTCCGAGCCACGGCGCCAGGTCTCGGCTGGGCGATCCAAAATTCCCACCGGATCCGACTCCAAGGTCAGTGGCCTGTATAGTGTAGTCGAGCTCGTCAAAGTGAGCTAATGGGATCCGGGCGCTTAGGCCTTATTGAAGATCCACCCTGCCGACCGACTCCTGGGATGCGTACCAGGCAGAGTAGTCGAGCTCATCAAAGTGAGCCATCGGGCTCGTGGCGCCGAGGTCTTGTCATGATCCAAACTCGAGTCGATCCGACTCCCAGTCGCTGGAATGCGTGAGTAGTCGAGCCCTCAAAGCTAGCTAATCGGGCACCGGCGCCGAGGCTCATTCGGGCGATCCAAATTCGAGCCGATCTTAATTGCAGGTCACAGCGGGCCCGTCCCAGCACGATCTCGCCGGAGCGAGCCACCGGGCCCGGCGCCGAGGTCTCATTTCACGATCGAGCCCGAGCTGATCTCCGACTCCCAGGGTCACGGGTCTGTATAGTAGTCTAGCCTGGGCCAAAGGAGCCACCGAGCCCGGGCGCCGATGCCTTTACGATCCATCCCAAAGGATCCTCGACTCCCAGTCAGCAAATCTGTGCGCATAGCCGAGTTCACAAAGTGGGCTCGGCCCGGCGATGAGGCCCTGTTACGATCTAACCCGAAATCCGGGACTCCTAGGCTACGTGGCCCGTGCATTAGGCCGGTGCCCATCAAAGTGAGCTTCACTGGCTACGGGCGCTGAGGCCTTGTTAGCAATCCAGCCTCCGAGCCGGACTGACTCCTAGTCATGCGGCCCGTGATAGTGTAGCAGTCGAGCCTCGTCAAAGTGAGCTACTCGGATCCCGGCGCCTTAGGTCTTGATAGCGATCCAAACTCGAAATGATC
This sequence comes from Tetrastigma voinierianum, assembly GCA_016808115.1. Taxonomy (NCBI): domain Eukaryota; kingdom Viridiplantae; phylum Streptophyta; class Magnoliopsida; order Vitales; family Vitaceae; genus Tetrastigma; species Tetrastigma voinierianum. The sequence goes on along the minus strand of JAEQBH010000545.1, from coordinate 602,138 downwards.
CGACTTTTGATGCTGGCCCGTGCAGTACCCAGCTCACAAAGGAGCTACCTGGCCCGGCGCCGAGGCCTCATAGCGATCCACTGAAATGATTCACTTAGGCTAGGTGGCCCCGTCTTGGGCCGTTGTCAAGCCCATCAAAGGAGCTATTGGGACCGGCGATGAGGCCTGGCCGGCGATCCGTCCACCTTTTCTCTCGATCGTGACTCTTTTAGATGCGTGGGTCGGGTGAAGAGAAGTCGAGCTCACAAAGTAAGCACCAGAGCCCGGCCAAAGCAGAGGTCTCTCATTTGGCTATCCAAATTCTTAGTATCGATCCGACCCTAGGTCAAGGCGGGTCAGAGTAGCGTAGTCAGCCCGTGAAAGTGAGCTACCGGGCTCCGCCGCCGAGGCCTTGTTGGCGATCCAGCTCAGCCGATTCACTCTAGGATGCGTGGCCTGTGCGCAGTAGTCGAGCCTCACAAAGTGAGCCATCGGGCCCCGGCGCCGAGGCCTTGTTAGCGATCCAAATTCTGACTGATCCGACTCCCAGGCTAGGGTGGCCTCAGGCAGCCGCTGTCAAGCCCATCAAAGTGAGCCACCAGCCCGGCGATGAGGCCCTGGCCGGGCGATCTAGCTTTTTCTCGATCCGACTCTAGTCAAGGCTCGAGCACAAGAATCGAGCTCACAAAGTGAGCACCTGAGCTACGGGCGCTGAGGTCTTGTTGGCGATCCAGCCTTAGCTGATCTGACTCCAAGGTTGCGTGGCCTGTGAGCACGTAGCTCAGCCGCCAAAGGAGCCACTGATCCGGCGCTTTAGGGCCTTATCAAGATCCAAAATTCGAGCTGATCCGACTCCTAGGATGCGTGGCCTCGGTGGCAAAGAGTAGTCGAGCTCATCAAAGTGAGCCACCGGGCTCAGTGGCGCCCGAGGCCTTATCGGGCGATCCAAATTTCACCGATTCGACCCTAGGTCAAAGGTGGAATGCAGAGTAGTCGAGCTCCTCAAAGTTACCATCGGGCACCGGCGCCGAGGTCTTTGTCGGGCGATCCAAATTCGAAATGGTCTTATCTCCCAGCTGTGTGGCCCGTTCTACGCGAGTCGAGTCGTCAGAGTGAGTCACTGCGGTTCCGCTTGAGGTCTGAGCACTATCTGAATGATCCAATTCTAGGCCGCGTGGCTCAGGTATAGTAGTCGAGCTCGGCTGGGCTAAAGTGAGCTATCGAGTCTCGGGCCAGGCCTTTATCATGATCCATCCTTAGTCGATCTCGACACCTTAGTCAGCGCGGGCCTCGTGCGCAGTAGTCGAAGTCTGGCCAAAGTGGGCTACTGAGTTCCGGGCGATGAGGCCTTGTTGGCGATCCAACCCGAAAGCCGACCGAATTTCGCTTACGTGGCCTGTGCGCAGTAGTCGAAGCTCGCCAAAGCGAGCCATCGGGCCTGGCGCCGAGGTCTTGTGAGCGAATCCGTACTCGAGCCGATCTCGACTCTAAGCCGCTGGCGGATCAGATAGTGTAGTCGAGCTTGTCAAAGTGAGCTACTGGGATCCGAGCGCTGAGGCCTTGTTGGCGATCCAGCCTGAGCTGATCTGACTCCTAGGCTGCGTGGACTGTGCAGAGTAGTCGAGCTCCTCAAAGTGAGCTACTAGGCACCGGGCGCTGAGGCCTTGTTGGCGATCCAGCCTGAGCTGATCTTACTCCTAGGTCAGCGGGGTCTATTCCATGTGAGTCGAGCCTGGGCCAGTGAGCCACTGGGCCCGAAAGGCCGAGCCTTGTCATGATCGAGCCCGAGCCGATCCGACTTCTAGGCCGCGTGGCCTCGTGTATGTGAGGTCGAGCCTCGCAGTTAGCTACCGGGTTCCTCGCGCCGAGGCCTTTTGGCGATCCATCCTAGTCGATCCGACCTCTAGGCTCCCTTGGCCCCGTGCAGAGTAGTCGAAGTTCAGCCAAAGTGGGCTATATCAGTCTGTGGCGATGAGGCCTTGTCGGGCATCCAACCCGAAATGATCCGACTTCTAGCCACGTGGCTCAGGCAGAATAGTCGAGCTGGTCAAAGTGAGCTACTCGACTACGGGCACTGAGGCCTTGTTAGCGATCCAGCCCGGAAATGACCGTCTTTAGGCTGCGTGGCCTCAGATAATGTAGTCGAGCTCACAAAGTGG